>JAAIXI010000167.1:0-21600 GCA_013403645.1 Heliconius nattereri
GTGCAGAGTAGAGTTTAGCTTATATCTGTAATTATTTTCCGCTTCTGGCTGATATTTACAATAAGGAAATGTAAACAAAATTATTTTACTTATTTTACTTAATTTATACTGCCTCGCGTATAAAAGGCGCGCGTCGGGCGGCACACCGTCAGTCGGCAACCAACAGCGAGCACAGCAACAATCAAGGAAACAAGGAACATCGGAAACAAGACCGACACCGACAGTCACCGACCGTTATACCGTATTCAAGATCGTGTTTCAATATCCTGTTTCAACCTCCTGTTTCAACGTTCTTATCAGAACGTCTGACAAGAACGTCTTGGGGTCTCAGCGTACTCCGTGTCCTCACGATCCGAACCTATAGTGTGCAGGGCGTCAGCGGCTCATTCACTTGAGTTCCGCCCGTCCGGTACACATGGAGTACTGTTCTCATCTCTGGGCTGGTGCACCCCAGTATCAGCTTGACCCATTTGATCGCATACAACGTAGAGCTGTTCGAATCATTAAGGACCCAGTAAGCTGTGAAAGGCTTGACACTTTGGCTCTGCGTAGAGACGTCTCCTCGCTGTGCGTTCTCTATCGCATTTATCATGGTGAGTGTTCTGAGGAACTGTTTGACCTGTTACCTGCCGCCGAATTTTCTAACCGCACAGCACGTCACAAACTTAAATATCATCCACACCATCTGGATATGTGGCACTCCACTACTGTGCGGTTTCGTAGAAATTTCCTTCCACGCGCCACCGAACTGTGGAATGGCCTACCCGCGTCAGTGTTTCCAGGTCGGTACGATATGGGTGCCTTCAAGAAGCGCGTCTATCTCCACCTCAAAGGCCGGCAACGCACCTGTAGCACCTCTGGTNTTAATTTTAAAATCATTTCGGTTTTTTTTCAATCCTCCGTCTGTCGCACACCATTTGCCGCACACAATTGGTAGTTGGTCTTCACACGTCGATCACGCAGTGCAGACCGGGGGAAAACGCATAAGTCGCTACCAGTGTCCACCAAGAATTGAATTTTCGACCTGCAATCTGTCACGAAGAGACGACCATTTGTAGTTGGAGGGCAATCTGCGACCGCCATTACAGATTGCCTTGAGCGTGGTTCCGACTTAAAGTCGCAAATGTCGTATGCATTTCTTCGCTTGTTTTCCAAATTTGAAATGGTACCAACATTGCGAAAATTTTCTATAATTCGCATGAGATCGAGAAGATGGTGTTCGCTGTCTCTGCTGGTACGAGTTCTGTTTCGTGTGGGAACGGGAACGGTAACACTCGTCTATTTCCGATGTGAGGGAGCTGACCTGCTTGGTTAATTCCACAATGTGGCGGGCCATTACCTCCAAGGCCGATTCTCCTCCCGAGCTAGTCATTGCCGCGGTCGGGGGTATTTTAACGCCAACTCGAAATGCCTCCGTCATCACCTGATATTGCGCCGGCTAATCAGATTCCGCAGGCGTCCGTTTTCTTTGTGTCATCTCTGCGAGCCGTTGGTATTTGATATTCTTCCGAAGCGGTGCTCATTCTCGTGTTCTTAACGGGGTCACCAGTTGTAAGGGTGCGTGTGTGATAATGAATAAGTCTCTATAGTATATAAGCGTATATTTCACTTCACAATAAATTCGCAGAATTACAATAATATAGAAGGAGAAAGTCAAGAGCACTGTGCACATAGGTTAAGATAGCGGAAGAGTAAGCGTAGACAGAAATATAGAATTTAGGTTAACACGTGGTAATAGCGTGGCGGAAAGGGTTAAGCGACACAGGCTTCGCGTCAGACGGTTAGGTTGTGACTGGTGATCTGTTCCGGAGCGAATGTGTCGCTAGGCGCCAGCTGAGGTGAGGGGCGCGAGGGCGGCGGGCACTATTTATATATTTTAATATTTTATGTAAGTATATATTATGTGTATATATAAGTATAATTAATTATATTGAATTTAATTTGTGTATATATAATGTAGGTTGCCCACAGTTTGTATATTATTGTCTTATTTACAAAAAATATAATTTATCAGATATGATAAATAAGAAATATTCAAATTCATCGAACTTGATGTACTAGTCAAAATTACTTTGAATTTATTTTGTTTAAAATGTAAAAGTATTTTTAAAGCATAAACATTGTACAATTCGTAGAAATAAAGCCTCATATATACTGTGTCTTTTATTTACCTACGTCTTACGTCATACGTCACTGCGTCGGACAAATGTCAAACAACTAGCGAGTAGCGACATCTGTAGAACTCTATAGTCTTTGGAAATTGTCTCTAATGAGATAGGTTATAGAATATTGAAAAAAAAGTACACTGCTTTAGAGGGCTACGCACAATTTCGTTACGGTACTTATAATTATATAATGTCTGTGAGTTGCAGTACGTTGTTAGTCACAATTGAGTAGATGTGTTCTGTGGTTATAATGTAACACACAATAGGAAGAGTTTGTTTGTTATTTAAAATAGGGCTAGTTAACGTTACCAATTTACACTTAAATTAACATTAATTACCGTAATTCCATATAGATATGGATGGATGGATTTCAAGTTACCGGTAATATTATCTAAATATAAAGGTAAACATGGTAACGCGATAGTATAGAGACCCGGTTTAACGATACCAACTTTTTAACTTTATTTCAAGCCCTGGTTTAAAAACAGTTTGTGACACGGTAAATTTAAATAGGTAGTAAATAAGTCACTATTGTGACCTTGCCTTATTAAATTTTGTGATAAAAAATATTGCAAGGTGATATTGCACCGATTTTTATTTGAGATGGATATTGAAACTTACGAGCGAAAGTTATCTCATTATCAATATAGCATGTAACTTAGACATATACTTTTCGAGAAAATATTAAAATAATTCAACGCATTGTTTACAGCGCAAGCATAGGCTCGAGATCCGCGGGGATTACTAAATACAGTATATGTGGGCGAAACTGCTAGTGGGCCACTAGTTTTCTGTATGTTGTGGCTTAATTAGTCATTTAATCAACAGGTTAACCCCTACTAAACAACGCAGCGGCCTGAATGATATTCAGGCATTTGATCAATATCGATATACATATTTATATATATATATATATATATTTACTTTATATAATTATGATGGTTTAGATATTTTTAATATTTATATATATTAACATTTCTAATTTGCAGCACTAGCAGCTATGCCAAGTGCACTTTTGGCTAAATGTGTTCTGCTTCTGTGGTCAAGTGTCAACTGTTAATTAAATTCAAGTTAGCAACAAACTACTTTTTATATTGTGAATGAAAAAATAATAATTACATTGTATGTACAAACTGATTATGCACTAAAAATAAAAAAGGTTACGATATCATTTCTATTTTTATAAAGTTTGTTTTTACATATATTGAATGATATATCTAGATCGCTTATAAATGTAAAAGTAAGTAGAAAAAAAAATGTTTAAACTTATTTTTAGCAATTCATTAATTTCCAAATAAAATACTTAGATAATCTTCACGGCTTTACAGATTCTATTATGGCAAATACAGAAAATGAAAGTAGTTTTTTAATTAAAGAAAACAAAATATCCGTAGAAGAATCACTTATTAATGCAGACATTAAGGAGACAAGTTCTTTAACAGATGCTCAACGCGCTCGCGCTGAACGAAACAGACAAAAAGCTTGTGCACTGAGAGCTGCTCGTCTCGTGCATCGACCGAAGTAAGCATACATCAATATATTATCACAGGTTTCATTGCTCGAAATAAAAATATTTAAATTAACTTCCATTGAATTATACGAAATATGTAGGTGTGGTGTGTTATTTGGGAAGTATATTCAGTAGAGGCTGAACAATACGAGGGCGATGCAGAAAGGTATATATTACTGCCGGCAACAGGGTTAATAGTGCCTAGGCTACATTGATGAGCTGGAAAAACATGGGCACAGCTGCACATTTGACCGTACACAATGTAGTGTTGGTACTGACTGCTGTTATACATCAGCAAAGCATGGGTATTACAAAAGAACGAAAGAAAACTGAATGCTGTGCAAATGCAATCTCTTTATGTAAGATATGCAGAGTCAGCTAAGCTGATCAAATCCCCAATAAAGAGATAAATACCTGTAGGGACGCTTTTGGCGCCCCATTCTCTCTGACTACCCTGCTAGCAATACAGTGTGAAGCTAGATTAGATTAATTCATTATAACATGAAAAAATTGAGAACAAACTATTGCAAATTCACCAAGCAGTAATATTTTATAAAAAGTCATTAGCTGTAATCATTTTCATGTAAATTGATGAAGTATTTATAAATTCCAAATTCTGTATGATACACTCATATTTTTTTCTTTGCTTTTTGTACAATATTCTATATAACTCTTTTATATGTTCAAATATTTACAAGGATTTATTAACTTTCGTTTGTTTGTTTTTTCAGTACTGAAGGATGTATACAGATAGATAAAACTTCCTTGAAAGCATTGGACTCTGGTGGAGGGTTCTTGTTGGAGGAAGAGCCCGAAACTGTGGCTAAAGTGACCTCCACACCGGCACCCATTGTGCACCCCTCAGAACAGCCAATATGTCTAGAATGCAAGAAACCCTTTCCTCAATCTTACCTGTTTGATACATTTGATTACAGTGTCTGTGATACTTGCAGGTGAGTTATAACTTATAACAGATAAAAAATACATTGAATTCACAATGCAGCAACAAAATTGTAATGCTATAACACTTGTTTACTTTCAGGGATGATGAAGATGCACACTCTTTAATCACGCGCACAGAGGCCAAAAGTGAGTATCTGCTGAAGGACTGCGACCTGGACGCGCGACCGCCGCCGCTACGGTGCGTGCGGCGCCGCAACCCGCACCGCTCGCGCTACGCTGATATGCGCTTGTACCTGCGCGCGCAGGTTGAGGAGCGCGCGCTGTTGGTGTGGGGCTCCGCCGCCGCACTGGGTGCGGAGCGCGAGGCGCGCGAGGAACGCCGCGCCCGCGCTGCCGGCTCTGCCGCGCGCCGCCGCCTGCACGCGCTGCGCATGGACGTGCGCTCCAGTCTGTACGAGCGCACGCGGCGCGCGCACGAGCACGCCTTCGGCCCCGAGACCTACGACGCGGCCGCCGGCGAGTACCGGCGCGCCTGCGCCTGCGGGTACGTCGACACCTACGAGAAGATGTGACCATCGTCGAAATGAAACTACATTGATGAAAGAATAAGTATATTTTAAATTTAACATCATACATCAGTGTGGATAAGCATGGAACACACCTACTTCTTATTTGATGTTTAAAAATAAACCTTAGTGCTTGCCACCAGTTCTTGTTGTACATAGATTGTAACATAATGTGAAAAAATGAAATGCAATTTTTTAAATAACAGTTTTTTTTATAAATAAAAAATGTGATATTATATCTAGTTAGAAAAGTTTGTTTTTATTGATCATCACAGCACCAACACACACAGTGTATGGAATGATTTCTGTCCAACAAAGAGATCACATAGAGTTCAACTGAGTGGGGACAGTCGCACATCTGGACACATGTGTAGTGTTGTGATGATCAAGAATGAGTGTTTTATTTAAATAGCCTTTAAATCTTCAGGGAGCTCATTCTTGGGATGTTTATTTTCAAAATGCTGCTTATAAGTCTTTGGATCTGGCATCTGAGCCTAAAAAGAAAATAAAACATTACAATAATATTATTCCAATCTTTCTTTTATCTACCTCTTATTGACCAATTAGTGTCATAAAAAATATTATAAAATAAAATATATATTATCAGGGACTTTGTCAATGTATATTTATAAAGTAAAATATTCTTTATTATTATTATTGCACACCAAAAATAAATCCATAATATTACATTAAAAAAAAACACAACAAAGTACAAAAAGGCAGCCTTATTGCTAAATGAGTGATCTCTTCCAGGCAACCTTTGGGTAGAGGAGAAAATTAAGGAAATAGGAAGGGGTGTACATTGCAAATGAATATCTAAATATCATAGAAACCAAACTGATTTTTTTAAATTTCTGTCTGTTTCTTCAGACTAATTTTAGAAACCACTTAACCAATATAAATGCTGGTTTTCACCAATGGATTCTGAGAAGCTTTCCTTAACATATAGTGTTTTTATTACAATCGGTTTATAAAGTTACATTAATTCAAAGTATACTTTGACAAAATTATTAAACAGCTAATGAAACAGTTGTATAAACAGTTATTTTACACAACTATTTCATTGAATTGGCTGAATCTTTAATTTTCAATGTTTTGACATGACAATAAATGAAAATGAAATTAATTTACGCAGCGAAAATTGCTTTTACAGTGCGTGCGTACCTATAGTCTACTTAGACAAATGTCAAATAATTAAATATTTTTCTATCAAATAGGTCAACTTTTGTGAGCAAAATGAAATAAATTACGATCTATTCACATAAATAAAATTGAAGGATCTGTTTTTAAATACACTTAAGTAAATATTTGTGTACTTCAAGCAGGCAATGGCCACACACACAACTAGTTTATACCTAGTGTTTCTTTGGTTACATTTACTTATTATTTTTGTTAATTTTAGTTATTAGGTACTTTTTCTAATATTAAAAATTTCCTTTAGTTAGTTTACTTATTTTGTTTGTTCATTCCAATTACTCTGTTTTTTTTTTTTTTTTTNTATACGTTCTTACTAATCCTATTGAAAACTGAAAATAATTTCATAAATATTTGTATAGTTCAAGCAAGTGAAGCCACATTCAGGTCTGCTAGTATTGAATAAAACCATTAATCAAGAGATGTTATTTAAATCATTGCTGTAAATGATTTTCAAAATTTATTTTTTATTAATTACTGTGTTTATTTGCTTCTTATCATCTTATATATGAACATATTTATTAGGTATGTCATCGCCATGTGCCAACACAATGCAGGGGCACAAGGGTGTGACTGTAATGAGACTGTTGTGGGTTTTGATTCCTACTCGAGGGAATGAATTATTATTTCTCTGCCTACCCTGCTGTATGCGCGATACAGAATGAAGCTGATTTATATTTATTATATATATTGAGTGAGAATTTTAGAATGAATGATAAATAGTACAATTACAATGCTTACCTTGCAGATGGCACAGACATGTACAAGTGCTTTTTGTGCAGCCTTTTTCTGATCTGTGGCGCTGTGTCCTTGCTGTTTTTTGAGCTTTGACATTTTTTCAGCGGCTTTTGCCTGTGACTGTAATTTTTGCTGCCCTCGAGCCATCCTAAACGAAAATTAACTATTGTCAAAAACTTAATTATTAAGAAATTAACTATTGTTATTATACATTTTAAATATCTTGTATTGACCATAACTATTATACATATAAGGTCTATACACCAGGAATTTGTAGCACATGTTACTAAATAGATAAGCATGCTCCTTGATAATTATTTATTAAGGAACAATAGTATATTTGCATCCATATATACCTACATTTGAAATCAAGCTTCTAGTAAGTTGTTGTTATTCTCCATATATTTTGTTTACAACTTATATAGGAAATAAGTACGAGTCTGAATGCAGGCTGATATCTTTTGGTTTACATCTTAGGAGGAAATACACAGAAAAATATTTAAAAACAAATCAAATGTCTTTATTATGACAAAGAGAATGGAGTTATTTAACAAACTTCATCCAACTCCACAAATATTTTGTTCCATACGTCATTAGTAGCCGATTATAAAAAACATATAAAATAACCTTTTACATTGTAGTTTAGGTCTAAAAAATAGATAAAGTGATACTTAATTGTTTTGATTTTGAAAATTCATATTCATTACAACTGCACAAAACTTTATCAAGAGAATAAATTACAATATATTACTAATTATTTAAAATTGCCAAAGGCTTAGTAGACATAAAAGTAATTTTTTACATACCTCCTTAACGTTTATGTGCAAAAGATTCCAACAAAACAGACTAGTATTTACTGGTAGTAATAATGGTAGTAGTATATACTAATAAAAATATATATATTACAGAGATAGTCTTTGTAATACAAAAAATATATATATATATTTAAAAAACACCGGCTGAATCTTATCCTAAAATTTATCTTGATATTAACTGATAAACTGTAAAGATAGATTTCTAATTTAGCCAGATGGTAAAATCACACAGATTAAAGATATAAATTGTGGTTACAAAAATACCGTGATTTGTAGATTTTTATTTTAATTCGATTAAATGTTTAATCTAAAATCTTTAGACTATTTTATATATCATTTGAATTATTTTTAAATAAATATATAATTACATATAATAAATTTCGTTTTAAATGGCACTGGCAACTGGCACGCCCGAAGCGCCATAAATTAGGAACTAAGCTGAACAAATTTATTTAGCACGCTCGGAACGCCATAAATTAAGAACTGAACTGAACAAAAATATTATTCTGCTCTAAGTTGGTTAGAAAATATAAAGACAGTTTATAATATTGTATGTTACTTTTATGTCTCGATGCATTATTTGATACGTAGAATTATTTCTGGTGGAAAGTGGTGTTTCTTGCACCGCACTATATCTTCTAAAGTAAATTATACTTCAAGCGAAAAGGAAAGTCCTCTTCGCAGACTTATACAAGATGCAAGTGCTTTTGGAGAAGTTGGAGCGGCGACGCCTGCGGAAGGAGAATTGCAGTGGGCCACACAGCCGTATACAACAAATGCTAAAGAGGACACTGAGTCTTATATAGATCCTAAAGAAACAACTGTGTTGTTATTCCCTGGACAAGGATCGCAGCATGTGGGCATGGGACAGCGGTTAATGCATATCCCTGCTGCAAAAGAACTTTATGAACTAGCTTCAAGTGTAGTTGGGTTTGTATTTTTACAAAACTATATAGAATAAACTGCTGCCAATCCTTATTAGGAGTATTGTAAGCATCAAATATTATGTGTTTATTCCTTCTCAGGGTAGTCATACCCATTATCCCTTGTTACTTACAGTCTGACCTACTTATATAAGATATTTTATATGAGATACTAGACATCATACTACCCACATCAAAAATCAAATCATATCCCACACAGCAGGGTAGGTATAGGGAACCTAGTGTTAAGAATCTTCATTTCCCTTCATTCCTGTAGGCATTGCGTGCCGAGTGGTGGAAGTCAACGCCGCCCTTCCCTTGACACCAGAGCGAAGAAATGGAAATATAGATTTTAAATAAATATTTCATCCCAAACCCACAACCAATCGGTGTGCCCCTATGCCACAACTGGTCTCATAAAAGTTAAATTTCTGTTAAAAATTGCTAGGCTTGTATGTTGTCTTTTCTACAAAAGATAATTTTACAATTATTAAACAGTAAAAGAAAGTTAGTTAATCTGCAACTAAATTATCTAATGAATACTTAATCAATAAAAATATAGATTTTTCCTTTGCAAATGCTAATATGTCATACTAGTGGCCCCCTCCCGCGGCTTCACCCGCTCGAACTACATTCATTTAATAAACAGAATTAACAGTGAAATGTGTTGATGTTAGTGAATAATTAAATGTACTTGTTCAAAAACAGCCTTAAATGTTAAATTATTGATTTGGGTTCTTTGTAAACTAACAGTAATGATTGCATATTAACAATAAATACCCAAATCCAAGCGAATAATCCAATATCGAAAATGAATCCAAAATAATTAATTGAATATTGAATCGAAAATAATTAATTGAGAACCTCCTCCTTGTTTTGAAAGTCGGTTTAAAATACAGATTAATTACAAACAAATACTGATTTATTATAAGTATAGATATGGATTGCTATATATTTACAGGCAAACTCATGCCTTGAATTCATTCAAATGACTATAACTTTCTTTTTAATACTTTAGATGTTAAGTTGGGGTAAAACAAAGAATTGTTGAAAGTTTTACGTAAATTGGCTCAGTACTTTCAGAGATTAGCGTGACCATACATATAGACAAAAAGACAAGAAATTAAAAAAAATAATCTTTCTATTATTATTTTTATGTGCCCCTCTATCCATTTCAGTCAAAAATACTAAATGTACAGACAAAATATTTTGACTGTTTTATTATATACAGAGATAAAGCGGAATAGTTTGTTTGTTTAAATAAAACACTTCTCTGGATCTACTGGTTCGATTTACTTTCTCTTCATTTTTGTTGTATGTGATCAACTAAAGGTGAAATGGTGTGCAGGTGGGACGTCGCCCGTGTGTGCCTGGAGGGCCCCGAGGATGAGCTGGATCGGCGCTGCCAGACAGCAGTGCTGGTAACGTCCCTGGGCGCGCTGGAGCTTGCGCGCGATCAGCGCCCTGCCGCCGTTGAGCGCGTACGCGCCGTCGCCGGCTTTTCCCTCGGCGAGATCTCCGCGCTCGTGTATGCTGGCGTGCTCGCGCTCGAGCCGGCACTGCGCCTTGTGGAGTTGCGTGCCGCCGCCATGCGCGCCGCCGCCACCGAGCGCCCCGGTGGCCTCCTCACCGTGTGGCTGGCGCCCGACGCGCGCCTGCCCGCGTTGCTGGCGGCGGCGCGCGCCACGCCCGCCACGCCCGGCGCCGTGTGCGCCGTCGCCAACTACCTGGCGCCCGGCTGCAAGGTGCTGGCCGGCGACGAGGCGGCGCTGCGTGTGGTGGAGCGCGAGGGGCGCGCGTACGGCGTGCGGCGTAGCGCACGTGTGCGGGCGGCGGGCGCCTTCCACTGCGTGCTGATGGCGCGCGCGGAGGCGGCGGTACGCGCGGCGCTGACGCACGTGGCGCTGGGCGCGCCGCGCGTGCGCGTTGTGTCGTGCGTGGACGCGCGCGCGGTTTCGGGCGCGGGCGGCGCGCGGCGGCGTCTGGCGCGGCTGACGGCCGCGCCGGTGCGCTGGGAGCAGGCGCTGCAGGCGCTTTACGCGCGGCCGCGCGGTCACGCGCAGCCGCTGACGCTGGCGCTGGGCCCGGGCGGCGCACTACGCTCCACGCTCAAGCTAGTCAACGCGCGCGCGTGGGACTCGTGCCTGCAGGTCGACGTGTGACCGACCTGACTAATCAACTGAACACGTGTAAATGTAAATATTGAATCGCCCTGCATATATAAATATTTAAAATAAATAAGATTTAGAAATATTACATATTACAATATTAATAAATATTTTATTTTTCTTTTTCACCTTCTTTATGTCTAATAATGCATTTTAATATACATTCATATAGCAACACATAGGACGAAAAAGTACCTACATAAAGACGGCGGGCATTGTATAAATACTTTAATAATTTTATTATTTATTTTGTTTGAAAAAATCACTAATTATTTTTTAGAAAACTTTGGTTTCATTTAAAGTGGTGCTAACAAAAATTAACAACAAGGTCATTAAAATAACAATATCTTCTGCAAAAATATAATGTTCAAAAATAATTTAACACATTGTATACATTTATTTTCCTATAATACATAATCATGTCATATAATACAAGATTTTCGAGTTTCACCACTATATGTTGAGGGGCGAGTGCGAGAGCTGTCCGCCCGCGTCCGCCACTGCGCGGCCCAGCGTCGTGAGCCTCGCGCCCTGCGCCCGCGCCGCCGGTCCCAGCGCCGCCTCCACGGCGCCCAGCCGCGCCGTCGCCTCCGTCGACCACGCGCGCGCCAGCGCCAGCTCGTGCGCCGCTGCCGGTAGCCCCGCCGCTGCCGCACGCGACGCGCGCGCCAGCACTGCCGCCGTCGAGTACGCGTCCACCGCGCCCGCTGCGAGCGCGTTCAGAACCAGCTGCTCCTCCACCACGCCGCGCCCGTGCCGACGTAGCGCCGCCTCCACGCACGCGCCAAACTGTCCCACGCGCCGCACCAGCTCGCGCGCCTCCTCGCGCAGTTCTGGCGCCACTAGCGGCCCCACGTCGGCGCCGCGTGCCAGCCCCACGGCCCGCCCCGCGCGCCTCCCCGCCTCGCTGAAGATCAGTCCCAGATGCGCCGTCGGATTCTTGAAGGCGCGCATCAGTTCCTGCAGGTGTGAGCCCGCAAACTGGATGCCCGTCAGCGCCACGAACAGCCGCAGGATGTCGTTAGTGCCCTCGAAGATGCGGAAGATGCGCAGATCGCGCAGCACACGCTCGAGCCCCGTAGCCTTCATGAAGCCCATGCCGCCGAGGATCTGGATGGCCTCGTCTACGACGGCCCAGGCGGAGTCGGAGGCGAACACTTTGGAGATGGCGGCTTCCAGGTGGTAGTCCTGCGCGCCGGCGTCCATATTGCCGCTGACCATGTAGGCGAGCGACTCAGTGACGTACTGCAGCAGCGCCATGCGCGCCAACTTCTCCTGCACGGCGGGGAAGTCGGCAAGGCGGCGCCCGAACTGCACTCGCGTGGCGGCGTGCTCGGCCGCGGCGCGCAGTGCGGCGCGCTGCGTACCGGCCAGCGCGGCCGCCATTCCGAAACGGCCGTTGTTCAGGATATTCATGGCCACCTTGAAGCCATTGCCGACGCCGCCCAGCACGTTGGCGGCGGGCACGCGCACGTCCTCGAAGTACACCTCCGTGGTGTTGGAGCAGCGGATGCCCATCTTGTTCTCGGGCGGGCCCGACGACACGCCGCCGAACCCACGCTCCACGATGAATGCCGTCACCTGCAAACCTCTTAGACATTATAGAAACCATCAGACAGAGCCTCAGAGCTCAATTGAAGATTTTAATTTTGCAAACAACTTAGATAAGAGCAAAATTGAATACAGTAAGATATAATAAAATCTTGTGCTTGTAAAAGGGTATCCTTATATCCTAAAACATTTTGCAACACGATGGACCCTCGCACGAGGAATGAGTAGTTTCTTTTCATAAATAAATATAACAAAGAGAGGAAACAGCAACTCACTTTATCCACAGTCTTTCCGTCTTTCTCCACGGGTGTCTGCGCAAAAACTGTCATAATCTCCGCGATGCCTCCGTTGCTAATCCAGATCTTCGATCCATTGAGTATAAAGTGCTTCCCATCCGGCGTCGGCACGGCGCGTGTCCTGGAACATCACAAAGAGCAATGAAACATCGGCGGTCGTCGTGGCGTGTTGATCCCCACTCGAGGAAATGAAATATTTAATTATGTTTATACACCTATCCCCCGATTTACACGGTAGATACGTTCCTCAGAAAACCGTGTAAATCGAAAATTAAAAATTTTCAAGTCGAAACCGTGTAAATTGAAAAGCTTGCAGAAAATGCATAATTTTGCTATTTAACAGTTGTGATTTTTTTCAATATTTTTAGGTGTACACAGAAATAAAAATAAAATGCATTGACAGGTTAAAATTGTAATATATTACGGAAACACTGTTTTTTAAAATTACAATACATTAAACAGAAGAACAAAAAATAAAACCTAAGGTGTTTTATTATCATTCATCACTGTCAGAATTTACCCACATTCTTTTTTTCGGAATCGAAGGTTCGAATTCACTTTCATCACAGAAATAAATATCACTCGAAGTAATTTGTGCCGATTCGATGTTTGAAGCAGAAATATTTACATTATGAGTGATGGTAATAAAATCGGTTATTAATAATTGCTTCGAATCTTTTGTAAGATCTTTGTAAACTTTTTCATATTGAGCCAAGCAGCGATTTATGTCACGAGTGCGATAAAAATAAAAAAGGCTTATTTGGAAAACCGTGTAAAAAAGTACCGTGTAAATCGGGGTATAGGTGTATTTCCATTTCTTCGTTCTGGCAACACGCAATGCCTCCAGAATTCGGCAGAAAGTGGGGCACGGAATGTCTTAACAGTAGGTTCCCTCTGCCTACCCTGCTGTGTGCGGGATACAGCGTGAAGGTGTTTTTTTTAACATTATCAGAGTCAGTGAGTCAGGCTGACTCGGCCGAGAATCGGAACACAACATGGTCTTACTTGATGGAGCCGGCGTCGGAGCCGGAGGAGGGCTCGGTGAGGCAGAAGGCAGCGTACTCGCCGCCGGTGACGCGCGGCAGGTAGTGCGCGCGTTGTCGCTCGTCGCCGAACAGTAACACGCCCTTGAACCCGATGGACTGGTGCGCGCCCAACGTGATGCCCACTCCCAGGTCGTGCGCGCCCACCACCTCTACCAGGCGCGCGTACTGCGTATTGCTGAGCCCCAGCCCCCCCAGCTCCACCGGCACCTGCAGCCCGAATGCGCCTAGCTCCCATAGCCCCGCGAGCGTGCCCTCCTCAATCTGCGCGTCCGCGTCGTTCTTGGCCGGGTCGTTCACCTGCGCACACACAATCACACATCGGCTGATTATCATCATTATACACGATGTTATAAGTTATTACTGATTACTTATTTGATGAGTACCTCTTGAAAGAATTTCTCGACGGGCGGCACGAGCTCGACGAGTGTCTGTCGTTGGTCCTCGGAGAGAGGCTCCGGGAAGGGAAACACCTGGGCGGACTCGAACTGCCCGCGGAACAAGTTTAGAGTGAAAGAAGCACTCTGGCGCGCAGCCCGGGGCGCCTCCGCGGCCGCCGCCGTTGCCTTGCTGCGGCTGTTATAAGAAATCATCTCTATAGTGAGTGTCCGGTACTCTCCTAATTGTAAATATAATATTTAAATGTAATTTTTATTAATTAATAAATATTTAATTTATATTGTGTATCGGATCTAACTAATGGTCCCAAAATAATATCTAAAATAGCTTTAGTGCAAAAAAGACCATGCTCTTATTTCTATCATCTGTTTAGCTAGAAAAAATATGTTTGTTTTTGTCACTGTCATTAAAGCTAATTAGTATTTGGAATTTATGAAAATATCATATAAGATTACTTACTTCTTAAAGTTAACATAACTGTCCATACAATTTTTTAAACAATAATATTTGTAATACACCACAGGAATAATTATTTATAAAATATTTAATACAATAATATTACAATTATTAAGGTTATAATTGTTAAGACAAGTTATAAAGAATATAATTATAAGATGGTTATTAGTACATACGTTTTTGGGCAACAGTACAAAGTCCAAGGTTCGCAACGACAGAACCAGAACAACGTAGTAACGTTGGACTATGATCTATGATCTCAAAACATAGCGGATGAGTCTGACCTGCGGACGGCGAACAGCCTGTTGCTCTGGCTGCTTAGACAGCGGCCCGCGCACGCCGCCAGCTTTGTGCTCCTCATGTTCTCTAGTTAATGTTCACAAACAAATACACGTACAACAAATTTCAATGCACAATAACTCTATATCATAATAAATTGCACCTAATTTCCTACTTTAAAAATATCACTTTGAGAGAATAATATAATTTTATTAAATTACAATGGTATGTACAAGTTAATACCATAACGTATTCACTCTGTATGAACTATGAGACATCATAGTTTACAGTCCCGTAGTGAACGGCTCGCGGCTGGAGGCCTGCCAAGTGCCAATGTTGAGTGTAACTCTTGGGGGGGCGCACGCATGACAGTGACATATGTCACGACAGTACCTGTCAGTGTCAATACCCATGGCAAAGTTTGCAGGTCGATATGACATAGGTATTGGCACGCTCGGAACGCCAGATTGAAAGAACCATACCAGACATAGGTACCTTCAAAAAACGTGTTTATCTCCACCTTGGCGGCTGGCAACGCACCTGTAGCGACTCGTGTAACACGAGGTCGTGGGCGGCGGTGATCACTTACTCGTAAGTCACCCGCGACCCATCAGGTGACCCGAACGCTCGTTTGCCTTGCTGTCCTTTTCCATTAAAAAAAACTTTCTAGTCTTATGTATCATGGAACGTGATACGGGTGGAAGTGTCGGTACCACATTAAATGAAAGTTTCAACTACTCTATAAAATACTAATATAATTAAAAAGTCTTTTTTTTCCTAAAAATGAAAAATTATATGAAATATTATAAGTTAATAAATCTTTTATGGGGCTGAGTATACGTGTATAATAAATTTCCGCAGTGCATTCCTAGTTTGCCACTACCAACATTTAAAATATCTGTAAATAAAATTCTAACAAGTAAAGCTTATTACATTGTTCACCAATATTTAGAGAATAAACATGTATGTAATAATGTCTATTGAATTTCAGACAGGATAGCTGCCAGCTAATGTAATAGTAAAGTATACCATTGATTTTGAAAAGAGCAACTGTTGAGTTTCTTGCCGGCTCTTCTCAGCAGAACTGCCTTCCAAACCGGTGGTAGCTTTTTGTTGACATGTACATTCGACGATTTAAAAGTGCTTTTATAGTTTACTAGTGGGCCCGGACGCGGCTACGCCCGCGAAAATATAAGCCTAAATAATTAAAATAAGTTAAAAAATAATAATAATTGAAGATTTATTATTAGAAAAAATGTCTGAGTAACCGAAACGAACAAACAAAAGAAGTAAAAGTAACTAAAGGAAATTCTTAACATTAGAAAAAGTACCTAAAGTTTGCCGTGCGCGCGTACTAAACATTTTTCTATATTAAATAATTATTAATTTTTGCGAACAATATTAAATAAAATCCCAAATGATTAAAATTACGATATTTTAAGTGTATAACATCGGTATAGATAACCGAACTAAGATTAATTAATTATAAGCAGCAAGTAATTACATAAAAAATAATATTAATTCGAAAATATATAAAAAATTACAAAATCAACAAAGTCATCTGCCCGTTCGCGTCGGTCATACTACACAACTCGTAGGCTAAGTCATTTGGAATCAGTGACATCTCCTTAATTATTTATTAGAATGTTATACAGTAAACTATAATTTCCATCTAGATGAAATGCTAAAAGTGACTATTATATTTATTTTCATAAGGATGAATATCAAATTATAGAAATCATCTAATTTTTGTTAATGTATACAAATCTATATCGGCGCGCGCCATGTCTGCATTAAGCAAACTCACTTTGGGTGACGTTTTCTTAAAACAACAAACTTTGCAAGCCGTTGCTTAGCAACGCGTAGCGACCATTGTTATTAACATGGCGGAATAAATTGCATGTCAAATTAATTATTTTAATATATTGGTATATATCGAAAATATTACAAATATGAGGAAAAAAAAAGTATCCTATGTTCATCCCGGTACCCTCAAGTATCTCTATATGAGTATTTTATCACAATTAAATTAGCGGTTTGGGCCTGATTGCGTAAAAGACAGACAGACAGACAGAGTTACTTTCGAAGTTATAATATAGGTATGGATTTGAATAAAGAATATTTTTAATTTGAATTTGAATTTATCGATTATAACATCAAAAGTCCACTATCGATCGTCAACACTAGTGTGTGTCTTTTTTTTTGTAATAAAGACTAGACTAGACATTTTGATAACAAAATATTATATAAATACTGAATTTAGTTCACTTCTTTATTTATGGCGCTTCGAGCGTGCGTGGTATTCATCATATTCACTTACTGTTAGGACGTCAGTGTCAAAGTTTGAAGTTGGCAATGAAATGTTATGAAGTTTGCAGATCAAGTTATAAGTTTCCTGTTAAAGTGCTCACTGCACCCATTACTTATTTTACGTTAAATATGTTATTTATTTCAAATTTTACTTGTTATTTATGATTAAATATTAATTTAAAAGCAAAGGGCATAATGTTAGGTGTATTCTTATATATTTTCGAAGTTAAGAAAGAGTTTCTAGTGTGCATATCGGTATCGCTATTATACATAACCTATTATCTCGTAGAAGTCGTCAAGGTAAAATTGATCTACTTTATTATTGTGGGAATACGACGCGTCTGGTTCCTTCTCATTGATCAAGTAAATTACATTTTTTAGAAACCAATATTGGTGTGTCGAAAAGGAGAATTTCGGCAACTTTTAGAAGAGAATGTTCCGTTACTCAATGAGCCGTACTGGCCCACGCCGTGGTGCGTGGAGTCCCGCCTGCAGACCGTGCTGGGCTCCGTCATACGGTCGCACTTCCTTCCTACAGTGAAGTACAGGCGGTACGATTATTTTAGCTTAACAGATAATCATCAGTTATACTTGAACATATTATTATCTCACTGTGTGCCTTGACTTTTGGTATTGTCAGGCAATTTATTCTTTTTGTAGTGAACAGTTGGCGAAAGTGAAAATTCTAAAATAACGGGATTTAAGACCAAAAATAGGTCTTCAAAATATCCCAAATCAATAATTTGACATTTAAGGTTGTTGCTGAATGAGTAAATTAAATTATTCATTAACATCAACACATTTGACTGTCAGTCAAGAGTTAAGCAAAAGTTTATTCAATCAAGTAGTTGAAGCGGGCGAAGCTGCGGGGCGGCCACTACTGTTTAAATAATTAGAGACTATGGAACATGATACAGTTGTTTCTGGCCACTTTGAAACTTCTACTCTTTAGCATTAATACCGGCGTATGTTGCTATGATACAGTGTGAAGTATTTTGATAATAAATTTGTCTATAAATTTTAATATGCAGTGTATTATGTAAGTTTTTTTGAACGATTATCCTTCTTCACGCTACAGACTTATGGTCCGTCCCTTTCGTTGTGATGTGTGTGTTTTTTTTAAATTTTTATTAAAAAGTTATATTGTAATAATTTTTTATTAAAAAGCAATAAAATAAATGTTTATTAAAATGTTATAACATAATAGTAATGTTATTTGTTGCCAGTTTGCAGGATTTTATTGTTTAATCCATTTTTTATATGTAATTTTCTCCCAGGCAAATATTGAAGTTGTCGGATGGCGGGCAGGTGGCGCTAGACTGGTCGGACGAGTGGTTGGCGGAGGAGGGCGGTGCGGAGGAGCCCCGGCCTGTGATGCTGGTGCTGCCTGGTCTGACGGGCGGCGCGCAGGCCGATTACGTGCGTTGCCTGGCGGCAGCGGCGCGCGGCCTTCGCGCGCGCCTCGTTGTGTTCCACAACCGCGGCCTCGGCGGCGTGCCGCTGTCCACGCCGCGCCTCTACTGTGCGTTGTCGCACGCCGATCTGGCCGAGGTGGTGACCGCCGTGCGGGCCGCCGCGCCCGGCCCGCTGTTGGCCGTGGGTGTGTCACTGGGCGGCCTCATCCTGGGCCACTACCTGGCGCGGCCCGAGCACGCCGCCGCCGCCGCCGACTCGCTGCGCGCCGCGCTCGTCGTGTCCTCCCCGCTGGACGTGGAGCGCGGCGCCGACGCCATCGAGCGCCCGCTCAATGCGCCGCTGTCGCGACACATGGCGGCCAACCTGCGGGCCACGGTGCGCGCGCACGGCCTGGCGGCGCGCCACCCGCTCGTGGAGCGCGCGCGCACTGTGCGGGAGTTCGACCGCGCCTTCACGGCAGCGCACTTCGGGTTCGCGTCCGTGGAGGAGTATTACGCGCGCGCATCCTTGCGCGGGCGCCTGGGCGCCGTGCGCGTGCCGCTGCTGTGCCTCTGCGCCGCCGACGACCCCTTCCAGCCGGCGGGCGCGCTGCCGCAGGCGGAGGCGGGGCGCAGCGCGCGCGTTGCGCTGGCACTGACGGCGCGCGGCGGTCACATCGGCTTCCTGGAGGGCTGGTGGCCAGCGCCGCCTGCGCGCGCGCCTCGCCGCCAGTACATCGCGCGCCTCGCTGAGCAGTACTTTGCCGCCATGCTGCGGCACCCGCTGCCCGCCCCTGGCGATGCCCCGACGCAGTAACCCAGCATTTACGTGTACGCACAATTGTTAATCATTTAAACATTTATGTATCTGTTGTGATATTTGACAAGGAAACTAGTATTACGCCGTCTACGGCGAGATGTAAAGAGAGTATTATATGCAAATTTATATTTATACAATTACGCGCAAGTGAGAGGTTGAGTGCGAATGTAAGCTGACATCGGCCGACCATCATTGTTGGAAGGTTCATTGTCACGAAGCGCACGCCTGAGAGTTATATACATTTTATATGAGATAGATATATAGTATGCATACATTCGTCCAAAGAGATAATAAAACTAATCTGTGATGTTTTCGCACGAGCACGCGCACGCTTGTCGCGCGCCGCCCCGCGGCCGCGCGCTGTACATATCTAAGTTTTTATTGTTTTTATTATTCAATAAATAACCATATTTTAAAGGCCTACTTTTAATTATACCCTTACTGAACCATATCATTTTTATCAGTGTACTTTTTAGGAAACATTCTCGCTTACCCGTCAGGTATTCTCGGAGTTTGGCACATCATACAATTAGAAGTACATTCTCGATATCACATTTTCAACAAATGCATAAAGTAACATCAAAGGTCTTTTGAGCTGAACAGTGAGGGAACAAATAAAAGTACACGTAAGAGCAAGTAATATATTCAGGTGTCTCAGATAGTGTGCATGTCGACGCCGATGGAGCGCAGGAAGGCCAGCGTGTGGCGCTCGGCCGCGCGCCTTCTCTCCGCCGCCGGCAACGCCGCACCAGCCTCGCGCGCCTCCCGCAGCGCACCCAACGCCGCCGCGAACGCCTCCGCCTCGTCCTCCGAGCCGCCGTCAGCCACTTGCGCGCCCCCCGCGCCGAACACGCGCCGTAGGCCGCGCCACGCGTGCGCGTGCAGCGCCTCGCGCACGCGCTCCACGCCGTACGCTTCCGGCGCGGCGTCGTCGGGCGCGGGCGCCTCCTGCAAAGGCACGGGCTCGTAGCGGCGGCGGCGAGCCCAGGCGGCGAGCGCAGGTGTGATGTCGGCAGCCGCGCTCGCGAGCAGGAGCACGCCTGCTCCCGCCGCCTCACCCCCCGCACGCACCCACCGCTCCTCAGCACGCGGGTGCGCCATCTCGTCCTCCTGTGCATACGTTTTTAGATACACAATTATAATTATTGGTACGATATACATAGTGTTTTTTTCAGCACCACTTTCAATGAAACCACAGTTTCAACTACTCAAACTCAAAAATGAAAAAGTTTTTCATAACAAATTATAAAATTATACTTGTAAAATAAAACGCCATAAAGACGACGCACGCACAAATAAACCTATCAAAGGGACGCCGCCGCACACGCCTCATTCCGAAATCGAGTCGTAAGTATTGGCGATAAATTTCAAAGTTATTTGACCTTTAACAATATTTTTGTAGTAGTGTTTACGTCATTGGTGTCGATGCGTAACTGCGTCACACGAAATAAAGATATGGATAAAAATTGTAAAATGATCATGCAATGTCTTGAGACTCTGAGCAGATTAGTTGAAAGATTGTGGCGGGTGAAGCTTGCACTCGACTGTATACTCTATAGTCTATATAATGCTTTCCATGAATAGTTCCCTACTGTGGCGTTTGCAGAGTATAGCGTCTCTTTAGCCGGCTTCGGCTTGTTATGGTCTGGCCGAGTAATTGAGTAGCCAGTTGATTTGGGTTTGGGCAATCTGGTTTTATATTTCGAAGATATGATTTTTATTTCTTTGTGAACTGTGAAAATAGCGTGTGAGAGCGTCTCTCACGCAGTCGTCGCAGTGACGAGACATACCAACACCTGTGTCTATTACTCTGACGACGGCGGAGACGCAATAGGCAACTTTATCAGCCGAGCGGTGGGCGCTTCATCTATGGAGGTGGTGGAGGCGAACCTAAAAGGGGCAATGTCACAAAGAGATGATAGGGTGATAGAGGCACTGATCCAAAAACTCAAGGAAGGCGTTCTGCATGAGCCAGGCCAAATCTAATAGGCGAAGGTGTTCTTTACATGTAAAAAGTAATTACATAAAATAAGTTATATAATAATAATAATAAAAAAAAAAAATTAAAAA
>JAAIXI010000167.1:22422-46952 GCA_013403645.1 Heliconius nattereri
AAAAAAGTGGCCGAGAAACGTAAGCCGTGAACCGATGCAGACTGACTACCTGGCAGAGGTGACGGCTGATATACAAGAGCATACCTGTTATTTTATACGGCAGTGAATGCTGGCCAGCACTATCTCGGCACATTCAGGAGCTTCACGTCCCGGAAATGAAGATGCTAAGGTGGATGTACAGCGTAACACGGTATGACCGCAATCGTAACACATTCATTCGAGGTAGTCTTGGAGGCCGTGACGTAGCGGATAAACTCCAAGAGCATCGCCTAAGATGGTTTGGCCACGTTACACGGATGCAAGTGCCATGCTATATCAGCCCCTGGAGTGAGACCTATCGAACGCTGAAGGAAGCGCTGGTTGGATGTTGTGTTGCAGGACATGAGAGCCAATGGACTCACCACCGAAGCACTTAAGACCGTACAAAATGGAGTAGGTTGAGTAGGAAGGCAGACTCTGGAAATAGCCGGGATTAATGCCAAGAAGAAGTATAGCGTATTTTGTCCCAATTTTAAACAATCTTTAGGACGTCTGGCAAGAGTAAAGCCTACGTAAAGGGTTTGGTTATAATATATATTTTTTTACATTTTACTCAAAAACATACTTAAATACGAGCCTTTTTTACTTTAACGTAGGTGAGCGTGTACCTTAAATTGGCGCTATCTTTGAAAGGGTGAAGCCCTTTCAAAGATTTCTGTCAAGTTAGTAAGTACGCATACACTCTTACATACTTATTAAACTTCAAAATTTCAGCTTTACTGAAATGACGTAAGTCTGGGGGTCCTGGGATCTCAGTCTATTTTATTTTATATGTGGAACTAATATTACTATAGCATGTGAACTAGCTCATGATGATAAATTATAATCTATATTGGAACTAAGCTAATGATGGAACCTTCTTGATAATAGAAGTACTTGATAATCTGGTAGAAATTTACAATGAATTTGAAACAACATGCGGTAGAGGCCTTTGCAACCTGGCAAAGGGATACACAAAAATGGAACAAAAGGAAAATATATTAATACTAAAGAAAAATGTCTTAACTAAGGCTTATAATAGACATATAACATATAACTAAAATGGTAAATATGGGTAAATAGAGTAGAGGTGTCCAATTTGGTTAACTTTTTAATATGTTGGGTTGGACTTATACAAGTTCTCAATACAATTGCACAATATTTTTGGACACAGTGTCTAGGAGTTATGCAGGCAGACCCTGGTAATAGCCGGGATTAATGCCAGGAAGAAGAAGTGTCTAGGAGTTATGAGGGCTCAAAGTCTCTTTCAAATATTATTATCCAGTATTAATAAGTAAAAAATAAATAAAGTAATGCAATGGATTTCTCATTAAATGAGCTTTTTAATGTTACTTTAGTTTTATAATTAATTAAATTATTATTATTTTAAATGAAATTATTTTATTTTTTATAAATGATTTTTATTTTATGAAATTACATTTTTTTTCAATCTTATGTCCGAAAACAACTAATAGTGTGTAGATAACCCTCACACAAGATCACCGTACAAAAATCATTAATTCTACTATGTTTTAACTAAGAAAGGCAAGAATTCAATCATGTACCTCATCACAATAAATGATGTGTGCCTCCAGTCTGTCTGCTAGTGACACTGGCAATGTGTTATTGTCAGCCAGAGGGTACATTTCCACTTCCGCTGTGTAGTATTTGTTCTCAATTTTCCATATTCTGCTTTCTGATTTATTTTGAGTTTTGTTTTCTTCATTTGAATTTATTATTTCTAGAATATGATGATTATTACAAAAATAAACAAGTAGGTATACATATACAGCATCTTCATTATGCTTTGTGATAAAAAATTGTCAAAGAGTATAACAATTGTCAGAGGGATGATATACACATACCTGATATTAACATATTAGCACTTGCTACATCATAAGCGCTGACTAAGATTAACGGTATGGATGAACGAGACTTGTCCTCCACTGGTGACTCCATTACAATTTTTGCAAAATTCTATCTTAGCTGCGTTTTACTTATTATTTATTAAAAAATCTACTTAGTATTTTCAAAACTACTTATAGAATACCACATTTGCTATATTGTTTAGCAATGTTGATATTGTTTACATTTATAAAAAAATAGATTTATTAAACACTAATACAGTATTTATATGTAATAATTATGATTTTACAACAACAGTGAATATAATATAGTAATATACTCGTCAGTTATATTATGTTTTTTACTAATATGATTAAGAGTAATAAATTATAATAACAACTGACAAGGCACAGCCGCAGGCCTCCCTCTGACCGTGACGACCCGTCAGACCACAGAACACATTTACTCATTGCGTCAGACACAGTATGTCAGAAAGTACTCTGTGGTCATACACAACAGAATACTAATAGTAATAAAAAAGGAATTTCATGATCATGCTAATGTTTCAATTCATCAAATTCATTTAATTCGCGGCATGTCCCAATATATAGAGATTTTTTTCTTATTTGTACACTTTCAACTGTTTGGTTGGATTGTGGCCGTACTGGTGTTGTGGAAGAACTTCGAATATAGAATTATTTATAAAACATAATTATCTGTAGGTATGTGCTGTCAGTGTCAAATGTTAATAGATTTTTCTTGCGATTGCGGATTTTGTGTTAAAGGAATTATGAAATAAATAGAAAAGTATAAATGGTCAACGTAATCCCAGGCTTATAATACGTGTTTTATTGTAATATGCTGTAAGGGGCGATGTTAAGTGACACAGTTTTGTACTAGTGTGATTTGTGAAGCATCAGTGTCACCATGGACAACATCGTATCGTGGACTGCAGAAGACGAGGCCATCATTGCAACCAACACAGATGCAACTGAATGCAAGAGATGTGCTGTGGAGTTGGGCTACTGGAAAGACGAGTATATTACTTATTTTGCTAAACATGTAGATCGCAAAGCTCCTGAAATAAATCGCGGATATTATGCCAGAGTTAAAGCCATGGAAATGTTTATTCATCAGTTCTTAGAGGTAAATTTCAAAAATTAATTATTAGCTCATTATTTTTTAGTTATTTTAATATATTATAATTCATTTATCCTTGGGTGTATATATTGCTTATAGTAAACAATTCAACAGTTGTTATTTATGTATGTTAGTTGGATATTATTGTTTCTTTATTGCAGAGATGTGGCACAAAATGTCAAATCATTAATTTGGGATGTGGATTTGACACTCTCTATTGGCGACTCAAAGACTCAACTCAAGCTGTCAGTAACTTTATTGAATTGGATTTTCCTTCAGTCACAAGTAAAAAATGTCACATTATTAAGCGTAACAAACAGCTTCTTGAGAAGATATGTAAGGAAGGTATGATCAATTTCAAAAATATAACAATATTTATTGAAAATTACTTATTTTAAAGGTTTACCTATTATTAGTTTGTTTCACAAGTCCTGCTAAGTTACACTTTACTTAAAAAGATAAATTAGTTAAGTTTTTGCTAGCTCTTCTCAGCAAAATCCACCTTTTAAAACTGGATGGTTTTGTAGGACTGACACCACTGAGATTAGTTACATTCATATTATCTTGTCCTATGGAACATAACTTTGGGGCAACACAAAAAATCCAAATTATACAGGTGGAACATCATAAACGGATCACATAAAATTATAAGTTTCTTAAATGCTACTTGAATGAAACTTTTTTTGCAATCACTTTATACATGTATTGGGATATTTGTCCTGCGGAAGCAAGCTGTTCAAGCAATCTATAACTTTGGCCCCTTAATGAAATTCACCAAATGGTAATCATTATGTTTTGAATTAAAAAGAACGTAAATCAGTTCAGAAGTCTCGGGGTATTTGGTGTACACTGTACATACATAAAATACAGGATGGACCAATAGAGAGTTAACCTTTGAAATAGCTATAAAAATAAAAGTAACTGTTTTTGTAAACAAAAAATTATTCTGTAAGAAAGAACACATCTTAGGGTTTTATTTTTTTAATATGACATCCTGTAAATGTAAACCATTATTATTTTTACACTCCTGTAACTGGGACTGGAAATTTTCAATTATCGCCCGACAAGTGCTCGTGGAAATGTTCTGCATCTCATTGCAAATGTTTTCTTTTAACTGTTCAATAGATTGTGGGTTATTAATGTATACCTTGCTTTTTAGATATCCCCAAAGGAAAAAGTGCATTGGGGATAAATCAGGGCTGCGGGGTGACTAATTAATGTCACTTCTCTTGGATATCAAATTATTGCCGAAAATTTTACGTATTGCCGCTAAAGAATCATTTGAGGTGTGGCATGTTGCCCCGTCTTGTTGAAACCAGCTTCTTTGATTGAAGCCAGAGAAGTCCTTTAACGCTGGTTCAAAAAAGCTCTGTATCATTCTAACGTATCACTCTGTGTTAACTGTGAGAGGGCGGCTACTCTCATACTCGTAAAAATAAGGACCAATAATTCCTCTACCTGATAATGCTGCCCACACGGTGACTTTGGGCGAGTGTAATGGTTTTTCGTTTTTAATTTTGGGTTGGTGTCACTCCAATACCTACAATTTTGTCGATTGACGTAGCCATTTAGGTGAAAATGTACTTCATCTGAGAATAAAATGTTATTGAAGCTCGAAAACTTTTCCAGCATTTCGTCCGCAAATTTAAGCCTCTGAGCATGGTGACTGGGTTTCAAAGCCTGTACAATTTGGATTTTGTAAGGGTGTAGATGTAGGTCCTTGTGTAAAATGCGATTTAGAGATGTTCTAGGCAAATTCAAAACACTAGCTCTCTTACGCGTCGATAGCCTAGGTTGCTCACGAATAGACTCTCGTACTCGCTCTACGTTCACGGGTTCCCTGGATGTCCGGGGTCGACCGGAACGTGGTTTATTCCATGTTGATCCCGTCGCTTCAAACTTTTGTACCCATTTCTGTATAGTTTGAGTACTTGGAGCATGTTTTGCATTGCGTATTTTGTAATGAGTACAAAACTTTCGCCTTGCTTCGGCCGCAGAATCGTGGTTGCTATAATACTCGCGCACGCACCGAGCACGTTGCATTCCACTGAAAGACGCCATGGCACTAAGTCCCTATTGACTGTGCATGTGTTTGGTACCCTCCCCGCCCCGCTGAATCACCCGCGCCCAAGTAACGGCCATTTTACAAGTTAACTCTCTATTGGTCCACCCTGTATAAAGTAAAAAAATATAATACATACATAAAATATATACTTATACCAAACAAATTGAGAACCTACTTTTTTTTAAATCGGTTAAAAAACAAGCTGATCTTTCCTCTAGTTTTTGCCGTCAAAAAGTTACTAAATCCCTTTTGGGGCATATATTTAATAAAATACCACAATTGATATTAGACTTGCCACTATGACAATTTAAAAAATACTAAATTATTAACTAATACTACTAATGATCATAGTGAGTGAAATTAAATTGCTGATGTTCACTCGGGAAGCTAATGGTGATTACATATACCTTTAATAAAAAAATATATATTTTGGAAAGACCAATTGTTGTGTTTGTTGCTGGCTTATTTCAGCAAAACTTTCTAGTGAGCAGGTTTCCTGTAGGACTGATACTACTGACATTCTTATGTAATTTGACAAAAGTGATAATAAATATTGTCTGGCATGTTCGGGACATAAACCAGAGTAACTATTTCGATTTTGATATGATTTTTAAAGTATGTAGTGTTAAATTAATTTAGTTTCGAATTTAGTTGTATATTTTCTCAAATAATAATTACGTTTTCGAATTGTGTTTACATAGATGTAATATTTGTAGATGGCGAGGTAATAATCAGGTCGGGTGACCTGCACTCGGACGGGTACCACCTGCTGGGCTGCGATCTGCGCTGCCTCGGCGAAGTGCGTCGCAAGTTGGAGGCAGGCGGCGCCGGCGCCGGCACGCCCACGCTGCTGCTGGCCGAGTGCGTGCTCGTGTACCTGCGCCCCGACGCCGCGCGCGCGCTACTGCGTCATCTCGCCGCCGCCTTCCCGCGCTGCGTGCTGCTCGTCTACGAGCAGTGCAACCTCGCTGACCGCTTCGGGGAGGTCATGCTGCGCAACTTGCGCGCGCGCGGCCTCCCCGACGCGCCCGGCGACGCGCACCACCGCGCGCCCGCAGACCAGGCCGCCCGCCTGCACGCGCTCGGCTTCGACGCCGCGCGCGCCTGGGACATGGAAGCCGTGTGGCGCGCGCTGCCCGACGACGACCGCGCGCGCGTTGAGGCGTTGGAGATGCTGGACGAGCGCGAACTGCTGCTGCAGCTCAACACGCACTACGCGCTCACAGTGGCCACGCGCGGTGCTCTGTTCGCCGACCTCGACCTCAACGCCTAACCCTTACCTTCGCGCCTAGTTACACACTGTTGAAATTAATAAATGTATATAGGTCACTTATTATTTAGATTGCCGTGTCTCAAGTAAAATTCATATAGTGTTTGTCACGAACAGTGCTATAAAGTGTTATGCTCTTGATTGCGGAAAAACTTGTCTCGCATTTTGCAGTGTAGATGGAGATAACAAATAAAATTCTTTGAGGTTATAAATTTACATTGATTATATTCAATCACATACATTTTCAAGTGTTCCGTTGGTCTCTTGATTTACTTACTGTAAAATAAATTTTGCAAGTAGTGTTGTGTGATTACACAACTTTTTAATAATATTTTAAAAGTGATTTTTAAGGTAATGTTAAATGTTATTTTATATAGTATTAAGAACGCAGCGAGGTCGAGTCGAGAAGGCGCGGGCGGCCCCGAGCCTGTCACATCTATACACTTACTCAATTTATTGTACTTCTAAGTGTTAATTATTTATTAATAAAATATAAATGATGTATAGTAGTAGTAGTAGTTTTATTTGGTCATGTTTATATGTGCGGCAGGCAGGCGGCCAGCGCGCGCCGCAGCGCCTGGCGCACGTCGGCGCGTCCCTCGCAGAACACGTGCGTGGCGTGGCGCTCCACGTGCACCAGTGTGTCGTGGCGCGGCAGGTGCACGATGCAGCCGTCCGCGCCCGCCTCCACGCGCGCTTCGCCCACGCCTTCCCGCGCCAGCGCTCGTACCAACGCCTCCACGTCTAGCGCGCTCCAGTGAATGCGGCCCACCGCCGCCTCGTCCGCGCCCCCGCCCCCGCCGCCCGGCAGCGCCGGCGCCGCAGCCAGCTCCAGGCGCGCGTCGCGCACCCGCAGCGCTGCGCACAGTGGCGCCGCGCGCAAACCGGCGCGAAGCTCGCGCGGGCAGCGCGCCGCCGCCGCCGCTAGCGCGCCGCACAGTGAACCGCGAACCGCGCGCCGCCGAACCGCCAGCGAGCGGGCCGCACCGCGCCGTACCACCACCGTGGGCACGTCGCAGCTGATGTGCGGTCGCGCCCCTCCCGCCCCGCCGGCGCCCGCCGCGTACTGCTCGGGCAGCGCCAGCTCGCGCGGCCGCAGCTCGCGCACCAACTTGTTGGCCTGCGAGTAGTTGAGCGACGTGTCGATGGGGCAGTGGAATGCCTTCATGCTGAGCGGCTGGAACGGCGCCAACGCTTCCAGGTACGGGAAGTCGGGCTCTGGAAGAGGAATTCCGAGATGTTGAGACCGAGACTTGGCACTACTACTTGTACGACATAACGGGCACAGTGACAATTCACCTGTAAAGATGATGGCGTGCGCGGGGTTGCTGGCCCACAGCTCGACGAGGTGCACGGCGGCACCAAAGCGCAGGCTGGGGTGCCCCGCGAACACTACGCAGGGCTGGCGGAAGTCAGCGCTAAAGGCGTCGTCGTGCAGCGAGCGCGCGTGGCGTAGGCGCCCGGAGCGCACCAGCGCCGCGTGCGGGAAGGGCTCCTCGGGCAGGTACACGCGCGCCTGTTTGCCGGCCGACACCCACTCGGCCAGGATGTTGCTGTAGGCCAGCGAGGAGTCGGCCACCGGCGACACCACGTACAGTGGCACGTGCGCCAGCCCCGCGCCCTCCAGGTGCGCGGACAGGCACTCCAGCAGGTCGTAAAGCACGCCGCTTGGGTAAACGGGGCACAGCGCCGAACCGCCGGCGCGCAGCGTCACGGTAACGTGCACGCACAGGTCGCCCAGCATGTGGTCAGGGTTGTGCGCCGGCGTCTGCGTGAGCGCGGCCAGAACCAGCAGGTCAGCGCCGCGCAGTGCGGCCTGGTTGATGGGGCGCGGATGCGTGGTGAGCGTGCTGGAGCCGCTGACGTAGGCCACTTTCTCGTGCGCCGAGCGCAGCACCCAGTTGGCGGAGCCCAGGCAGAAGCCGGAGCTGACGGGCGTGGCGTCGAGCGCACCGTACACGTCGACACGCTCGTCATAGCGCACCACGCGCACGCGGGCGAGGGCGCGAGCGAGGGCGGCGGGAGCGAAGAGGCGGCGCCAGGCGCGCGGGCGAGCGGCGTGCGCGAGCGGCGCCGGCAGCACGTGCAGCAGCTCCTTCCAGCGCCGCGCGGCGCCCGCGCCCGCGCCCCCCGTGCCGCCCGACACCCACTCCGACAGCTCCTCCAGATAGAACCTGCGAGCGACGCGCGCGGTACAGCATCTATTACCCGACTGCCACGTCCATCCCGGCTAGTCTGATTTTATTCCTTCTAAGTGTCCTACTTTTGTGCATCAAAAACTCATTAAGCACGCATTAAGTTTTCTCACGAAAATAAATTTCAATTGAAAATACCCTAGAATCCAGAGTGACAGCAAATTTATTATTAATATTGAATATACATAAAAGTTTACCAATGTAATTATAAAATATGTATGGTTTCTCTACTAAAATGGAATCTGATGCTTAATAAACATTATTTTATTTTTTAAAATACAGTACAATACAATAGATCAAAATTGTATCAAGGAAATATAAATATGAATATTGCATACCAAGAAATTGTATCAAACTAAAACATTTTCTAAACATAGTAGGTACATTGAGTATAACTACTTATAAACTCTTCAAAAAAGTAGACTTTGATTGTATTTCATGTTGAATGCTTTTCCAATACATAAAGCTTTTTTTCTATTGGGAGTCAAAGAAAAGTATGGAGCTTTTCTTAATAGTTTCAGAGACTAGTTACATACTTGTCACAAAAATTAGGTAAATTCTTTAACCCATAAAACTCCTATGAATTCCTATATATTGTACATATATTTTGTAACTATAATAACATTAGTTACCTTCCAATTTGCAATGTGGGTTCTGTAGCATACACCTGCCCCTTGAAGCCAGTGTCCTCAGTGATGAAGGGCAGAGCCATCATGCAGGTGTAGTTGGAGATGAGGATCACATCTAACTGGGAGAAGTCCACCACCTTGTCTAATGGTGGACAGAATTCCGGTATACTGTCCACAAACACTCGACCACAACATTCTTTTAGTTCCTGGAAATTATATGGTCCCAAATGTAAAAACAGCATTCTAATGCTGCAAAACCAATTGTGTTAGATAAAAAATAATTTGAATGAATTGAAATTTAATTCTACATAATTAATAACTGCTTTTGATAAAAATCAAATCAAATTGATTACAATAATTTTCATGGTTTTATCAGCTAGAGATTGCATAGTCTTACTGAGATGTAAAGACTGCAGGGATTCTACATCATTTTCCAGTCCCGTGTGACTGGCACGATGCATACATACAACCATCCCAAACACACTGGGGAAATTAAAGATTTTGTATGATGTGTGATCAGAATAAACTTCAGATCTTCAAATTTGATGTATTCATAGTGATGGGTAGGCTAAGAAAAGTGGAAGCCATGTTCAATTGTTTTGCAGGTACACAGCAAGGTGGGCAGAGGAAACCTTGTGATGCCATCAAGACCCATATTTATAAATCACTCTCAGAGATTGAGATTAATCAAGATCAATCTCTGAGAAACAGCATCTCTTGAGATGGGGGCATTGCTTATTGAGTGGTGGAACTAAATGCCACAGTTTGCCTTGTTACCAGAGTGAGGAAATGAAAATATTTAATATCACTTCAGTGCTTAATATATGGCGCTTTGAGAATATTAAATATTTCATGTCCACAAGTGGGGATTGAACCCATAACCTGACATGTTTATCACACACTTGTGCCCCTGTGCCACAACTGGCTTCTGGACTGGACTTTAATTGGCATAACTGTTTCATTTATGAATTGACTGACTACATAAAACAATCACTAAATGCTGAAGTTTAATAAAATACAATAGAGAAAATTGTATTTATATAAATGCTGACATAGAATGCAAGTTGTGGGATTAAAAGCTATAAATTAAGTATATATACACATGGCTTTAAATAATTCTGACTTTATTATAATTGCAGCTAAGAATTTCTTGATTTGCAGATGTATAAATAAGAACTCAACCTTAGTATCATGTTTGTGCATCAGCTTTCAGTACTGAGGTGTCTTATTCATATAACTTGCCCAGTCAAAATCAATATATAAGACATAAATATTACTTTTTAATAAAATAAACTAAATACCCCTTCTAGTAAAGGATCATTGACGTGCGGTGGCGTGTAGTTGGGCAGGGAAGCAAGTCTTGTGCTCGGCACTGGTGGCAGCGGCAGGAAGTTGAGAACAGAGTGGGCAGAAAGCCCACAATCCAGCATGATCAGAAGTTCTTTAAAAGATAGCACGAAGCATGGCTTCGATGCGTCGCTACTTAAACAATACTATACATAGATTTTGTTACTATACATATGTCAATGAAATAAGTTCAGAGTAAAATCATATTGAAACACAAAGTTACTACTTACAAGTTTCATATTGATTTATTCTTCCTGAGATACGTTTTTATATTAGTAGCCAAAATCTCATTGTCTGACTTAACTATTTTAAAGCAACTAATTAATTATGTTCTTAATTTTAAACAATAGATACAATGTGCTTATTGATGTACAAGGTATATGTAAATTTAATAAATATCTTATAGCGGTAAATACTGAAGTACTCTTCAAATAGTGCGGAATATATGTATTATATGTTTTATTAACAAATATTTTTAAATCATTGTATTATAATCCGAGTCGGCGCTTTTTGACACGCATCTGTCGCTAATTGTCAAAATTGGCATTTGACAGTTGACATTTTACGTTGACTGCATCCGGTATCGCGACCACAGCTTCAAAAGGAAATCGGAAAAAATCTATGAAATTAGAATTTATAAGAAGAAATTAGAAGGCGGACAATAAATGCAAGGACTCATAGCGATATTTGTTAAATTCTTTAAAAAAATATGATTAGCTTCATGCTGTACCCGCACACAGCAGCATAGGCAGAGGAACACTGCGACTGCGTCCCCACGTTTCGCCGTATTCTGGGGGTATTGCGTGTTGAGTGGTGGAACTCAACGTCGCGCTTTGCCTCGACACTAGAGCGAAGAACGAAAATATAAGTTTAAATAAATATTTAATTTTCTCGAGTTGGGATCGAACTCACAACCAGTTGCGTTTAAAGCCACACTTTGTGCCTCTGCACCACCCCTTTCTTAAACACAAAATTTGGTCTACAACTATTTACATGGTTTTTTAGTATTAAATTGTACTGCTTCCGAAAGAGGTATACGTTAAAACGTGATGTATAAAATTTATATTGGTATTTATGTGGCGTGGACATTAAAATAAATATAATTTATTATGTATTTTCTACTACCTATCTCCATAAAAGTTTCCTTGATGGTTATTTACATTTCATATATTATCATTTATAAGGATAAAGTACGCTCGATAACAAAGATAATTACCTAAATGTTTATGTTTAAAATGCAGTAAAATGTTTATTTTACATGAAGTACCTCGGAAGGGACAGGAAAAAAACGTGTACGTGTAGATAAGTACTACATTCCATCAAATATTTTTCAAGAGACGCCAACTTTATGAATTTTCGAAGGTAGGCTTGAAGACGCTACGCTTTTGTGTAAAAAGGCGTATTTTAGATACCTACAGTCCGCGAGGTCTAAGGTGAGTTAATCTTTTATAATTTTAAAAGCTTTTATTTAACTTGCAATACTTATATGTATGTTAGTTCGGGTGAAATCTTTGAGCTCAATTTTAAAGTAGACATCTTCAATCGACTAAACTGAATTTTTTTATACACTTTTAGTTTGAATGAGAATGCACGATAAAATGTGTGGCTAAGCTAAGTTAAGGCCATCAAGAGCGTCTACTTAACGAGCAAGACATACAAGGATGCATCTATTACACTTGTTTACTGTCTTAAGGTTCAATTTGAATGGTCCTTGTGATTGTATGGACGATGAATAGTAAAAACAAACGTGTGCTCTCTGTGATGATTTATTTGCTAATGGCTATAATATGCTAACATGTTAAAAACGATCGGACATACCGCCCACCAAAAACAACAGTTTTTTAACAAATATTATACAACTTTAAATTATGAAATTGCGAGTTATATACTTTCTTATACTACTATTCATGATTAATTATTATTAGTTACCTTCTGTGTGGACTGTATTTCTTATTGTTTTCAATTTCTAATTTAAAGTTTTAAAGATTTTACATTTTACTTTACCTTACATTTTTCAACATTTACATTTTACAATATACAACACATGTTTTTCTTATAATAATTTTACATTTTTGCATGCTTTGAATTTTACATTTATATTTTTAACTGTATCACCTTTTATTATTTTTTTATCACATGCACATTTTCACTCAACACCGCCATGATATATTTATTCAAGATCCTTCGGAAGTTAATACCTAATTTATACAATGGTCTTTTTATCTCATGATCTCCCTTGCATTGTACTGTTACAACTCTTACAATGTTATCTGTGCCAGGGTGCAACTGTTTAATTCGTCCTAGCAACCATTTTGTAGGGGGCACAATCTCATCTTTTACAACCACAATATCTCCTACAGTGGGTGATGAGTGTATCTTTTGCCACTTATGCCTTTGCTGTAAGGTGTTGAGATATTCAGTTTTCCACTTGTGCCAAAAATGTTGTGTTAGTTTCTGTATTAACTGCCACCTGGTTAACAAGTTGATATTCTTGTTCTCATTACACAGATCTGGAACGCTAACTAAAGGTTCGCCCACTAGAAAATGACCTGGTGTAAGGACTTCTTCTGTCGTGTTGTCTATTTGACAGAGAGGGCGTGAGTTGAGACATGCCTCAATCTGTGCCGGCAAAGTGGCCATTTCCTCATAGGTCAATTTGCTGGTTTTATTGTTCCTTAATTAGTGTTTTTTCACTGACTGGACACCAGCCTCCCATAAACCACCACACGTAGGCATTCTCGGTGGTATAAAGTGCCATGTCGTTCCATCATTGGCTAGAATTTCAGACACTCCCTTAACCTAGTATGGTTAAGGGAGACCTAGCTCTTGCTAGTTTGAAACAAGTTTTTCAATTCTTTGGCAGCACCCACAAAGTTGGTGCCATTGTCACTCCACAGATGACGACAATACCCTCTGCGAGCCACGAATCTCCGAAATGCTGCAATGAATGCTTGAGAAGTTAGATCTGTAACCGCTTCCAAATGTATGGCACGTGTTGCCATGCAAACAAATAAGCAAATATAACCTTTACTTGTGTGATGTCCACGACCTTTAGATGTTCTGATCATTATCGGTCCAGCGAAATCAACCCCACTATTTAAAAATGCTCTATGTTGCTTTACTCTTACTGCCGGTAAGTTACCCATCAGTTGATATTTTGTTTTAGCCTTATCCACAATACACGTTTTACAACTACGAATACATTTTTTGACAAAAGATTTTAACCCCACTATCCAATAAGCTGATCTCAAATAGGACATCATTAATTGAATTCCCCCATGAAGTGTTCTAGTGTGAGCTTCGTTTACTAACAATTTAGTTATGTGTTGATTTGCAGGTATTATAATCGGATGTTTTGTTAATTCTGATATTGATGCATTTTTAAGCCTACCACCTACTCTGAGGATCCCTTTTTCCTCTAAGAACGGTGAAAGACTGATAAGAGAACTTCTAACCTTTACCTTTCCATCTTTCTTGATTTCTTCGATTTCCTTTTCATATACTAAATTTTGATAATACCTTATACATTCTTCTAATATATTCTGGATCTCTACTGCATGAACTCTCTTCATTCTAGACATTGTTGAAAATCTTTCCCAAATTGGTTTTTCTTCCACTACAAAATTACATTTAATCTTCAATTCTAATTGTGCAATTCTTCAATCAGCAGACTGAACATGTCTCCACCTGTCGTTGTCTATTACTCGAGTGATTTCCGCTATTCTATTAGCAACAAATGTATGCCAACGGCCAGGGTGTGATTGCAGCCATGAAAGTACCACTGTTGAATCAGTCCAGGCGAATATTCTTTCTTTACGAATTTTCAATATTTCCATAACATCGATAATGAGATTTGCAAGTAGGACTGCGGCACACAGCTTCAATTTAGGAACTGATAATTGTTTTAATGGGACAACTTTAGTGCGGGATGCAATCATAACAACATGTACTTTATCACCTTCTTCAATTCTTAAGTAAACCACAGCAGCATATGCTTGGGTAGATGCTTCAGCAAAACCATGCATTGTAACGTGATTATAATTCTCTGATGTTGTTTTAAACCATCGAGGTACTTTAATGTTTTGTAAATGTATTAATCTTTCTCTGTAAATAATCCATTCTTCAATCAAGTTAGAAGGTAGTTCATCATCCCACCCTAAACTACAAAGCCACAATTTTTGAATTAAAATCTTCGCACTTATAACAACTGGTGATAACCATCCAAATGGGTCAAACAAGCAGGCAACATCAGATAGTATAGATCTCTTAGTAATAGGATATCTCATTTCAGGTAAGTTTACTGTAATTTTAAATGTATCATCTTTTCTATCCCATGCTAAACCTAATATTTTTATTATTTTATTAAGTTTTATTTCTACTGTATTTTTTGATTTCTCCTCTTGTAAATATTCCATAATTTCTTCTGAATTACTTGACCATTTTTGCATTTCAAATCCTCCCTTTTTCAATACTGTCTTAATTTCATTACACATCTTCTTTGTTTCCTCAATATTTTCATTTCCTATCATCAAATCATCCATGTAGAAACATTTTTTTATTACAGGTGCAATATCAGAATATTCATGTCGGCTAGCTGTTGCAATGTTCGTTCTGCTAGATAAGGAGCTGCAGCAGTGCCAAATGTAACAGTTGTTGGGTTATAGGCTTCAACTTCCTTATCAGGATTATCCCGCCATACGATACGTTGCAACTTTGTGTGTTCCCGTGTCATGTTGATCATTCGATACATTTTGACAATGTCTCCTACTACACATATTTTATGTCTCCACAATGTGATCAAACTTCTGAGATCAGGTTGTAACACTGGTCCCACCATCATACAATCATTAAGAGAATAGCCATTGGATCCCTTTGCAGACGCATCATAAACTACTCGTACCTTGCTAGTTTCCTTGTCTTCACGAATTACGGCGTGATGTGGTAGGTAAATCGAGTTATTATCGTCTGTTGTTTCAACTTTCTTCATGTGACCCATATCCATATACTCATGAATGATCTTCGAGTATTCGGTTTTCAATACTTCAGATTTTACAAATTTCCTTTCTAAACATTGAAATCTTCGTATCGCTTGTTCTTTTGTATCCCCACATAAATTAACTGCACTGGAGAACCAGTACTGCACATCAGCGGCAGGTGCACAATATATTTTCCCTCTGTATCCCTTTTTGTTGTATTTTTATATATTTTTTCACACACTTCTTCTTCTTTTGTAAATATTTTCTTCTCTGTTTCTATTTCCCAGAACTTTTTTAATATATCATTGTCTTCTTTAACTATTCTAATGATATGTAGTGTTGTTATATTGTGTTCTTTGCTATTCATTGTTACTTTGTTTTCTCTTTGACCTGATAGTATCCACCCCAAACATGTTTTCTGTGCCACTACTCCTTCATTCATCTTAAGTAAACCTTCTTCTATAATTTTACAAAAGATGTCAGAGCCAAGCAGTATATCTATTCTGCCTGGTGTGTTATATGTAGGGTCAGCCAATGGTAGTGTTTGAAGCTGTGAACAATTAATCGCGATGTGTTTTGATGGTAATCTTGTAGATATAGTCTTCAGTACATAAGCTTTAACTTGAATGACATCATTTGCATTAAATCGTGATGTAATTGTTAGATCAACTAAGTGTTTTATTGGTGTTTGATTTCCTTCTCCCACTCCAGAGACAACACCGTTAATTTTCGTTTTTGATAAACCCAAAAGGTCAACTACTCTTGCAGAAACGAAAGAGGTTCAGAACCCTGGTCAATCAATGCACGAAGTAGATGTTTGTGTCCACAACATGATTTAACTTCTACTTGTGCTGTAGCAAGTAGCACTTCACGATCAGGTTGGTGTTGAGAAAAATGTGCAGTTGTAATCTTCTGCTCTAATTGTACTGCTTTATCGAAATCCTTTTTCTCATTGGTGTCTCTAGACTGGTGTAACAGAGAGTGATGTTTCTTGTGGCAAACTCGACATCATGTTGTTTGTTTACATTTAAAGACGTTGTGGTTAGGTATGAGGCAATTAAAGCATAAACGATTCTTTTTGACAACATCTTACCGTTGCTCCACAGATAGCTTTGCAAAATCCTTACATTGAAATAGGTAGTGACAATTTTTGCAATAAGTACATGTAGGATGTGTACTTACACCGGCGTGTGCAGATTGAAATATATTTTTACTTTCTGTAGTTTCTGTTGAGACGTGAAATAATTTATGTGTTTGAGACTTCTCTTTAGAATGTATTGAAATTGGCATAATTAATTCTAGTGTACGGAATTTTGCTTCAAGATACCCTTTCAACATATTCCAAGTTGGTAGTTGATCGGTGTTATTTTTACAAGTAAATTCCTCCCAATCCTTTAAAGTCTCCGGGTCCAATCTCTGACTGACCAGAAATATTATTAAAGGATCCCAAGAGCTGGTGTTAATTTGTAAATTATTTAAAGTGTTAATACATTCTGTTGTTGTATCGAAAATATTTTTAATTTGTTTTGTTTCGAAAATATTTTTAATGTGTATTTTTAATGTTTGAATTTATCTTAATAATATTTCTTCCTCCCCAGACACACTAGTTTTTAAATATGTAACTTTATGTAGCTTTTGAACATTGCTTAAATTTGTATTGTGGACAAGAGCTGTAAACAAATCTTGATAAGTGGGCCAATCCTCGTATCTTCCCGAGAACGTAGGCAATTGTATCCGTGGCAAGCTACTAACAAATGACGATGAAAATAATTGAGAATCTTGACTTACGGTTGACACGTTGGCGATCTCCGGCGCTACTAACTTTATTAAATGGTCACTTAAATCCACTTGTAATACCAAATAAAGATCCTCAACTTGATAAAAATCTTCATTTAAAAAATACGGTAATATTCCCTTTTGTTCTCGCGTGCATATCGTAAGGTTGCTATGGGCTTGCTTAAATGTATTCCAATAATCTTCGAGAATTTTCAATCTTGCTTGTATATAACTTGTAACGACGACTCTAGTGAGTCGTAGTTTCGGGCACTTTTTTAAGTTAATCTGCGTTTTCTGTATAATATTATAGACTTCTTGTAATGTAGTTAAATATTTGTCTTGTTCCGCCGTAGTTTGTATTCTATCTTGAGACATGATTTTTAATTAAAACGCAGCAATATATTCAATTCGATACAAACAAAGTCTTATTCCACTTACAATAACTTCAAGTAAACAACTTGCGGCTTATCTAAGGAATGCGGCANTATTCCAATAATCTTCGAGAATTTTTAATCTTGCTTGTATATAACTTGTAACGACGACTCTAGTGAGTCGTCGTTTCGGGCACTTTTTTAAGTTAATCTGCGTTTTCTGTATAATATTATAGACTTCTTGTAATGTAGTTAAATATTTGTCTTGCTCCGCCGTAGTTTGTATTCTATCTTGAGACATGATTTTTAATTAAAACGCAGCAATATATTCAATTCGATACAAACAAAGTCTTATTCCACTTACAATAACTTCAAGTAAACAACTCGCGGCTTATCTAAGGAATGCGGCAGCTTTTTGTCTTCGCTTCCGGTCGAGCCGCTAATCGTCCGTCCAACAATTTCCAATCCGGCTCGTTATAGGCCATATGTTTACTTCCTTCAATTTGAATGGTCCTTGTGATTGTATGGACGATGAATAGTAAAAACAAACGTGTGCTCTCTGTGATCATTTATTTGCTACAATGGCTATAATATGCTAACATGTTAAGTACGATCGGACAACACTGACAAACTATAGACCGGTCAATGTTCTCTTCACATTAAATAACCAAAACTTAAACAAACAAAACGCGATGACAGTCTTTGGCTCAAAAAGCAACCATCATAAGCAATAGCCATACATAGGTATACAATTGTTTAAATATTTCATTACTCGGCTACTTTAAAATTTTGATACGTTTTCTAAAATACTTTTCTGATAATAACACTTTAAAACATGTTAAAAATGTAAAAAAAACAGCTTTACGCTGTATTCCCCACACAGCAGGGTAGGCAGAGGCAACCTAGTGTTAAGACACTCCGTTCCCCATCTTCCGCCGAATACTGAAGGCATTGCGTGTTGAGTGACGGAACTCAACGCCGCGCATACCATTTCAAAGTTTTAAAAATAAGTATAAAATCGCACTACAAAAACGACAACTTCATATACAGAAATATAACATATCTTTAAAAAATAATCTGAAATACCAATTTTAAATATATGTCGGCGGCGCGTCGAGGCGTGGCCGACGGACATCGACATCGACTCACATCGACATATATATAATTTATTAATTCTTCTTAAAAATTTAAAACTTTTTCTTTTGTTTAGACCCTGAAACAAATATATATATCCACAAAAATAGGAACACGCATACACACACGCATAGGTACATACAAGCACACACGAACGAACAGGCAGGCAGGCACATACATACACAAACACACTCACACACACACAAAATACACACATACGCAAAATACATACAAGGACTGATGGATTTATCTTTTGTTAATTTTTTTGTTGTTATTTGTATTTTTTTTGTCAATAAATATTAAGTAGTTTTAAATATAATTATTTTTAAGAGTACGATGGTGTAATTGTTGTCCTTTCTCATTTGCACCTAAAGTTGAGAGTCAAAACTGATAAAAGCATCATTAGCTGAGTTACACCTTTTGCCATAATGTAAACTGCAATGTTATTGTCGTAAAATGGTATGTTTTTCAGGGCAATAAACGTTTTTATTATTTTCTCGAGTGAAGATCGAACCCACAACCAGTCGCGTTGACAATTTATGTCCCTACGCCACGGCTGGCCCTAGTACTGCACTTACTTACTCCTGGTCACGGCACTGTCTATGAATTACAACAAAAAGCAAATTTTCATACCTCATTTTACCTTAGGAATTAGATTGCAGTAGGGAGGGGTTAAAATATAGGAGATACTACGGTCCAAGTATTTTATATCCAACGACCAACGAGTGTCGACAGTGGAACACTAAAACACTTGTGCCTGTATCGTTTACTTTTCCGCACACTTCTGCGAAAGTAAATTATCCTCGAATAAATATTAAAAGACACTCGATCAAAACAATACCAAATCAAATATATTAATAAAAATGCGTTTATAATAACACAGTTAAGTTAAAAAGTAACGAACGATATGAAAACTTCAATGTCTAGATAAAAACAACACGTATGATTACAGCCTACAGAGGTGGCACAGGTACTGTACATATAAGTCACTTTCAAGTATTCTTGTATTACGAAGTCTTTGCTGGTAATCTTTTTGTTTAACTAAACAAGTAGGAGTAAAGCACGGTAGCGAGCAGGCCGAGTACCACCGGCAACTTCCAGGAGGTGAAGAAACTTCCGTTTTCGTCTTCGCCCGGCGGCGCCGTCCATATGTTCTTGGATTTGCCGGATTCGATCCTGTCTTCGGCAACCACCTCGCCAATGGCAAATTTCTTCATGAGCGCCTTGGCGTCGAGGCTGTGGCCGATGTCGTCGAACTCCTCGGTGGCGTCCTTGCCGGCGTTGTTGAGCAGAACCTCGTGCCCACCGGGGTGGTCGTCCAGGAACTTGGTGACATCGTACACCTGGTTGTCAATGACGAACACCGCGTCCAGCCTGGTGTTGTGGGTGGCGATATCGCTGCGTTTGAATTGTTTGAGCGACATGTCGGAGCGAGCGAGCTTCGGGCTCGGCGAGCTACAGCTGAATGTCCGCACTCGGCGCTGGCCTCGGCCGCCTCAGTCCCCAGTCCTCGCTCCGCCCGCCACACCCGCTACACGCGCGCTACTATCATATTATTATTACCCAAACTCACGCGCCGCATTAGCGTGACTAGCCTTGATAACGATAGGTAATTATAATTTATCCACTTTAAAAAACGATCATTTACGTACACTTATCGATATATTTTTAAACTTTGGCAGCTGAGAATGTGATGATGAATATTTGTTAAAAAGTAAAATATAATCGACCTGCTGCACTACGCGCAGGTGAGATGAGCACTTCTAGTCTGATCTGAGGGACGACCTAAGTTTTAGTGTATTTTGTATTACTCAGACCCACCAGCCGAGTGGTGTGAACCTCTGCCAAAACACTAAACCTACTTTATCAATGCAGCGATATTCTTATATAATTTAATAGTTATACAAATTTTTGTTCGGAGGCAACCTGTTGCGCTTGCGCAAGCGACCTTGACTCTGCGACGTACGAGTGTTTCAATATCTACATTTATATTCTTAGTATAATCAGAAGAAACATCCAAATGCGGTTATAATACTAGAACATGTATGTTTTGTACATAAAAAATAATTCTAAAAATATTTCTTTCTATTCATTTAAATAATTTGAAACAATTAAGTAAATGTAAAGAATTTATCAATTTTACTTAACACTTTTCATAAATGGTGAAAATAAATGAAAATAAATTCAGTTTCTCTTTTTTATTTACCCCTTTTAACATGTAAAGTTTAAATAAATATGACCTACATATTTACTTTTTTCCATCATCTTGTAACATGTTATGTGAATGTTTATTCATTATCCATTATTTAATAGTTTACGTTAGTATCTGAAATATGTTTAGGAAGAAATTCCACAAGTAAGCCCCGACCCGTCCCGGGTCTTCCTGGTCTGCCGGTGTGCACCGTCAGAAAGCACACCTTATCCTAGATTCTTGTATACGATCGCAAACCACACATTACAATATGTAGATATACATTACAACAGCGATCGCGGCGAAGGCCAGCGGCGGCGTCCACACGTTAATCAGACCTCGAAGCGTCAGCTCATGGTGGCTGTCTACAATGCTAGGCTCATCCTTGATGACTTCCCAGCGGTCCTCGACGATAACCTCTCCGATCTTGAATGTGCTGCGCCAGTTCTTGGCGTCGTCGCTGTGGCCGACGTCGTGGAAGCAGCGCGAGGCATCCTTGCCGGCGTTATTGAGCAACACCTCCACGCCGCCGGGGTGGTCTTCGAGGAACTTGGTGACATCATATACCACGTTGTCGATGATGATGGCCGCGTTCTCCTTGCGGCTGCGCTGCTCGATCTCCTTGCGCGTAAAGAGCTCCATGACTGAGCGTGTCGACTTAGGATGTGCGACTGGCGTGAGCGCTGGGGCAGTGGGGGGTGTAGTGGACACGTCCCTGCGAAATAGCTCGCAGGAAGTTTCGACACGCTTAACCTTTAATACGGTTACACAACTTTTTTTATATTCGTGAATTTTAAATAGTTATTGGAAAAATATATGGAACTTTGCTTAGATTTTAAAGTAATTATTCCTATGCGTGTGTGCAATTTTTGATGTAACGAAAATTATTTCAAATTATGTTTTAAGAAAATATTTGTAGATTCATATTTATAGCTGTTTTAAATGTTTTGTGAGCAGATTACAGAAATGTAAGAGCTCGTTAGAGGCAAGAGACCGAAAACATAACAACACCGTCTATGACAGTTTGTATTATTATGTTCCGAGCAATTTCACCAGAAACGAGCCAGAATTTTAATGTCCGTAATGGATGGAATTGATCTAAGATGCAATTATACAAACAAGTTGTTTATATTGGTGTCCGTAGATTACGTCATTATCGTCGCGAGAAGACAAACCAGGGACAAGAGGACAAAAGGACAGCACGCCCCCTCTCGCTTACGAAAAACGTAAATTAGTAAAGCAACACTAGTCTATCTGTATTGAGTAACGCTTAATTATCCAATACGGATTTTAGTTATGTAACTTACCTCCTCGAGACTTCAGTCTGTCGCCACATTATGAATCGATATACGTACCTATTAATGTTTACAATATGCATATTAGCTGTAACTAGCGGGCCAGTTGGTGCGTGTACACACAAACATGTACATCGGCAAACAAAATGTCCTCCAAAATGTCCTACTCGTACGAGTATGTAGGACAAGTGTGCCTCATCTGATACTCCTCCAATTTAAAAAAGGAGTAAGGAGAGTTTTTGCTTCACGTATTAATTCATAGATAACTTAAGGAGCGGGTATTTTGTATATAGATACTTATTCAAGACAAACCATCTCAATTATCTGGTGTCGATATCTCTTACATGCTTACACTTGTTAGTGGTTGCTTTGATCCCCACTCGGGTGGATGAATCATTTTCTTTTGTTCGCTCTGGTGGTGGTAGTGGTGGTATCAGTACAAGTAATTGCATTAAGTTCGAATAATTGAACGATGCGTGGGATAGACTCATGGGAGCTCGCGTCTATTGTACACTTACTAAATGTAATTAAGCAACACGTAAGCATTATTATATTATACCTTAAAACGTCGATATTGTAGGGGTATTGCACAATTATAATTATTTATAAATATATTATATACGCTATATCAGCGCCCTCAATTTATTCGCTACGAGTGCAATTGTGAAATTATTTCCCACCATTGTTTTGTAGCGTATAAATAACCAAATTAATATACTGCTAGCGTACTCGTGTAAAAGTGGGTAGATCTAGGTGAAAAAGACAATAAAAGCAGTGGAATTGTGTCAAACGGGAACAGTTGCTGGTAGACGGAAGCCCTGATTGGAAGGTATCTAGTGTGTAGTGTTGTTCTTGAGTGATACATGTCACTTATTGTAATTACGTGGAACCTCTGTCCGAGTACGTTGGAAACATATAGACGGTATGTGTTTTATTGTGTTTTTTAAAAAAAAACGCTAACCGCTTTCGATTTCTAACATAATAAATGAGTTGAATTTGAAGTCTTGTATCACGCGACGGCTGTGGAGAGAGATGTACTCGTCCTAGCGAATAGAAACTACCGACTTGCAACAACCCGTGGGCCATTCCCAGTGTACATTGTCGTAGGATCGATTCCTGCTTCGGGAGAATGAATCAGTATTGTTATTTCCTCGCCGCCGCAAGATAAAGCAAGGCGTTGCGTTTCGTATTTAGGCGGAAAGTAGACCACGGAGTAATTTGTCACTTTGTGTAGTATTGAGTGATTTTGTGCCTGATTGAAAATTTTAGCAATATCACTTTTAATAAATTTTACGCTAACCCTCATTTTGTAGTTAATCTTGTTCGTTGTCTTTATCGAGATTTTCTAGTTAAAATGCCAACCGTTGAACGCCATATACATCTTTTAACTTAATCTCGCTTTCCTTAAAGTATACTACCTGAACATAACCATAAGGCGTGGTTACTCTTATTCAAGTAGGTACTATTTATCATTTAAATAATGTCAAATAATATCTAAAGCTATAAATGTTAGAAATGTTGGTGAATGTCATACTACACTTGCTAATCCTGTAACAATAGAAGCTGTGTAGATAGTATTTAAGTTTGTTTGTGATACGAAGGGTGTGGCATCATAGAGAACAAGACCTGTAAAATATGTCTAAAGGTTAGTATGAATTATTTATTAGCTTTTTCCTCACTTTTTTACCATAATTGTAATTTCTTCCTAACACATGTAAAAATGTCAGGTAATAAGTATAAGAAAATACTTAATAATAATATAATTTACTGTTCCTCTTTTACATATACACACTTCTAACACTTTACACAGCACACTTAACACTGTTTCTATATAACACTTTACACTTATAGACGTTTTAAAACGCCTAGTTCCAACAATGACACTGATTTTAAATACTTGAGCACTGTCACAATTTTACACCTTACGGGAGGCAGAATAACGACGTACTGACTCAATCCATCAAAAACGTCACTTTTTATAGCCGTTCCCTTCCTCTTTTATAAATAATTATGTGGGCATTATTATTTTATATTCTATAAAATACCCTCACACTGACAATTGTCTTACAGTTCGGCCGTCCTGCACCGAAACACGACCTCGTGTTTCCAAAAAAAAAAAACAGAGCTAAAAGAATAACTATGGTTCATAACTTTTACATAATTGACTGTAATAATGTCTCTTACAAAAATGATTTACAGCTTTTACAAACAATATTTAAAGGCAATCTGCCATGTTAAACTACGGCTATTTTTTACTCATGTAACCTGGCTCAATTTG
>JAAIXI010000167.1:49514-59584 GCA_013403645.1 Heliconius nattereri
TAATATGGGTATCAAATGAAAGGGATTAATTTGTTAAATACAATACACCAGGAAAAATAATAATAGAAAGCAAGCAAGCAACAACTAAAACATAGCAGCAAGTACCTATGTATTTATTAAAAGCCCACATTAAAAAAAATAAGCCAGGTATTTTAAGAAGAATGCTAATATATATATATATATATATTAGATTTATTGGTAGTTTGCTGCCAAGAACGCAGAACGAGAAATGTCTAAGGAGTCTTTTCGGATACTTGACATTGTACAACTATTAGTTAACATTTTTACAAGAAATAAACAATTTCAATTATAACTTTAATTACAATATTTAATTTAATTATAAATAAATGTAACTGATACCAGATTGTAATAAAATTGATTAAAATGAACTTAAATTGACTAAAATAAAAACTATATTTATATTCAATTCTCGATCGAATTTTAAAACTCGATTTGTAACGTATATCGGGAAAGGGATTTAGTTGGCTATATCGTTATCTCAACTGAAATAACGTCATTTGGCTTATTATTTATGGACTATAAACAGATCATAGCAATGATTTATAATATCCACATCGGCATCGTAAGTTTATAGTTTGAACGAGACGACTTATTGTCAATGTGTTTCATATTAAATTTAGTGTAAAATTTTATTTCATAGAAAAATACGTCATCGCGGCCTTACTCACTAACTATATGAGCTTAATCGTGGGTTAGATTTCCATTCGGGGATATATATATATATATATATATATATATATATATATATACAGGGAATATATACAGGGAAGGACCTCTACTATATATTACATTTTTAAAAGGAATCGTTTCAGAACTTCCATGTCGATATGCCTTGGGGTAACTTCGAAAAGGCTCCTTTATCTCCACCTTAAAAGCCGGCAACGCACCTGTAGGTCCTCTGGTGTCATGGGTCCGGAAGAGGTCGTGGTTAGCGGTGGTCATTTACTATCAGGTGACTCGTACGCTTGTTTCTGTGTCTTTTTTCATAAAAAAAATACTCCTGGTAATAGTGTGTATAACGAACGACTATTTTCGAAAACAAGGAACTTATATGAAGAAAAATGCAGCAGACTGGAAAGGACGGAAGCTTGGTATTCAGCACCATAATTTACCATTAATTAATTATAAATAGTACAATATGTACGTTTCTTTCTGATCTATGATTAGCTAATCTATCATTAGCAATGAAAAATACACAAATTTTACTCATTTGACTTATAATAATAACTTAAATCTTACATAAGACGTTTTATATTTCATTTCTACTGTATCGTGCAGCCAAGTAAATAGAAATAATCGAGCCGAATATATTAGCGCCATAGCCGAATAATTCGGCCGAATGTGAATTTTGAAATACGTGCCGAATACACCGAATAACGAATGAATATTCGGCGCATCTCTAATAATAATATATTATATTTATAATTATATATTCAGGTAAGATCAGGTTGGTTATTGCATCATTACATATACATTATATATACTTATAATATAATATAATATATTCGATTCATTATGACAAGAGACAGAAGGCAAACATGTCACAAAAAGGTTCTTTTACATGACAGATTTGATGGACTTATTATATTGATTTTAAAAAATATTGATCTATGTATTTATGGAAGTAATATAGCTACTAAATGAGTGAAAGAGATAACATAGTTAATAATATTATCTTATTATAATAAGCATACCGGTAAAGCTCGAAAAAAAAGTTACAAAATTCATATTTTTTACACTACAATATCCAAATATTTTCGTTAATAAATTCTGAAAGTTTGAATATCGTCGGTTGAATGTCGACGGTCGGTGGATCGGTGTATTAATTTGAACTATACAAAAGTTAGACATTTTTTTATATGATAACGCTGTTCAGTGAACTGTGTTCAGTGAAAAAAAAATTAGTTTTATTATTATGTCATTAAATAGGATCAAATTATAAGTATTGATTATTAAAATTACTATTTAAATTGGATGGAATTGGATATCGATGAAAGTATTTTGATAATTATATTTTGAAATTTTATAAAAGTGAACATATATTTCTTAAAGAAGAAATTATGTTAAAAGAATGGAATACGTAAAGAAGTACGTAAAAAGAAACGTATACAATAAAGAAAAATTAAGGATTGGTTTTGTACTTAAATTTAATAATTTTTATATACTTGACATGTAAAAACACCCAAAAGCCAACTTCTGCTCAAACTTGATACATATTTTTATTGGATTCTAAGAAACTACTGGAAATATTAAATAAAGTGGGAAAGGTAATGAATGCAACGCAAAGGTGCATTGACCATGGGATGAAAGAAGAGCAAAAGATGCATGAGTTATAGATATATTTGGCTTTATTAACGTCCTAGTTAAATACATTTAAGTAAAACGTGTGCATAAAAAAACTAAATAGAATTAAAAAAAATACGTAAAAGTACTTTAGTAGTTTTTGCTTACATTTTGTCACCTGCCATAATGAAACGAGTATAATCGAAAAATTCCATATTTCCCTGTTCTCGTAGGAATTACGCAAAGGCTTCTTTTAGTCCTTCCCCTGCACTCTCTCAGCGTTTTATATACTCGTAGGTATGTCAGTAGTGCACTTGGATACGTTTGAATTCATATCAGTTCATAGTCATACAATCTTATCATTTTAACAAACGGCTGGTCCTTGACAAAGCGTAGAGACTTTAGATAACGTCGTTAGCGACTGCGAGTATGTACTCAATTTAATCATTGAATGATTAATGTCCGGTTTTAATTATTATTAATTCTATAAAACTAACAAATATGCCAGAAAAACAGTACTTTAAATTAATTTTACTGTAATTTAACACATCGACTTTAGATGTCTTTATTTTTCAGTTATAGGAATTATCTTAATGTTTAATTTGCATGAAATTGCAATGTTATAGTGCAGCTTAGGATCGTATTGGAGTAGATATACGAGGCCTGGTGAGAGCCAGGTCTAAGTGATGACGCGTGGGCGCCGACCGCCTTACACTGATGTAAAACAATTTCACGTTCATCTACGCATTGAACAGGTGAAAGATGGAGGCATTTACTTTGTCTACGATTTTTCCAAGAGTAAGTCTTAATATTTTTTATATTTAGTTTTAGCCTTCAAACTGCATACAGCAGGGTAGGAAAAGGTAACCTACACCTAGTTTTTATTTATTTTATTTTTATTTACTTATACGGAACTCCAACTGTCGTACATATTGACACATTCTTAGGTTTTACTAATACAATAATGCAGATCAAATTGCAGGAGTACACATTATTTTATTATAGCAATATCGGAGTGTAAAGACACTCTGTTCCCCACGCACCGGTTCATTGCGTTTTGAGTGGCTTGACTTTACTATTGATATATGCCGCTACGTAAACACAACTCGTATGTTATAATACTGTTAGGGTTCCCGTGTGGTCACGTGGTTTATTGTTGTTTAGGGGGGTGTCACTGGCTTTCGTTGTCAGAATTTATAGAAATCCTTTTTTAATACTCTCTCTTCTGTCTTTCTTAGTCTAGTGAAGTAGTTTCTTCTGTGCTTTGGTCGTCAGACACTCAGTAACGGACTTTTGTATATAGATTTTATTGAGATTTATGTGTGTAACCTGCATTTTAGCTTTACTTGTACAAGATAAGTTCGTAAACTTAAAGGTAAACAAACGTTCTATTTTTTATTTTTCAGGGATAATTTTTAGCTAGTAAAAATTTCCGGCGTGGACTCAAGACCTGCTGCATCTCCCTACGCCCATGCATACAACTTCCTACGCATAAAGGTGCTTCAAGTTTCTATCGATTACTAAGTACTACAAATAAAAGGATTTTTTTTAAATTATTGCAGACTAATTTTTGCTGACCTCCTTTATCATAAATTCATCTTTACATTTTTTCTTTTAACACGTTATCTTTTACATGTTATCTTGTAACATTTATCACTATGATAAGAAAAATATTTAAAACATAAAAAATATTAACGCAGCGGGACCCGAAAGCTACAGAAATGGTAATAACTAAAATAAATTATAACAAGCGAATAAAAATGTGAACGTATGGCGTAATTGGCGATAGCCGCTTGGCGACGACAAACAAGACAAGATAGTTGGTGTTCCGCTGCGGTCAAATTTAGATATGTTTCTAAGCATTCATTCTTTACACTCCAAATATTTCAATTAGGGTCAGCAGAAGTAGAGTCATCAATGAACTCCTGGCTACTCCGTCGAGGCGTGGAGGCGGCTTGGAGGTGCGTGCCATGACCGCCGGATTACTCTAGTCTAAGCTCTGTAAGCGTCTCGCTTTTACGGCACCAGCTGTTCTGCGCAGCTCGCCATTCCGCCTAATGAGTGCTCTTGGTTGTTTAAAATATTTTCGTTGTAGACGGCTTGATCCTCCAGAGTATATTGCGAGTCAGATTATGTGAAAATTCAAATTATTTTATTTGCCTATATACAAGAAATAAGCGTGAGGAAAAATTTTAATCTTTTTAACAAGTACGTAAATTGCTATTGTCACAAAGTATGTTTCATTCGGGATATTTAATAGCAGAAATGACACATTTTTTTTGGACGTTAATGTTTTTTTAAGAAAATATAATAAAAACCAGGATAAAACTTACAAAAGATGTACCTCTGAACCCTAGGTTATCATCATACAAAAAATTATTCATTTCTATCTAGTAGTTGGCGAACAAATGAACAAACAGACAGACAAGATTTTGCTGAGCTGTTTTTTGCTCCCACAATCGATATGTTAATAAACCATTTTTTTTAACTGTCTTGTACATAAATTGACATTTCTATCCTTTTCTTTTTTTCCTCAAAGGCCGGCAACGCACCTGTAGTCCCTCTGGTGCTGCACGGGGTTGTAGGCGGCGGTGATCATCATCAGGTGACCCGAACGCTCGTTTGCCTTGTCCTTTTTCCATAAAAAACAATATAGAGAAGAGATTATGTTTTAAATAAATATTTGAAAGAAGAATAAAGACTTGGCAATCGCATGAAAATATGTGTATCACATGGCAAGTAATATATGTATTTTATATGAAATTGCATTATGTAGTGCGATTGCCAAGTCTTTATTCTTCTTTCAAGTGTTTATTTTATAGCAGCCTAAGGAAGGCGACTTTCTTCTCATTTCATGCGAGTTAGTGGTGGGCTCCAGCGACTAAATTAGAACCAACAGAACAGTTAATTTACCATTATAATTAGTATATTTAAAGATAGATATCGTTAAATATACTATAATATACCAGATGGTGACTAGATAAATAAACGCGTATCGATACATTTATATGGACTTAGAGATTGCATACATGTAACATATGAACGATATATTTTTGTACGATAAATATATCTGTGTATTGACCCCCTGAGGCCTCCTGACCCCCTGAGAGGCACCTACAGTCTTCTGATGCTCAATATTTCTTATTGGTAGGTACATTAATACGATAAAGAACACGTAACGTGCGGGTCAAGGGGTTCATAAAGGGGTGCATACCGAGGGTGCCTAATTGTGGTGAATGCTTAATAATGATGGGCGCAAATAGAGTGACATGAGGTTACCCCCGATGGGGAACACTGATCGCGTTACCCAAATATCTTGACATCCATTATTCTCTTCTATTCTATGAAATGTATGAAGAGTTCTCACAATAGCATCGACACTTGAGTGTAATGATAGACGTCTGTTACTCTTTAACCGACTTCTGTAAGGAGGAGGTTGTCAATTCGACGGTTTTTATGCGTTACCTCAGAACCTTTGACTGGGTGCACCTATTTTGATGATTTTTATTTGAATGTTAGTGCTTTTCTTGTGATGGGTTTGTATCATATTAATTTGGTCCTTTTTTGACAATGTTATTCATCAGAAAATAACATGAGTCTTAGATTTGCATTAAATATGTGCGTGACAAATGGAGTAATTACTCAACATATCACGCCAACCGATTTCGGTGATTTTTTTTTATTGGAAAGGTTACACTTCAAGGGTAGTTTGATGAGAGTTTGTTTAGGTTCTGATTATGGGATCCGGTCGAAATCGGTTTTGTTTAGTTAAAAATTATAATTTTTTTTTTTTTTTCTCATTTATTTATGTACCACACAAGAAAGAAAGTACAGAAAACTTATAACTACAGAAAAAATGTGTACAATGGATAACTTATTTCTAATAGAGATCTCTACCAGAAACCCTTGAATGTAGGAGATGTTAAAAGAAATGATTCGGGTGCGGTATTTTAATATTATGCTAATAATAATAATAATAAACCTACATACAAATATACATAATATTAATCAATATTACTATACCTACATAAATATACTTATACAAACATACACATATACAAACATATAAATATATACAATGACATAAAAGAGTTGAAACAGAAAAAGAAAATTTATAAAGAAAAAAGACAAAGCGACTACTAAAGATTCTAATTGAGATTAAGAAAATGTTGTTTTAATTTGATTTTAAAAGTATTTAGAGATGGATTGTCCGACAGTATAGAGTTAGGTAGTGAGTTCCATAAGCGCACTGCTTGAACTGTGAAGGATTTTTCATAGAAAGAGGTATTACATATAGGGTACTCAAGCTTTCTTTGAGTTACACATGAGCGTACAGGTCTTTCACTTGGAAGTGTCAATTGAAAACGCTCCCTTAAGTAAGGGGGAGAGGATGACTTTATAATGTTAAAAAGCATAGTGAGAATGTGCAGGTTACGACGTAAACGCACAGGAAGCCAATTCAGTTGTCGACGGAAATCAGACACGTGGTCAAATTTGCGTAAGCCGAAGATAAAACGAATACACATATTCTGAAGTCGGTCAAGTTTGTCGAGAGCCTCTTCATTAGCATCAGGATAACAAACATCAGCGTAATCTAGCAGTGGCAGAAGAAGAGATTGAGCAAGAATGATTTTAGTGCGAATGGGTAGAAAATTTTGAAGGCGTTTAAGAGAGTGCAGAGAATAATGTATGCGTTTACTGATTGTATTAATGTTCGCAGACCACGATAACTGTCTATCAATTATGAGACCCAAATTTCTTGCTGAATCAGACAACGGTATTATTGTCTCGTTTAATTTAATGTAAGGCAAGGTGTTAAAATCTACTCTGGCACGTAATTGCCTACTGCCAATTATTAGAGCTTGAGATTTGGAGGGATTAATAAGAAGGCCAAACAAAGTCGCCCACTCACTAATATGAGCGAGATCAGTGTTAATGTTCAGAATTTCAGTGTTTAAGTCTTCAAGAGTGGCGTGTCTATATAGCTGTAAATCGTCAGCGTAGAGATGGTATTGACAAGATAGGATTTTGGTAATTTCATTTATAAAAATGGAAAAGAGCAGAGGAGAGAGTACGCCGCCTTGAGGTACACCAGTTACCAAATCAGCCCAGTCAGAGCAAAGCTCTCAGGTGTAGATTCTTTGCTTGCGACCCCGAAGATAAGAACGAAACCATTCAGTGGCAGCAGGAGAGATGTTAAGTGTGGAAAGGATACCAAGTAACACACTAAAATCCACAGAATTAAACGCGTTACTAAAGTCGAGTAAACTAAGTATAGTTAATTCTTGTTGGTTGAAGGAAATCTAATTTTTGAGACATTGCGTGTTAAATAGAACTCACTCGTTTTTGTACAAGACAAAGGACAAAAATTTAAATATAATCACTTTCGTGGGTAGTAGTGAAACTAGTAACATCTGTTTGTAACAGCTGATTTATTAAATTCAATAATAAACGTTAAATTAGTGTGTTTTTTACAAAGATATGCTTATGTGATTAACATTACCCACCAGCAAGAAGAATCCTACATAAATTCACTTTTTTACTTTCACTTTCCTGTTTTTTCAAAATATGGAGTCAATCAAGGAGTCAATGACAGCTCTAGCTGATTTATTCACAACGAAAAGAATGAATTTCAACGTGACTTGCACAAGACAGCTTCACCAGTCTCAACATCTTCATTAGCAGCTTAATTCCTTCAATTTAAAGGTCTGATACTTTCCCTCTTGAACACTCTGCAGCGTCAAGTCGAATTTCTTGCTACTGAAGTAGATAGGCAGGAGATGAAAAGAAGGCATAAGGTAGTTTTGTTTCACGGTGTGCCTGAACAAAAGTCCGAAGATATAAAAACAAGTATTACTGGGTTGATAGGTAAACATTTAATGTTGCCTAATTTTTCCTCTTCCAGTATAAAGTCTTCATATCGTTTGGGTAGACCTGCTGAAAAGCCAAGGCCTATAGTAGTGAAGTTTGGTAATGTATCTACTCAGGACATGGTTTGGCTTGCCAAAGGTAAATTAAAAGGCACCGGTACCACTCAATCAGAATTCCTTACTAAAGAACGTCATAAAGCGTTCCTACAGGCAAGACAGCTATTTGGAGTTAACAAGTGTTGGTCAAGGAAAGGATGGATCCATATCTTAGGGCCGGCCTTATATTGAAAGGTTATATATTATTATGTGTGTATATTAGTTAAATTAGCAACTCGTTATGTTTTTTTTTGTTTTTATTTGTTAAGTTATACACTAACACTTTTTTTTTGTTTAGTGAATGATAGAAGAAGATGATAGAAGAGAAGAGAATGATAGAAGTGAAGTGATAGTTTTTGTTTTTCTTTTCCTTTTGATGTCTTTCTTGCAACTGGCGGGGGATGTTGTATAAAATTTTAATAATATTGTTCTATATTATTTTTTTCTATTTTCTATATTATATTTTTATTATACATATTCATATATATTTACATATTATATTGTTATTATTATTATTTTTTTTTTTTTTCATTTATTTATTTAGTATTTATACACAGTTATTTTCAGTATCTTATATACAAAATAATGGCTACAAGCGACACCGGCAATAATTCCTTCCTATCTTTATCTTCTATTTCCGAAGGCACACAGCCGCGACAGTATCCTCAGCATCCCCTCACTTAAAGAAAATCTTAATTCATACTTCTCGGATGTCCCGAAAAACTTTAATATTGTCCATATAAACGCTCAGATTTATTCCTGCACATTATCCTGATTTATTGTCATCTTTCGATTGTAAAGATATACATGCCATCTTAATATCTGAATCATGGCTAAAACCATGCTTACAGTCGACCTCCTACTCACTGCCGGGATTTCATTTGATTAGAAATGATCGTATTGGACGAGTTGGTAGGGGTGTAGCAATTTATTTGCGTGCCCATATTCCTTTTTCGATTGTAAATACATCACAACCAATGGACAACGCATATGTTGAACACTTGTTTATCGAAGTGCTATTAAATCACACCAAACTGCTCGTTGGGGTTTTTTACAGTCCTAACCTTACAGTCGACTATATCTTATTATTTGAAATCCTGGTTGATCAATTTATCTCTTATGAGCATACTTTGATAATGGGAGACCTTAACACTTGCCTTCTTAAAAAAGATAATCGAGCGTCCCGTTTAGAAGATTTAGTAAATTCGGCAAATTTAAACATTCTACCTTTAGGGCCAACTCATCACTTTCCACATTCTATTCCTTCTCTTCTTGATTTAATTATAGTATCTTCTACTGACCATGTCGCGAGGCATGGTCAATGTTCTGCGCTAGCATTCTCATATCACGATCTTCTTTATGTATCTTACAAAGTTAGACCCCCTAAAGCAAAATCAAGAATTCTTCTGCAGCGCAACTTTGGAGGTATGGATTTGGAGCGTTTAACGGAGGATGCCAGTAAAATTGACTGGACTGTCATTGATAATGCTAAGACAGTTGATAAACAAATTAATATATTTAATTCTTTTTTAATTAACAAATTAATATATTTTATTCTTTTTTAACACTGTATGATACACATGCACCAGTCCGACCGGTCAGGATTAAACATCTTCCTGCTCCATGGCTTACTGCTGACATTAAAAAACTGCAGGAAAAGAAGTATAGTGCTAAGCGTAAATATATTTCTGACGTAAGTGACGCAAGTAGAACTAAATATGTGAGAGCTCGTAATCGTTGCAACAGGGTCTGTAGAGATAGTCAACGGCGCCATATCTATAAATCAGTAATTGAAGAAGA
>JAAIXI010000149.1:9331-23128 GCA_013403645.1 Heliconius nattereri
GTCTCCTTGTCGATGACACGTCCTCCCCTAGAAAGGCCAAGCACTCGCCTGCCCGCCGCAATGATTGCCGACTGAGCCCGATCCCAAGCATCCTGAGCAGTCTCGGTGGTAGTCGAAAGATTATGACTTTTCACCTCTGCCAAGAAGTCGGTCTGCATCGGTCCATTCAGCAACCACCACTTGATCCGAGGGCTACGTGTCTCGGCTACTTTCTTCTTCGGAGTGACGTTAAAGTCCATGACAAGAAGAGGATGTTGGGTCGTTAGGCTTTCGCCTGGAACGACCTTACAGTTAGTTACCCTGTCCATATGACACCGTCTGGTCAATCAGTAGTCTGCATTGCGAAGACCGTGCCCAAAACCCTCGTAAACACGTTCATACGACTCAGCAGCCTTACCAACGTGACCGTTCAAGTCCCCCCAACTAAGACCACTTCGGTAGACGGTACAGCAAGTAGAACCCCTTCATACTGCTCCCAAAATGTCTCCTTTTCGGCCGCGCTACATCTCGTCTACAGCATAGGCACTGATTAAGTTTGTGATAACGCCCTCAATCAGTACCCTTACCCGCATCAAGCGGTCTGAGCGATGGTCAACTTCAAGGAGCCCATTCTGAAGCTTTTCAGAAAACACTACCGCCACACCGTTTCTACGTGAAGGTGACCCAATGTATATAAGCCGATAACCCTGTCCGATGTTACGGGACTTATTGCCCTTTCAGCGTGTTTCCTGGAGGAAAGCACACTGGACCCGACGTCTCATGAGTACATCTGCGAGTTCCTGCATCGTCCTGTCAGAGAGCCAATATTCCACTTTGCAAAGCGGAGTTTCCGTCTGGGTACTAGCGTCTTTAGCCGTGCCCGTGCCCACTTGTCGCAGGTGTAGGGCGATGTGCCTGCGCATCGTTTTGCGGCGAGGCCCTAGCCGTACCCAGTCTATTGTTGTGTCGGTCCATTTAAGCGGCGATCGGCGGTTTTTACTTGGAGCGACTGCCGTCTGACCTCCAAAAACCCCTTTGTGGGAAAAAATCGAGTGGAGAGGAAAATAGAAGGTGTAGGATAGGTAAAAGGGGGGAACTAAGGAAAGGAGGAGGAGAAGGGGGGAGTTAGGACACCATTCTTACGGACTGGCTGAGGATGTAAGAGTGGCGGCTCGAGGATCCGGGGTCGCGTACCCGTATGCCCACAAACCAGACATCCTCTGGATTACTGTTATATTTGAATATCCTAAGATTAATACTTAACTTCTATAATAGCATTTTTAGACATTCAATAGTTTTTACTTTCCTATAAATTTCGCGAATCGACGCGTATTTCGTTGTGTTTTAAATTCTAATTTATTATATATTTTAACTTAAGCCCACGTAAGTTGTGGAAATTTCTGGAATCCTTAGGCATTGGCAGGCAACGTAAGGATTTGAATTGCAATCTAGACGTTGATGCCTTAAATAAACACTTTGCCTCGATAACACCTATGGACAACATAATTGGGGCAAATACATTGAATAATATCAACTCCTTGCCGTCTTCCATAATTGTTCCTTTTAACTTTGCTCCTATAACCCCATCCCAGGTAAGAAACAGTATCCTAGCCATAAAATCTGATGCTTCTGGTTATGATGGCATCAACCGTAAAATGATTATGTTGCCCTTGGAAGTCTTAGCTCCAGTCATTACCCATATTTTAAATTTTTCTATTTCCCATAACACTTTTCCCAGTTTGTGGCGCATTGCCCGCGTTATCCCCATACCCAAAACCAAAGATCCAAAATCCTTCTCTCACTACCGTCCTATTTCCATTCTTCCTTTCTTGTCAAAGGTCTTGGAACGTATTGTTTTTCAGCAACTAAATCAATATCTATTTGACAACCATATATTATCCGAGTTCCAGTCTGGATTCCGTAACGGGCATAGCACAGTCACTACTTTGATTAAAGTTTGTGACGATATCAGACTTAGCATGGACAAACAAAATCTGACAGTCATTGCTTTGCTGGACTTTAGCAACGCCTTTAATTCCGTTGATACTGATCTCTTGGTTGCTGTTCTGCGTTCAATAAATATCTCTCCTGAAGCCACTGAGTGGTTCAGAAGCTATTTATGTGATCGGCAACAGTACGTTCAAGCCAATGACAAGTCATCTTCCCTTTGCTCTCTTTCTGCCGGTGTTCCCCAAGGTGGTGTCCTCTCTCCTCTTCTTTTCTCCATTTTTATTAATTCAGTTTCCCAAAATCTATACTCTTCCTTTCATCTATATGCTGACGACCTTTAAATTTACTTAGCCGCCCCGTTTGATGATGTTAGTGAGGCTATTCATAAGCTTAACGAAGATTTGCGAAATGTCAGTAGGTGGAGCAAATCTTTTGGCTTAACTGTCAATCCTGCCAAGTCACAGGTCAGTATTATTGGTGGCTCTAAGCAGCTCGTCAGCTTGGATGGCTTCCTCTCCGACATCGCCGAAATTTCCGCATGCTGACTCTCCTCTATTCTATCCTGTACAACTCTCTCTCTCCCTCCTACTTAAAAGATCGATTTTGTTTCCGAAGTGCCGATTCACTTCTTCACCTCCACCTTAGATCCCGTTGTGATAATCTCCTTAAATTACCAACCTCCCATACCTTATTTTATTACAAGTCTTTTACCATGAAATCTGCAATTCTTTGGAATGAACTTCCTAGAGAAGTTCGACATTCCAAATCTCTATACAGTTTTAAAAATCGTCAAAAAGAGTACTTATTTAATTTAGTATAGTAGATTACCTTTATCTTTTTAATATTATGTATATATTTTGGAACACGTTTTATGTATGTATGTATATATGTGTAAAGTATATAAACATTAAACACTTTTTACGTAAGTTTATTTTATATTATTGACTTATTTTATTATATATTATTTAATATTTAATTATATTTCATAAAATTTGCACTGAGCCGTTGTCCCCTTTCTCCTCAGTACAATTTATCCGTAATGTTTCAAAGGTTGTCTGGTAGAGATTGCTTAAAGCAATAAGACCGCCTCTGCATACGTGTTTTTCTTTCAATTTTATTTGTGTTGTTCTTTCTATATATTTCTTTTTATATATTCTATTCTATTTGTATATTCTATTCTATTCTGTTCTGTTCTGTTCCGTTCCGTTCCGTTCCGTTCCGTTCCGTTCCGTTCCGTTTTGTTCCGTTCTGTCCTGTCCTGTTCTGTTCTGTTCTACTCTACTCTACTCTAATCTAATCTACTCTAATCTACTCTACTCTAATCTACTCTACTCTACTCTACTCTACTCTACTCTACTCTACTTTACGCTACTCTACTCTACTCTACTCTACTCTACTCTACTCTACTCTACTCTACTCTACTCTACTCTACTATAATCTACTCTAATCTACTCTACTCTAATCTACTCTAATCTACTCTACTCTACTCTATTCTATTCTGTTCTATTCTATTCTATTCTATTCTATTCTATTCTATTCTATTCTACACGTTACAGTTACAGTTTTCACGAGAAAAATAACAAATTAATTTGTAACAAGTTACACTTTAGATATTGACTAAATTCTCAGCGTTTCGAGCGTGCCAGTTGAGCACTAATCACTTCGCCAATGTCACGTTGTGTGGAGAACACATGAAGGAGATTGTACGGAAAAAAAAGATAATATTACACAATAGGAGAATGCATGTCAAAAAGAGGTCCAGTCACAGTACTGCATTCACCTATAAAAAAAAATACATGGACATGGGTTAGTAATAAATAGTATTGTACAAATATGTTAATTTATAGTTTAATATTGTTATATCTAATAACTATATTTACATAAAAATTTACATAGAGGACTAAACTCAAACATTAACAAACATTGAACACTAAGAGGACGGGGAACTTTATATGAAAGGACATCATATAAGGGATGGTAATCCAAATTAAATGGTAAATTAATATTTAGGACAGGAAAAAAAGATAATAATAATAATAATAATAACACTTTATTGCACTTTTACAATTGGAATATACATTTGACTTACACAGTACATATAAGATGAGACAATATCATATAAGACAAACCTATACCTAACTACTTAATAAGATTACTTTAATATAAACATACATATTAATAAAATTACATAAATAGATATATATATATATATACACACCCACACACACACACATATATATATATATATCTATATATATATATATATACACAGATACACACATACATACGTTTAAACATTCCAACCGTCTGAGATTTTCTAATATTCACCGGCAGCTCATTCCAGAGCTTTACTGTCTTGACAGTAAAGGAGTCACGTTTGGATCGGGACAAAGGTGTTTGAAGGAGGTTGTCTGTGCGGGAACGGAGACATTAGACATGAAGGGAATTCGACCCCAAGAACACAGAAGAAGGTTTTGACAATTCCCAGAATTTAGTCCATGACAAATCCAAATGAGTTTGTGCAAGTGACAGCAGACCCTAAGCCGAAATAGAAGAGTGATCTAAAGTGCCACACTGGATGGCTAATTTAACACAAGAGTCTGCAGATTGATTCCCACTTATTCCAGAATGCCCTGAAATCCATGCCAAAGTAACATCTAAACCTTTTAGATAGCATGAGTACAGTTCTTCACGAATCCTTAAAATTATGGAAGATCTTAATTTACTATGAAATGGATTTCCCTTTATAGCCAATATGCAGCTTAATAAGTCAGTACAAATAACAGCCGTGGGAGAGTGTGAACAGGATTGCTTCCAACAAAGCAACAGGCTCTCCTGTAAACACAGATGATTCGGGAAGACGTTTAAATTGTGATATAATTGTGAATTTTGGTATCTAGCAAGCTGCACCAACACAGCTTTCCTTTGAAAGCTTCGATGCATCTGTAAAGATGAGGACATGGTTTGGCCAATTTTCATTTACCATGGATTGAAACTTTGCGTTGGTGTTAGCAGCTCCCTTGGATAGGCCTAGATTAGTGATAACAGACTAAATTCTCAATTCTTCTTCTAATTTTGCTGTCATTATAGCTGTCAAAAACGCATCACGAGTACTAAATATCACAAAATTGACAATTCTAGCGAATTCTACAAAAATTTTTAGTTAACGCAACAGTAGATAGATAAAAGTAGATGGCGCTAGTGGATTTTGCAATTCATTACTTTCAAGATTACGAAATGACATTTATTGAGGATTGATAATTGGATATTGGCGTAAAGAGTAGGCCGCGATACGTCAGCAAACAAGACTATTTCTGATTCTGACATAGTATCTTCAATCGTAGATGTTAGTTAGGTTCTTTATATAAATAAGATATAGTAAAGGCCCAATACTGATCCCCGTGAAACTCCCATTTTTACTTGTCATCCTTTTGATTTGACATTACCAATAACTTTTTGGTCTCTATTAGACAGATAAGTCAATAAACTTGAATAGATCTACATCTCATTCCTTGGAGAGATCACAAAACATTGCTAGGGCGCCTCCTCCCATGCTCCTAAAACAGTCTCAATGAGTGTGGCTCCAGCGTCCTCTGTAGATCGACCTTTGCTAAAACCAAACTGTTTTTCATTAACTATCCCCTTATTATAAAAGTTAGTTGACATTTGGTTTAACATTAACTATTAAAATATTTTGCTTAAGGTAGGCAGCACTAAGGTAGATCTGTAATTTGATGGATTTTACTAGATTTCGTCAAATCAAGATATTTCTTGATTTCAGTCTATGCAAGAATTAAAAATGTCTGCCAAATATGTCTGTCGGCTTTAATTGATAATATAACTGTTTTGCATTCCAACAAAACAATTATTACGTGTTGGATTAAACACAGTGTTAGAGTGAAGAAGTCTTTCGTGATTTTAGTCTATTGCACTACAAACTTACCAGCCCGCCATAGATTACCCAGTCTTGGCACCCGCAGGCGCCCCCTGCAGCGATGGCTGGCGTCTTCACGCTTCATTTAATCACCAGCAAGTCCTACTTGCTAACACTGTGTTACATCCAACACATAATAATTGTTATGTTGTAATGCAAAACAGTTATATTATCCGTCTTCTAAAAGATTTGTTTGTTATCTGCTGGTGTCAAGACCAAATGCTATGTTGTAAAGAATCATATATGCTATTAGACACAGGCAGAAAAGTATTAGAAAAAAAAAGAAGTTATTTATTACATGACATCCTGCTAGTCTTACGGCCGATGTTAATAATCAATCCTGATCCATAAATTGCAACCATAGGTTGAAATATAAATTAATTTTTTGAGTTTAACTTGCCAATAACCTATCGAAGTACTTCATTTTCAATCTTTAATTTCAATCTATCGTTGGGAGGACTAACTGGAGATTAAGAGGGAACTTTGTATGAAAATGACAGCTTGTGCGTGCCAATAAACGAACTCTCGATTTTGACATTACGTTGGATAGCAAAAATGACAGCTAATTGCGATCCGACATATTTTGGGGTTTACTGTATCATATCCCCGGATTGCAAGATTGTATTTATATTATATTTTATTTTGAAAGTAAATAAATATGTAGAGTGGCATTTCTTCGAGTGATAGTAATGATAGTGTTATGTAGTCACTGTCAACAATTACAAATATATGCAGTGAGCATATAAAAATATATCAAGAGAGTGCTAAAAACTTCTTTCAAGTTGGTGGCTTTCCTGGAGTTATTGCTGCAATTGATTGCACTCGCATACCTATGTGTTTAATCGCCATGTGAGTATTATTAAGTTTTATAAAGTTTTCTTTACAAAAGCAGGCAAATTATGGAAACTTTTTTTGTATATTTAATCTCAGTTACTAATTACCATTTCATTTCTTAATTTGAGCTCTGGGCTTATTAATTTCAGTTGTCGATTTTCTAAATTACTATCTTATATATTTGTAAAATAGTATTTTATATGTTATTATAGGCAGCAAAATGTGATGCAAAACATTATGGTAAATAATGGAAGTAAAGTACCAAATATACCATATTTATTAACACAAGTTCTTAATCCAAGTACTGAAGCAAAGCTGCAAACAAACATATATTAAACCAGGAATATAATAAAAAGGTATTATGTTAACCTACTATTAGTAAATAAGATGTATAAGATTTAAAAAATTAACTGGTTTATATATTTATTTAACCTTAGGTTTAGAGAGAGTATATAATATTTTAAAAATAAATGGTATGGAAAAAAGGGTACGGACCATATATAAAAAAAACTTATTACTATTTATTAGTATGATGTGTAAATAGTATTAAACTTATTAGTATTCATTAATTATATACCTAATATACAAATTTTATATTTTTAGAACATTTGCAATACAATTTTATATTATGGCACTCCGTTTGCAGAGATCTTGATTTGGAGGAAGTACCAGGAATGGAAATACTTTCATGACATGATAGATAATGAGGACAGCACTGCAATATAAGATATCACACAAAGGACATAAATAATTACTTTATAAGATGAATTGAAAGTCAAATATTTTATATTTATTAATTTCTTAAGAAGTGAGAAGATTGTTAGTTAATCATAGTTTTACTTGTTTTTGGGAGTGTGAATAAAGAAAACAATGTGTATTGTAATTTTTTTATTATTAAAAAAATGTAACCAATTTTTTTATTTTATTTTTTTATATAACTATTTTTTATTTCTTAATTTGCGCTCCATGTTTGTAATTTTATTAGCTTTATTCTTCATACATTTCTTATAAGCTACAAAATATTTCTTGCAATCACTGTTTTGTTTTTACTGAAAAAAATAAAGTATTTATTAGTTCATTGTTTAATAAAGCATTTATCAATATAAGTTAAAATAATAATCTTGCACTTAATCTCAAATTTTATTCTTTGTTATCCAATGTAGCAATAAACAATATGAAATTGAAATAGCCAAGCAAAATGATATTAATATTATTATGAATTCAAAAATTATATAGAGGCTAACGCCTTTATATAATTTTTCGCAAAAAATTTTCTCGCAAAAATCATGTATATTTAAACTTAATAAACAAAATTATGAATACATACGATACGTACCTTACTATGCCGGACTCCATTAATTAAATTAATTATCTTTAGTTCAGTTTAGCCGTTATTTTATGGCGTTTCAAGCTATGCCTAATAATTTATACACGAAAATGGGTTAGGAATAAAGTATCTTATAACTAACAATTAATTATTATATTATAAAAACATATGCTTCAAAATGACATGTTCGAGTTCCATTGTACGCACCTAAGCATATTGCATTAAGTTTTAAAAAGTGTTTTAATATTATTAATATTTATTCTTTTTTAGGATTTTGGGACTTAAAGATTTGTTATTTTATTAAAAATAGTTTTATAGGACTTTTATAAGTAATAATAATTAATTTTAAATTTAATTGAGGATATATATTAGGATTTTGTTAATTTAAAAAAGAACGTAAAACGAAACTATCGTTACTGCAGGGAGGGCCCTGCAACCCACTGTTGACGATAAGTTGACATTACCCGGATTGGTTGTTGGCATGCAGGTTAGAGATTGGATAGACATGTCGAAAAATCCAAGATTGACATTAACTGGAGATAAGAGATACATTATTAACATCAGAAGAATACTTGTTAATTATAATTAAATTATACTTCAATCATTGCTAAAATGTTTTACTAAAAATACTCATTACTAATTCATTCTAACAGTCCACTTCTATGTAGATCAGACTCAAGACCAATTCGCTCATGTTTTGAAAATAATTATTTTCTGTATATATCTGTAAGCAATTAAGTAAAAACTTTTATATCAACAAAGGAAAATTTTCATACCAGTGGCTAGTTCAATATTGCTGAAATGCAGAGAAACTGCTTTTAAAATTGGCGAGCCTTCCCAACATTATAATATTTTTTAATTATATATATTTTATTATGCTATGACATATAGCTTATCAACTTGCGCAGACCCTTTATTTTGACAACTTTATAATACCGTTTGCAGCAGTAATGGGTGTAAGTAGTCGATATTGGGCGCTCTCGAAGGTATGACAGTGGCAGCGCGCAGATATCAGAGCCTCTATCAACTAGAAAATGAATTTTAGATTTCTTGTTCATAATAAATAATTGGCGGGCAAGCTAAGATTGCCTTGGCCATTTAAGGAATTGCAGGGTTGACGACATTTATGGGACGTTTTTTCCCCAAATTGTCATGATACCAAACACATCCCCGGGCTTGGATTTCTTTTAAAAAACCAGCTGCGAATCCGAGATTTTGATCGCCTGGTGTGTAGTAGGTCGAATGTCCCCGACTGCTATTTAAATTTTGCTGTGCGATGATACAAGTTTTACTTCTCCCGACATGTACTTACCTATGCAAATTCTGGATTCTCTCCCTGCTTTGGATTTTCTGTATTCTTTCTCTATTGAGTTTTTATTAAAGTAAATAATGTATAAAAACATTTATGTATGTATTTACACTTGTTACTTGCATTTATATACTAAAACGTCACGTGAAACTAAGAACCACTTGGGTGGCTCTGAAAAGAACCTAAGTAGACGTCCCTATCCTTATGAAACAAAGATCAAATAGTTCTGACAAGAACTTTAGTTTTACGACACTTGTCCAACAAAACAGGAAGTAGTTCTGATAAGAACTATTAACAACAAGTAGCATGTTTTTTTGATAATATTCTTAATTCAATTCTTAGTCTTCTTCAGCATAGTACAGGATTTTATCATGTTTCAGTGAGAAATTCTTAGATTCTTCGGCGATAGCCATAAAAAAAATTGTTGACAAGCTCTGAAAAGAGCGGTTTGATACGTTCTTTGCCATGAGAAACTAAAATTAGCCCTAAATAGAATTGTTAATTAAAGGCTTTGTAAAGTACTGTTTTATAAGTTCTTTGCCACGAGAAAGCAAGATTAGCCCTAAAAGAGTTGTCGACAATAGCCCTGAAAAGAGCTGTCTGATTCGTTTTTTGCCGTGAAAAATGGTGATCAACCCTAAGTAACTGTTGACTATAGCCCTGAAAAGAGCTTTTTTATTAGTTTTTGTCAAAAGAAACAAAGATTAGCTCTAAAAAGAGCTGTTGGTTTACCCTTTTCCCCGAAAAAAATAATGATTAAGTAACTGTTGACTATAGCCCTGAAAAGAGCTTTTTTATTAGTTTTTGTCAAAAGAAACAAAGATTAGCTGTAAAAAGAGCTGTTGGTTTACCCTTTTCCCCGAAAAAAATAATGATCCGCGAGGTGAATAATTACGTATTGGGATTCCGACGCCCCGACGATTATCTTTCGTTTTCGTGTTATTTTCACTATTAATACACCAGAGGCTTCAGATAAACTAAATTACTATGAGGTATATACAATCACCCATATTTATATAAATAATATGTTAGTGAAACAATAAATAGTTCTGAAAAGAACTATTAAAAAGTAGCATGTTTTTTTATATTTTTCAATTCTTAGTCTTCTTCAGCATAGTACAGGATTTTATCATGTTTCAGTGAGAAATTTTTAGATTCTTCGGCGATAGCCATAAAAAAAATTGTTGACAAGCTCTGAAAAGAGCTGTTTGATACGTTCTCTGCCATGAGAAACTAAAATCAGCCCTTAATAGAACTGTTAATAAAAGCTCTGAAAAGTGCTGTTGGATAAGTTCTTTGCCACGAGAAACCAAGATTAGCCTTAAAAGTTTTCTATTCTATTCTTTATTTTCCTCAAAACACAGTACGAGCCATTTTATGACTGTTTTCACGAGAACAACAAATTAATTTGTAACAAGTTACACTTTAGATATTGACTAAATTCTCAGAGTTTCGAGCGTGCCAGTTGAGCACTAATCACTTCGCCAATGTCACGTTGTATGGAGAGCACATAAAGGAGATCGTACGGAAAAAGAAGTTAATATTACACAATAGGAGAATGCATGTCAAAAGTAGGTCCAGTCACAGTACTGCCTTCACCTATAAAATTAAAAAAAACAACATGGATATGGGTTAGTAATAAATAGTATTTTAAAAATATGTTAATTTATAGTTTAATATTGTTATATCTAATAACTATATTTACATAAAAAATTACATGGAGGACTAAACTCAAACATTAACAAACATTGAACACTAAGAGGACGGGGAACTTTATATGAAAGGACATCATATAAGGGATGGTAATCCAAATTAAATGGTAAATTAATATTTAGGACAGGAAAAAGGATGTGGGAAGGGGAACCGTCGTCCAGGCCACATTCACACAGTGGTCCCTAACCCTGATCTTGGCTATGTGCACAGGCGTACATGCATGCCCAAGGCGCAAACTACAGATAGGTGATAAAACCCTCCGTTCAGTAATTTTTTGAGAAAAAAACCAAGGTCGCCGTGGTTGAATAGTGGCATAATACTTACCTTTCTGAGATTTTGACAATTCCCAGTATTTAGTACATGACAAATCCAAATGAGTTTGTGCAAGTGACAGCAGACCCTGAGCCGAAATAGAAAAGTGATCTAAAGTGCCACACTGGATGGCTAATTTAGCACAAGAGTCTGCAGATTGATTCCCACTTATCCCAGAATGCCCTGGAATCCATGCTAAAGTAACATCTAAACCTTTTAGATAACATGAGTACAGTTCTTCACGAATCCTTAAAATTATGGAAGATCTTAATTTACTATGAAATGGATTTCCCTTTATAGCCAATATGCAGCTTAATAAGTCAGTACAAATAACAGCCGTGGGAGAGTGTGAACAAAGCAACAGGCTCTCCTGTAAACACAGATGACGGGAAGACGTTTAAATAGTAATATAATTGTGAATTTTGGTATCTAGCAAGCTGGACCAACACAGCTATCCTTTGAAAGCTTCGATTGCATCTGTAAAGATGAGGACATGGTTTGGCCAATTTTCATTTACCATGGATTGAAACTTTGCGTTGGTGTTAGCAGCTCCCTTGGATAGGCCTAGATTAGTGATAACAGACTAAATTCTCAATTCTTCTTCTAATTTTGCTGTCATTATAGCTGTCAAAAACGCATCACGAGTACTAAATATCACAAAATTGACAATTCTAGCGAATTCTACAAAAATTTTTAGTTAACGCAACCATCAAGTAGATGGCGCTAGTGGATTTTGCAATTCATTACTTTCAAGATTACGAAATGACATTTATTGAGAATTGATAATTGGATATTGGTGTAAAGAGTAGGGCCCCGGATCTAAAGGTATATCGGCTAATTTTACAGTTGATGCAACTGTTTTCGATTTACATTGGGTGTGGAAAATTTAATACATTAGGTTTCACTAGCATTTAACAGAAGATTGTTAGCTGAAAAAAAATCACCCTCAGCCCTAAGTATCCCATTAGGTTCATGGAGATCCCTATCCTTATTACTAATTTTAAATATAAAAGACGTATCGTCAGCAAACAAGACTATTTCTGATTCTGACATAGTATCTTCAATAGTAGATGTTAGTTAGGTTCTTTATATAAATATCAACATATAGCTTATCAACTTGCGCAGACCCTTTATTTTGACAACTTTATAATACCATTTGCAGCAGTGTGTAAGTAGTCGAAATTGGGCGCTCTCGAAGGTATGGCAGTGGCAGCGCGCAGATATCAGATCCTGTATCAACTAGAAAACGAATTTTAGATTTCTTGTTTATAATAAACTAGCGGAGGCGCGCAGCTTCGCTTGCTTATTTAGGGGTGAACTCTAATAAACCATGAAACATGTGTTCAATGAAATATTTTTATGAGTCTAAATTTCAAATTTTATAAAAATCAGTGGCGATTTAAATATTTTTCCATACAAACTTTCAACCCCTTATTTGCAGCCTTAGGGGGAGAATTCTAGAAAACGATGAAACACGTGTTCAATTAAATACTTTTAAAAATCTAAATTTCAAATTTTATAAAAATCGGTGCTGATTTAAAAAAAAATCCATACAAACTTTCTACACCCATTTCACCCCTTTAGGGTTAAAATTTTTCAAAATCCCTTCTTAGTGGATGTCCAGATTACAAAAGTAAACATCTGTCCAAATTTCACGTTTCTACGCACAGCGGTTACGGCTGTGCGCGCGTCTTACCTCAGTCAGTGAGGACAAGTCCTTTTATATACTCGTATATAGATAATCGGCGGGCAAGCTAAGATTGCCTTGGCCATTTAAAGAATTAAAATTGCAGGCAAAATTGATACCTAACACATCCCCGGGCTTGGATTTCTTTTAAAAAACCGGCTGCGAATCCGAGATTTTGATCGCCTGGTGTCCCCGAATAGGTCGAATGTCCCCGACTGCTATTTAAATTTTGCTGTGCGATGATACAAGTTTTACTTCTCTCAACATGTACTTACCTATGCAAATTCTGGATTCTCTCTCTGCTTTGGATTTTCTGTATTCTTTCTCTATCGAGTTTTTATTAAAGTAAATAATGTATAAAAACATTTATGTATGTATTTAAACTTGTTACTTGCATTTATATACTAAAACGTCACGTGAAACTAAAAACCACTTGGGTGGCTCTGAAAAGAACCTAAGTAGACGTCCCTATCCTTATGAAACAAAGATCAAATAGTTCTGACAAGAACTTTAGTTTTACGACACTTGTCCAACAAAACAGGAAGTAGTTCTGATAAGAACTATTAACAACAAGTAGCATGTTTTTTTGATAATATTCTTAATTCAATTCTTAGTCTTCTTCAGCATAGTACAGGATTTTATCATGTTTCAGTGAGAAATTCTTAGATTCTTCGGCGATAGCCATAAAAAAAATTGTTGACAAGCTCTGAAAAGAGCTGTTTGATACGTTCTTTGCCATGAGAAACTAAAAT
>JAAIXI010000149.1:24822-46746 GCA_013403645.1 Heliconius nattereri
AAATCTTTTATCGGCCTGAGCATACGTGTATATAATAAAATTCCGCAGTGTATTCTAGGTTTGCCACTTCGAAAATTTAAAATATCAGTAAAACAAATTCTAACTAGTAAAGCTTATTACATCGTTCAAGAATATTTAGAGGATAAACATGTATGGAATTAATGTCTATTGAATGAAATGCAGGATAGCTGCTGGCAGCTAATGAAATAGATTGTATCATTAGTTTTGAAAAGAGCAACTGTTGAGTTTCTTGCCGGCTCTGCTCAGTAGAGCTGCCTGCCGAACCAAGATTCAAGTGCTTATAATAGTCTATTTGAATAAAGAATATTTTGAATTCGAATTTAGCTTTACGCTGTATTCCACACATAGCAGAGAAGGCAGAGGGAACCTGGGAACAAGACGTATCTAGATACTTCGTTTCCATTAACACACTCCATTTTAACACTTCCTGCTGAATTATGGATTGTTTGCTTAGATATTCATCTCAATGTACGGTAGTACTATAGATGCAAACGTCTCGTTATTTCAACGAGCTCAAAAGTTGTAGAAATGCTTTAGTTAGGTGTAAATAATGGTATATAAATAAAGTTAATAATTAAATTATATGTAGATACCATAGCGACCCGATATGTTTGTTCCTATGAAAATGCTTGTTTTCTTAATTACAACTTATATATAACTAGTGGCCTGCCAGCGGCTGCGTCCACTTGTACTATATGATTATTTATTTAATAAACAGAATTCACTGACAGTCATACGTGTTGATGGCTATGAATAATTTAATTTACTCGTTCAGTAACAGCCTTAAATGTTAAATTATTTATTTGAGTAAGGATTTATAACATTGTAAAATAACTGTAATGATTGCATATTACAAAACATACCCAAATCGAATCGAATAATCCAATATCGAAATCGAATCGAAAATAATTGAGAACTTCTTCCTTGTTTTGTAAGTCAGTTTAAAATACAGATTAATTACAAACAAACACATATTTGTTATAAGAATAGTATAGGTATGGTTTGCAATTTATTTGCAGGCAAGCTCATACCTTGAGTTCATGCAAATGACTAACTTTTTTTAAATGAACCGATTTTGATGAAACAAACTTTATGTTAAGTTGAGTTAAAACAAAGCAATTGGTGAAAGTTTTAAGTAAATCCGGTCCAGTGCTTTCGGAGATTAGCGTGATCATACATACAGACAGGAAATTAAAAAAAAATTTTGCTTTCTATTATTCTTTTTAAGTGTCCCTCTATCCATTTTAGTCATCCAGTCAAGTACTAAATGTACAGACAAAATATTTTTACTGTTTTATTATATGTATATAGAGATGATCAGTGTGTGTTAGTGTTTCTTCCGTCACTCAGTTTCAACTCTACCTTCTCAACGCAGGGCTTTACCAGAGCGAAGTAATGAGAAGTGGGAGTCGAACCCACAACTGTCGCGTTACAATCACACTCGTGTGCCCTTGCGGCACGATGGCCTCCTTTTTATAACTAACAACGGAGAATTGTTTGTTATAATAAATTAATATGCCTACCGCCCACTAGTTCACGATTGTGTTAACAAAACAATGTTGTAAGTATTATTTGGTACTCTTGACACATTTTTGACAGCTAAAATGACGGCAAAATTTAAAGTGGAATTAGGAATCTTGTGAAATATCTAACTTTTTAGAAATTAACCTGTTATTTTTTTCGTAAAAACGGCGTTGAAATGGCACGTTTACTGAATATATTAAACCTTAAACAATAACGTTCTACGCATCGATTGGGGAAATTCAAAAAAGGTGAAAGCTAGTGTCTAAAAAATTGCTTAAGGACCATACGAGAAAATAAGTAGAATTCGCCACATAAAGCGCCTCTGCCTCAGCCTCTGAAACGACGAGCTAATTAATGATTGTTTCTTCCAAATACAAGGAAAGTATATACATATTTAATAGTAACGGAGTGCACCCACCCAAATATCCTTTAATACAGAAAAAAAATTGATTTGTAAAATATCTCTCCATTTAAAATATTTTAATAGTATCACTATATCATTATTACTTAAATTTAACAGTCATTATCACTTTGTCCGCCCGTATGTATGTCCAAAAGTGGATATTTGATGACTCCTAGATGTTAGATGCTTGAAGAACTTCACAAGAATATTTCATCACAATTCACTTTTATCCTTAATCAAAATAAATGGAAATGTTCACAAATGGAAACAGGGTGCGGCAATATAAACGTTAAACGAACACAGCAAATGTGGCAGCAAGAATTCAACATTACAGCTTAAGATCCCAGGGCTCTCTGTACATCATTCTAGCAAAACTATTATTAGTCCAATAAATATGTAGTTCTTCCCTTAGATGAGAAATTCAGATTCCTTATTCTATTGCGTATATTAAATAACATATTGTCACACATATTATCTTAGTATTTTACATGATTATTAATTCAAGAAATAGAGAGATATAAGAAACAGCCTTAACTATTAAATAATTGATTTGGATAAGTATATCCTTCGTAAAATAACTGTAATGATTGCATATTAGATCCGGTACAATTCTTAAATTAGTTACATATGGTGCATGTCACTTGTAAGTTATTAAATAATACTGCAAGATACTTTTATTTATAATGGCTGCTCCCAAAAGTGCGAGTTCAAATCCTCCTACATTGAAATTTTTATGTTTTCTAAAATAATATTAATAACATAAACGAACAAACGAACGAACCGAATGTGTTGAAGCAATTGCGACTTAAACTTAACTGTTAAGAAGGTAACTTTCACCAACAATTAAATTTTGTTTACTTTATAGGTAGTAAGTTNGCCTACATACCTACGCTAGTTGCTGCGACTCGATTTCTTGAATGAAGCGTGTGCGACGTTGCCGCGCCGACAGGTAAGTGTGTGAGTGATAATATTACACTTTACAAATGGCGCTATTTTTTAAAACGATTATTTTATTACTTATTTTGTTTGAAAAAAAAAACTTTTTAATTTTTGGGAAATATTTTTTTTCCGAATTATATTAGGCTTTTATAGAGTAGTTAAAACTGTGGTTCAATTCCACCCTGTATATATGTAGTATCTGTTTCTACTTTAGTGTTAACCTTTACAAACTCTTCAATTTTATTGATTTTGTAGTTTATACTATGAATAAATTTGTTTAAAATAACATATTTTTATCAACAGTTAATTATCTAAGACATTTCCAAAATTATTATTTAGTCAAAAATCTTACCAGCACGATTCAGAAAAGGATGCTTAGGTCATAGTTAAAATATACCGTTTTCTCAATGTAAATAATCAAAAACGATAAAGTTTTATAATTACCCTGAAGTATTCTCCTGAAGTAATTAATGCTAAACAAATAATAACTTGTTGAGATATGTTTTATTCATAATCAAGATTTGTCACTTACCATTTGTTGGTATTAGATAGTGTTACATGTACCTATTTTTATTATCTCCAATATTAACTTCTTGAAAATGTTAAATACTTATATATTTTGATGGAGTGAAGTAATTACAATGAAATAAAAACTAAAACCTACTCTGAGTTATTCACAATTTTTGTGCTTAAATTTGTTTTGTACTTTTACATGATACATGTTCACATAAACAGACAAAAATTCCAAAAATGCTGGAAATGGATTCTGTTAGTTAGCCTTTAACACTCTAGCTAATTTTTTAAATGTACAGAAATGACTATGTTTCTACAGATTTATTATAAGTATAGATGATAGACAAATTGATGGGCACATAACCATAGTATGTACATATAACGTAGCGTTTACCTAACGTAGTGATGTACAGTATGAGTGTACACTTGTATGCAAGGATCGTAAATGGTAATCAGGCATTATTTTCGTATTTTAAATTATGCTCTATCTCTATTGGATAAGAATTACTATAATATATTAAGTGCTTGTTTAGTAATTTAATTATTAATTTATAAAATATTATTAGAGTAAAATTAAATTGGTTATATAAAAAATTTAATGATGTATTAATTCAAAGGTGACTTTATTGCATGTGTGTTTTCTTTTGCAAGATGACATACCTGCGGCAGTGTTTTGTAGGTCGATACGACGTGGGTACCTTTCAAGAGGCCGGCAACGCACCAGTAGCGCCTGATACTTTACGGGATCACGGGCAGCGACAGGCGACCCGGTAGCTCTTTTGCCGTGTCTTGTTTCTGTAATTTAGACGACAATAAAGTGAGTAAAGTAGGCTCTCAGTTATACGGATTCGCGATTATCCGGACTATCAACCGTGATTATTATTTTAAACAACCTACTAAGTACAATGAAACCTAAGAAAATTAGTATGTACGTAAATTATATGTGTATAAATAGTATACATATGCACAAAACCAGCTTTTGTTTATTAATTCTGTTATCCCGATTATCGATTATCCGAATGACTAACGACAATGATTAGTCCAGTTAATGAAGTTTCTACTGTATATAAAAAAAAACAAGAAAAAAACAAAAAAAAAAAGCCATATTTTTAGAATGCTTAGCCATAAAAGAGAGTTTAAAATTTTGGCAACACTGGCTAAAAGGAAACGTATTTACAATTTATACGGACCACAGGCCATTAGAAAATTAAAACATAAAAAATAGAACAGATGATGAATTGGGAGACATGACTCAATACCTATCGCAATATAAATTTGTGATAAAATACAACCCAGGTAAAACAATACAGAAGCGGACTGCTTAAGCAGGAATCCTGTGTATGAAAGCCACGAAAATCAAGAAGATAACTTGAAAACAGGAAATATTGTAAAGATTGAGGAAATATTGGATGACCAGAATGAAAATCCAAACATTCTTTATTCAACTTATATTTCAACATAGTTTTATGAGAGAAAATGGTATATATTACAAATGGAACAAAAAGAAAAAAAAAACATTTTGTCCGAAAACCACAGTAAGACTATAATAAAAGGATGCATGAGCATTTCTGTCATATAGGAATAAGTCAGATCGAGTCAAAAATGAGACCTTTCTACACAGCACCAAACTTACTGGGTAATATAAAACTGATTTGCTGTCAATGTGAAGTTTGTATAAAAAACAAATCATGATTGAATAGAAATTATGGAGTCATGTCAGAATTAGGACCCGGCAGCAAAACCTTTCCAAATTATATCTATAGACACAGTAGGGGGATTTGGAGGAAACAGGTTGTCAAAAAAATATTTACATTTGTTAATTGAACATTTCACACATTATGCTCACATTTCATGCTCAAAAACACAACTGGCTAAGGACTTTATAAAACTGGTAGATCAGCTGATCAAGGACAATGATGTTGATACAGCAGTGGATGTTCCTTTTTCTAATGGTCACAATGAAAGGTTGAACCAGACACTAGTAAATAGAATTAGATGTATCTTGAATAGCAAAGAAAAGAAAACAGCTTGGGCAACCGTTGCAATGGATTGTGTGAATGCTTATAATTCAACTAACCACACAGGTTATTGGCCTCTATATCTGTTAAGTGGAGAACCAACCAATGTATTACCAATGGACCTAAAAAAAAAACAAATGGAACCTGAAGAACTGGAAAAAGCAAAGCATAACAAAGCATACAGCATTTCTCAGATCAAAAAAATCACATGAACTGAACAAGGCCATTTTTGACAAAAATAGAATAGATTATAAGTTTTAAAAAGGTGATACGGTATATTACATAACGGACTGTAATAAGTTAAAAAGATATAAAATGGATGAAATTGGAATTGGTCCTTTTGAGACAGAAGAAATGATATCAGATTCTTTATGCAAAATCAACACTGGAAAGAATAAAAAGTCCTTGGGATTATATCATGTGACAAAGCTCATTCCCCAGTTTGATTACTCAAATTAACCCCAGCTAATTTACACTTTTAATGGGGGAGATGTAAGCTTTGTATAATGTATGTTGTGTACATGGCCTAATGTACAAGTATGTGTGCTCAGCCTAACGTATATAATGTGGCACTTAAAAAGAATCACACTGGCTGGAGACAAAGCCTACTTGTCAAGATATTTAATTTTTTTTTTCATTGTCTGAAACTATAAAGTATTGGAGGTAAAAACCTTTAATTGTCGATTTTTCTATTTTAGGTTTGTAGATAATAATTGTAAATATTAGATTGTTGTTCATTAAAATGTTTAATTTAATAATAAAATTAAAGATATTTATTTAAAGATATGTAAGATATGTATGCATTATTTTTTATATCGTTGTTTTGTTGGTACATTATATAGATTCGAAATTAGATAATTAATAACTAGGTGATCATATTTATGTTAGTTTAAAAATATATATTTAAATAAGTTGTGTAAATGTATGAACATTCCTTGCAAATAGCAAAACATTGCAAATATTGAAACAAAGTTAGTAATAACACTGGATTTTTGGTTACACAAAATGGCCGACGAAATATGATTTACTGTTAAAAAATTGAAATTTAAATGAAATATTGAATTAAACAATATAATAAATATGTAAGTTTCGGTAATAAATCAAATTATCAGAAATGAGCTAAATAACAACACAACGATCTTTTTTATATCTTACTAAAATATTTAAGTCACAAAATAAAAAATAAAATACCTAGTGCACGCATACTAATAAGCAAAATAAATACTGTTAAAAAATTGAAATTTAAATGAAATATTGAATTAAAAAATATAACAAATATGTAAGTTTCGGTAATACATCAAATTATCAGAAATGAGCTAAATAACAACACAACGTTCTCTTTTATATCTACTAAAATATTTAAGTCACAAAATAAAAAATAAAATACCTAGTGCACGCATACTAATAAGCAAAATAAAAATAATTGCAAAGGAAAACATTAGTGAACAGTATTTATGTACTAAAATTGAATATAAAGTACAAATATTGAAATAAGATATAAATACAAATAGAGCAACATAGCGGACATGTAAATATTAATTCACGTGTTAAGTAAAAAAAATAAGATTATTATTAATAAGTTTGCTAAATTACATTAATATAAGTTTAAACATTATGCGTAATCAAGTGAGAAGAATTATTTAATAAGATGTTAATAAAAGCGATATTTGACGTCACATTTAAAATATCGTGTAAAAGAAATAAAAATATATGTTCGTACTTACATAGCACCTGTAATCTTGAAATAACATACACTTTTCATTGTAAAATGAAAACTATTAAAATATTAGGAATTAAATAGAAAACATGACGGCTAACTCTTCTTCAGATATTTTTGTTATACTAAAATCGCGCCCACTCTAGAAGGCAGCCCGGCGCTAAATGCTAAAACCACAGAATACATTTACTCATGGCTAAAACGAATCGAATCAATAATAATTAACGAGCAACGCTGAGGGATGCCCGATGATCATCGATTTTCGATGGTCATTGATGTTAGCAGGCAAAATATCGATGTTTTAACATTGATGTTGCAATAATGAAAACATCGTAATATCGATGTTGCATTAAATAAAACATATCAGTAGGAACACATTATCGATATTTAGTTACGTACACGTCATAATACAACGAGTTTATTTTAATTTAAAAAGAAATATCGTAAGCAAAAAAAAAAACATTACTACTTTTAGTCTGTTAAATTGTCGCTTTATTAACTTTTATATATCCTACATATTATGTTATTTATCCTACATATTACATTATTTATTCTAATTCGCTGTATTTTTTTATATGGCCTTTTATATGGCCGTCTTTTCAAAATCCGAGTTGGCAACTTGGCAGCACTGGCGCTCATTTCATTGTTCGTAAATCGTACTCCGTTGTTCGTTCTCGAGTTTCGACTTGCTAGTTCATAGTTGCTATTTGCTAATTGTTTATGGGTGAAGTGTGTGTTGTTTCATGTTTTATCCAATGAAAATTGTGACAATTAACACTTAAAATCCTTCAATTGACATATAAAAATTTGATAATTATAGATAACAAAAACCGAGTGTCTTCTACTCCACGTAGTACAAGCGTCAGACACTAAAATGTGACATTGCCTACCAAATTATCGTATCGTATTGTCAAATCGTGTAGAAAGATAGAAATGTGACCTTGCTAAGCCCCTTTGTTTTAATTAAAAATGTCTTATAATATAATAATTGTTGGCCACTCCTAGCACAGGGGCACAAAAATGTGCCGCACAATCGACTGGTAGTGGGTTCGATCCCCACTCGAGTAAATGACATATTTATTTAAATATATAGCTGAAGCGGGATGGATTCTGCGTGAAGCTGTGGGGAAAAGAAAAGAAAGAAAAAAAAACATCGATGTTGTTCTTTCGAATTTTATCGAACACCTTCGATTTACAGCTTCGATTTTTTTCTAACATCGGGCATCTCTAGCAACGCAACTACACGACATGACGACAGTGTTTTGCTACCTATGACCAATGTTGCCAACCTCAGGAGATCAAAAAACAGATCTAACCAAAATATTATTAATTTTATTTTATTATTTGTTTTAATAAAATGATTATTACACAAAAATTCCAATTTCGGGGCTTTTGGACATTTACGTAGTAATTTTTTTCGAGTTACGTACAGAAAAAAACGTAACTCTTTAAAAATTACTTCGTTGTTCATCTACTTCTATGTCTGTCAAGACTGTTTATCTCAAGATCACGTGGATATGTTAAGCTTTGGTAAATATGAAATAATCAGATTTACGGTCTCTAAATTTAAATTCTAGCTCATCGTATTGTCTTTTAAAAACAAAATACGTGTGAAAGAATTATTTTGATACGTCTATTAGTTTTTGAGATACTGTCCTTTAAAGAAAGCGCGCGACGCGAGATTCCGTCGGGTCGCAACCGACCCGCGTGATGTCACTGGTCTGACAGAACTAGCTCGCTCAGTTCGTTTTTGTTCAAGCGCAGTTCGCGCTCTGACGAGCGGGCGTTTCTCTACGAATTTAGTTTCGTTTAATAAATAATATATAGGTATATTTTTAAAATCTTTTTTTTTACATACATGATGTAATAGCGAGCATTGTATTTTAAGATTTTGAAGATTTGATATTACTTTGTCTAAAAAACAGTTCTATCCTGCTGGGTTTCATGGCGTGTTGTACCAAAATCTTTAGCTTTGAATATTTTTATTGTAGTATCGATACCAGAAAGCTTGAATTTTTTCTAACAACACTTGGTTGGCTTGGGCGTTACCACAAACTTAATCAGTACTTTAATGGAGAGACTACTCAGAACTTTGATGGAATGAATACAGGAAAAAAAAGGAAGAATCTGCATTAGACCTTTGCGGCCTTTTTAGATTTGCAGAAGGCCTTTAACTGTGTGCCTCGTCAATGTATTTTGAGGGCATTGCGATCCAAAGCGATCCCTGAGGCCTATATTGAGATTATCAGAGATATGTACCACGATCCCGCTTTGCGATTCGCGATGGTTAGGACTGCTGTTGGCGACACAGCAGGGGTCGGCCGGTCACCAAGGCTCGGCTCTTAGTTCGTTCTTATTTAATGTAGTGTACTATCACGGCTCACATCCAGGACCTGCCTCCATGGCTGATGATGTGTGCCGATGACATTGCACTCATTGAAGAGAACTAACTGATGTTGGAGCGTACAGTGAACCTCTGGAAGGGTGCGATTGAGAACGGTGGTCTTAAACAAAATGTGTCGAAGACCGAATACATAGCCTGAGGGAGCCCGGACTCGAGCACTGTCCTTATAGGTCCTGAGCCAGCCGTTAAGTTGGAAAAGTTTCAAGTACCTTGGATCCGTTATGCATGAGTCTGGAGGCATCGATCACGATGTCCATGGCTAGATAAGCGCTGCCTGGGCTAAGTGATGGGAGGTTACTGGTGTGGTCTACTACCGCAGAATACCACCCAAGCTCAAGGAGCTGATATATAAGAGCATCATCTGACATCTGGTAGTTTTGGGGTCCATGACGTAGCGGATAAGCTTCAAGAGCGTGGCCTAAGATGGTATGGCAACGTTGCGCGCCGGCGTAGGAACTATGTCGGATATTCCCTGCTATGTCCGTCCTGTCCCTGGAGCTTTGGATGTCGTGATGCAAGACATGAATGCCAATTGTCGAACCACTCAGGACGTTACAGATCGTGAAAAGTGGAGTAGGTTAAGCAGGAAGGCAGACCCTGGCAACATACGCCGGGATTAATGCCAAGAGAAAGAAGACTTGGTTGCAGTCGTTGAAGACTCGTCGCTTCGACGATGTAGCCCATTATAAATGCCATGGTATGTTTACAATTACTTCTGCTGGCGGCACAATCTTCGCAGATTACGTATAAACTTATTGGTTCTTTTCATTGCATTCTAAACTGCAATAATATAGTTTAATACGTGCGCGGTGTTCTGCTGTAATCTACATTTGGCAATACATACATAACCTACTCTTTTAACTTATACGTACGCAATAGCATCGTGACCATAACTCTCTCTTGCCGATCTTCAATAATCACAATAAAAATATTATTCAGATATACATATATAAAAATATGAAAAATTTACATTAAAAAAATTGTGCATGCTCAACTCACTGCATGTATTTATTTATTTATATTATTATTATATTATGTTCACGTATAAATCAATCTTGCTACTTTGAACTTGAATAAAAGGTTTGGTACTTATAACGCAAATAGCGTTAACGTACAATACGAAACTAGTTAGGTTAGGTTACTTTACAGTTTTAAATAAATAATTTCAAATATAATAACATAAGAGAGTTATTATCCCTACCCCAAATTAACATAATATTACTAGTTAGACAACAAAATTTATCTTCGCATTTTTACTGCTTGCATTTCTGCGACGATGAAATCACTATTATTCGATAAATAATCGGCAACCATAATTCCATCTATCAAGCGTAGGTTCTCCGATTGCCCTTTTTCGAATCCCTCATCCATTTTAATTAATTAGATTGACACTTTAGCACAGGCAAGTAACAAACAAACAAAGTACTGCACGAGATCACCTAGCTATCACCGGCGACTAGCGAGTTGTAAGACCAGTGACGTCACCGCCGACCGCGGAACTGTTAGCGGTATTTGAAATTTTTGCAAACTTCAAGTGCCTGTAAAATTATAACTACTTGGTTGTTTATAATGAAACAAAACCTAGTGTATTTGTATGCGTAAAAACTTCACTGTAACGAACTTTGAAGCATTATTTCATACCTATTACCATTCCTCATTTACATAACGTAACGTAATCAACTACAAATTATGTTTCATACTTATATTATATACCCACTTAATCTGTGGCTTTATTTTTCTTCATAATATTACTTCGATCAATTATACTCTAGATAAAGGATTGCATACAAATATGGCACCAGTCAATATAAACAGAAATTCAATATATTATGTCACACCGACTTATGACATAAGATCATTTCAATAAAATCCAACCTTATAACAATGCATTAAGGCTTAGTTTCGTATAGTGCGTAATGGATATAAAACATTTAATTCCTAATCTATCCTATAAAATTTTCTTTTAACTGTTTTTAACCCTCTGCAAATGACGTGGTTTTCTCAAAGACACCGCGAAATATAAAGTTCGGCTTATTACCACTGATCTTCAAATTTAATTTAAACGGAGAAGCTCTCAATTTGTCGGAATCAGCTATTTTCCTAGGTGTAAGTATAGATTCCATACTCCAGACAACCGAAACTGCCCGACTAGTCTACTATAGCTATTTTCATAGTATTTTATCTTATGGAATGCTTGCAAATCTTATGAATTAAGCACCGCGGCTTTCATTACCTTATCGTTATGTGCTTACGCGTCGGATAGTGTTTGATAAGTGGTCGCAGGGAACCTACGGGTGTTTAGAGGGAGGAAAGTATCCACGAGACTGTCACAGTATCCATCTCAGTAAAATGGTCATATTTTCTCTATTTTAGATAATGTGTTTTTGTATTATTTCCCGTTATTTTAGAGTTAAGGAGTCGCTTTATCCTATATCTTATAAAACAAAGTCGCTTTTCGTGTCTGTCTGGCGTTTCTAGTAGAGATTTTCGAGTCAAGATCGGACGGGCAAATTAAATAAAAGCTGATAAAATAATGGAAAATACCAAATTTTACGAAGGCATCGTTGTTTAAAAAACTAAGGAATAATTTATTAGTGGATATGCGCTGTAACAGATTAGTCGACAGCATTACAGGATTATTACATCCGAAAAGGATAATTAATTCTAGCACTCTGAAATTAAGACTATCAATGTTTAGGCGCCTTTAAATAAACACAAGTATGGTAGAACGAAAAAACTAGGGACTTCTCAGTCAGTAGCGAATCAAGACACTGACTGCACCCTCTCCGCACGCACCGCCATCGATAATTACCGAGGCATCCCAAGCATGGTCGAAGCCCGAAGCTGTCCACGGCGACAATTAAACAATAAATGGTAAATTGTAATTTTCTTTCCAAGGTATATACTGCGCAATTTTCGAAAAAGAATATACAGCATATTACACGATGTAACGCACCCAGGATTCAGAACAACGAGAATAATGTTAACAAGTCATTATTTCTGACCTGGTATGGAATACTCAAGTACGTGGACAACACGAAGCTATCGTGTCAAAAGCCGGAACTCTCACGTGACAACAATTCGTCACTTATGCTATTCCTCGAATTCGAACGGGTTGAAAACTTTCGTGCGCACTCTACCTGTATGTAGTACCAATCGATACATAATTACGGTTATTAACCTACTTACGCCAGCCTTCATCGCAAACAAAGTCGACGAACACAAAAGTTCACCATCAGCAGAACGACAACAATACTGAAACGATGCGCAGGCGCAGCAGCCGACGACAGTAAAACACCGCATCGAGTTACGAGGTCCGGGCGAAGAAAACAACTTGTGGATCAACTTAGTTTATGGGCATAATATTTTATTTTGTTTATTTCATTTTTTTTTGCACATTTTTTTTCCCAAAGGTGGAGAGTATTGTAGGGGTATTGCACAAGTATTAATATTATTTATAAATATCAATTGTTAAAACGCTATATCAGCGTGAATTTATTCGCTACAAATGCAATTGTGAAATAATGTTCCACTATTGTTTTGTAGCGTATAAATATCCAAATTAAATATAAAATAAGAAGAGTTGAATGCGAAGTCTCGTCTTAGCAACGTCGTCACGATCCCGTAGCCCACAAGATCAAAATTGTTTTTTTCTGTTTTTCATTTTAATAACTACTTTAGAAGTTGTTACAATATCAAAAAATCCTTGCTGCGAAACAGCCCGCCACTCGCCATGCGTCCCTCCGCATCTCGCAACGTTTTGCTTATACAAGCTTCTTACAAATGTCTAGAGATATCATGACCCCGCTCATTTGCGCACTGTGCAACCTCTGCTTTAGCTCCGGAATCTTCCCAGATGCTCTTAAGCGCTCCATTGTCACACCTGTTTTCAAAAGTGGGGACAATTCTGTCCCCACTCTTGAAAACAGGTGAACACATTATTGAACACATTATTGACTTCTGTCCGGAAGTCAATAATTACAGGCCTATATCCGTTTTAAGTTCTATATCAAAGGTCATAGAAAAACTACTTAACGCTAGACTAATTAGGTATCTAGATAAATACAGGATCCTGTCTCGCTCCCAATACGGATTCAGGAAAGGCTTATCTACGCAAGATGCTATCATAGACCTTACGTCTTTTATTGTTGGAGAAATAGATAAAGGTAATAAATTAAAAGCAAAAAATCTTTTTTAGAAAAAGCTTTTATTTAAACGTTTTAAAAAGGAGAAAATAATTTTTTTCTTTTAAATTTTAACTATTAACTCATAACCTCATTATACACAATTTATATGATCATAAAAGCTTGTCGCGCGNTAGACTAATTAGGTACCTAGATAAATACAGGATCCTATCTCGCTCCCAACATCGTGGTAACATCAGCTCCGTCATTTTTTTGTGTTTTAATTGCAAAAAGTGTTAGTGCCAAATCTCATGTAAAACGTGAAAAAGTGCTATAAATTACCAGGACAACATATAGTGTTCTCTTAAAAAGAGTGTGAGACTTGCAGAAACCCTGTTATCCATGTGTACTCATAACGGTCGAAAATTCCGTTGACAGTTTTTCATAGTGTTTGTGATCAAGCGTTGAAAAGAACATTTGTGGACAATTTATTAAGCTACGCTATAAAGCAAATGAGCAAGTGAGCAACAAAGTGACACAAATATTTTTCCATGTCCATTGTTAAATAAATTGGATTTCGTTTCAAAAGTGTTAAAAATAATTACCCATAGCGACATCTATTGAGGAGAGGAAATTATATCCGAACACAACTAAATTTCATATATTGACTACTACTAGTGGACACAAGAGGGTGGTAAAATATCAAAAATTAATTATTTTAAATCAAAAGTGAAATGGAAGAAATAAAAAATATGTTAAAAGAAATGCAACAGGAGATAAGGCAGCAAAAAACCGACATGCACAACATGCAGGAAAATATAAAAGAAGCAATAAACAAAAACATTAACGATAAATTTGCTAATTTAGAATCAAAAAATGTGCTTTTGGAACAAAAAAAAAGTACTGACTAAAAAAAATAATTATTTGGAGAGAAAACTGAGCCAGAGGGATCTTCTTAAAGTCGGAGTCGATAAGAGTGAAAAGTACTATTGGGAACTAGAGGAAAAAGTCCTCAATATAATAAATTACCAACTTAACACCAAATGTGACAGCAACAACATCGAAGGTAAGAGAAGACTGGGGAGAGAAAATAAGACCAATAGTTGTAACGCTGACCACTATGGCGCTAAAAATAAAAATTCTTAAAAATAAGAAAAAACTAGAAACAACACCGTATTACATAAAAGAATATTTTCCCCCTGATATTTTAAACAAGCGAAAGGAACTGCAAATAGGAGTAGAGAAGGAAAGAGAGCAAGGCAGGTTGGCGATTATCAAGTATGATAGAATCGTTATACTAAAGGACCGAAATCAACAAACTGGGAAGCAAAATTATGAAAAAAAGAAAAGAGCTTTGTCAGCGTCACCTGAAACAGCCAGATCTGACGCGGAAAAAGGAAAAGGAAATCTCACGAAGATTAATAAAACCAAATGCATGGATAAATACATCCTTAGACAACCTACGCTGCAATTGGCTCCCGAAAAAACAACCACACCAACTCAAGACTCAAGAGCTACAAAAACTCTTAGATAGCAACTAGCATCGGCCCCTCTTCCTCTCCCAAAACGGCCAGTCACCGCGGGAGAGAATGACTACAACCCTCCAATAAATCCAAATCTTTACATCTGTACTTTTAACGTTAAATCACTATTATCACAGCAGAGAATGATACTATTAAAATATTCATTACTAAATACTAAATTCGACATTTTAGGATTATCAGAGATTAGAAGAAAAGGTAACGAAATCATCGAGGACGAAGATCACATTTTCTGTTACACAGGTATAATACAAGGGCAGCATGGGGTGGGTTTTTTAATTAAAAAGAAATATAAAAACAACATAATAAGCTACACAGGTATATCAGGTAGAGTTTGCATTCTGATAATGAAATTTGACACAGCATCGATTTCATTAATCCAAGTTTACGCCCCCACCTCCGATGCGCCAGATGAAGAATTAGACATTTTTTATAATCAAATAGAAGAGGCCCTAAAAATGGCAAGCGGTATCATTATTTTAATGGGAGACTTCAATGCAAAAATAGGCCAGAAAAAACCATCAGAACATTCCAATTCAATTATGGGAGCATACTGCTATGGAGAAAGAAACGAAAGAGGAGAAAAATTACTACAATTTGCATTTACTAACAAATTTACAATTATAAATACTATATTTAAGAAAAGCATAAAAAATCTTTGGACTTGGACTTCACCCGATCATCAGTATAGGAACCAAATTGATTATATAATGAGCAGCAACTCAAAACTGGTGTCTAATATGGAAATTTTAAATAATAATACATTCCCAAGTGACCATAGACTACTGAGAGCTACAATACATCTGCGAAAGCAAAAGAAATGTAGAGCATCTTTTAGAGGAATGCAAACTGATCTATCAAGCGACGTAAATCAACAAGTATACCTCGAGAACTTGCTAGAGAAAACAAAACAAATACAATTGGAAAGTACGGAGAATGTAGAATCATTCTATATAAAGATAGAGCAGGCTATTAAAGAAAGCCTAGCGTGTTCAACCTCACTCAAGGTACGTAAAAACATAATATCCGAAGAAACTAAACAACTATTAAAAAAACGCATAACACTCCAATTAAAACCATCAAAAAATAAAGAAGAAAAAAAGGAACTTTCAAATTTATATAAGGATACAAGCAAAATGTTGAAAAAAGACTATGAAGACTATAGAATGGACATCATTAAAACACACTTAGTTACCTCCGGAAGTCAAAAAAAGGCCTACAAACAATTAAATTCAGAGAAGAAGTGGATTACTGCATTGAATGCGCAAAGTACAGCAGCGAAAACACAAAACAGAGAAAACCTGATAAACATTGCCTCTAATTTTTATCAAAACCTTTACCAAAGAGAAAGTAGCGACGAAAAAGTGTATAAAAAATACGAACTTCAACTGAACACTCCCATTGAACCATTTGACAATAGTGAAATAATGAAAAGAATTGAAAAACTAATGAACGAAAAAAGCCCAGGTCCGGATAACATCCCTAACGAGGCTCTAAAAGTTGGAAAAAAGATATTAATAGATTTTATCACAACGCTTTTTAATAAGATACTAGACACACAAGAAATACCAAAAATCTGGGGTGAATCTCGTATAATTCTTTTATACAAAAAGGGAGATCCCTCAGATATTAATAACTATAGACCTATTAACCTATTGCCATGTATTTACAAGCTATTCTCCATGTGCATAGAAAAACGAATAGAGCGAAATATAGAGTTAAACCAACCAGTTGAACAAGCCGGCTTTCGCCCTGGGTTTTCGACAATCGACCANGAGTCTACATACAATTTTCAATAATGCGCCATATATGATTTAGAGTGATGTCACGATATTTTTTAAATTATTCTTGTCATTTGATATTCATATCGCAGAAGTGCATAAATAATAACTATTTCGTCATCTTGGATAGTCCGCCATATTCAATTTAGAATGACGTCATATTATTTTTCGAGTTGCTCTCAAGAAGCCCTTTCATTTGATACCCATAATGTACAAGTGCATCAAAAATAACTATTCTGTTACTTTGGATGGTCCGCCATATTGAATTTAGAATGACGTTACACTATTTTTCGAGTTACTATCAACAAGCCCTTTCATTTGATACCCATATTATAGAAGTTCATGAAATATAACTATTCCACCATCTTGGATGGTCCGCCACATTGAATTTAGAATGAAGTCACAAACTTTATCGTGTATTGTGATCCAAACCAAACGTGTATACAAAATTTTAGCTCAATCGTACGAACATACCTTTCATTATATGAAAGCACAAAAAACTTGAATCGTGTCGATTCAATTGGATTTCAAGTGATGTCACATTATTTTTCTAATTGTTCTCGGCAAGATCTTTCATTTGACATCAATATTGCAGAAGTGCATACATAATAACTATTCCGCCATCTTAGACGTTCCGCCATATTGGATTTAGTATAACGTCACATTATTTTTAGAGTTACGGTCAACGACCCATTTCATTTTCTATGTATATTGTAGAAGTAGACTAAATAGATACTCGGCTATCTTCGATTTCCTCCTTATTGGATTTAGAATGACGTCACATTATTTTTCGAGTTGCTCTCAACGAGCCCTTTCATTTGATACCCATATTGTAGAAGTACATTAAAAATAACTATTCTGCCATCTTGCATGGTCCGCCATATTAAATGTAGAATGACGTCACATATTTTATCGTGCATTGTCATCCAAAGTAAACGTGTATACAAAATTTCAGCTCAATCGGTTGAAGATATCTACTTCAAAATTGAGCTCCAAGATTTCACCCGAACCCACATACATACATTGCAAGTTAAATAAAAGCTTTTAAAAAGGCTTGGCCATATTCCTTGATCTAAAGAAAGCCTTCAACACCGTATCTGTCCCCATTCTTGTCAGTAGGTTGGAACGCGTTGGTATAAGAGCTACCTGCAAAATAGGAGCCAAAAAGTAAAAATCGATGGGTTCTACAGCGATGAGTGCGAGGTGATATACGGCGTGCCGCAGAGGAGTGTCCTTGGTCCAACGCTATTTTTAATATATATTAATGAATTGTGTAATCTTGAATGCGCTGGGGGAAGGATATTCTCTTATGCGGATGACACTGCCATAGTATTCACTGCAGGATCATGGTCCGAAGTTGAAAGAGTGGCAAATCAAGGTCTACATAAAGTTTACAGATGGCTGACAGATAACCTGCTTCCCCTTAATATACAGAAAACTAATTATGTCTGCTTCTTGACGTACCAAAACTTTCAACCAAAGTCGAATTTTGTATTAAGAGTTCATAACCGTTTACATCAGGATAGTCTGACTTGTAACTGTCCCTCGATAGAAAAGGTTAGCTTTACCAAGTTCTTGGGTGTCATCATTGATCAAAGGTTGAGTTGGCATCCACATCTTGAATTGTTAATGAGTAGGGTGCGTAAGCTTATTTGGATCTTTAAATCACTCCGACATATTATGGATAGGAAATTATGTAATAAGATTTATGTTGCCTTAGCACAATCCATCATCACATACTGTATTCCTGTTTGGGGTGGAGCGACTAAATCTAACTTTATAGACCGCGAACGTGCCCAGCGATCTCTGATAAAAGTGATTTGTTTTAAGTCCTATAGATTCTCAACAGACCACTTATACATATTCAGTGATTTGTTATTGGTTAGGCAGCTTTATATAATTAATCTAATCTTAAAATACTACAAATCGTTGCCGTATAATCCAAAAGTTCTAAGTAAAAGACGACATGACATCGTAGCACGCGTCCACCCTGTTCGTACAGCTTTTGCTAAGAGCCAGTACGAATGTCAGTCACCTTTCTTATACAATAAAATTAATTATGTACAATAACTAGCTGGTGTCCGATATGGGAGTTGCGAGATACTCCCAACACAAGTGTCTTCTGACCACTTACCGGGAGTTCTCAGTGTAATAATTTGTTTGTATGTATTTTTCTAAATAAAGATAAAGATTATTACAAGCGCGTCCGCCGCGCCCGTCTGCCTTACACGCATCGGTGGTTCAGTGGTATAATGCTCGCCTGCCACGCGGGCGGCCCGGGTTCGATTCCCGGCCGATGCATTCTATTTAATTTTCCTCAGAAGCAGCCACGTAGTGCTTGCTATTCATCAGGGACAGAATACCCTCTTCAGCATTAACCACAAGCTCGAAAAAAAAACCCGCCTGCCTTTATAGCAACAAAGATTTAGATGCATTTGCACGTATTGGATAATTGGAGGTGAATGTGTTATTTCAGCGCGATATATTTAGTTTCATATTTTTTGTAGTAGTTATTAGTAGGTAGGTTTTTGTTTATAATTTCTTCCGTTTAAAAATAGTCATTTAACTATGTAAAAAAAGTCATTTAAATATATTTTAATAAGTACTTGAAAAGATAAGTAGCACAGATTTAAAATTACGGTACCTACTAAAAAATCCTTGCTGTATAAAACAATTGGAAAATCCTTATTGACACTATAAAAATGCGGGTTGCATTAGGGTTTAATTAATTTTCACATTATCTTAAGTGCTTTGCAAACATACATTATATGAATAATCCTGTAGTTAAAGCGGGCGAAGCCGCAAGAGGGTCGCTAGTTANTATATAAGAGCATCATCTGACATCTGGTAGTTTTGGGGTCCATGACGTAGCGGATAAGCTTCAAGAGCGTGGCCTAAGATGGTATGGCAACGTTGCGCGCCGGCGTAGGAACTATGTCGGATATTCCCTGCTATGTCCGTCCTGTCCCTGGAGCTTTGGATGTCGTGATGCAAGATATGAATGCCAATTGTCGAACCACTCAGGACATTACAGGTCGTGAAAAGTGGAGTAGGTTAAGCAGGAAGGCAGACCCTGGCAACATACGCCGGGATTAATGCCAAGAGAAAGAAGACTTGGTTGCAGTCGTTGAAGACTCGCCGCTTCGACGATGTAGCCCATTATAAATGCCATGGTATGTTTACAATTACTTCTGCTGGCGGCACAATCTTCGCAGATTACCTATAAACTTATTGGTTCTTTTCATTGCATTCTAAACTGCAATAATATAGTTTAATACGTGCGCGGTGTTCTGCTGTAATCTACATTTGGCAATACATACATAACCTACTCTTTTAACTTATACGTACGCAATAGCATCGTGACCATAACTCTCTCTTGCCGATCTTCAATAATCACAATAAAAATATTATTCAGATATACATATATAAAAATATGGCAAATGTGGCAAATCAATGTATGAATATCCGCGAAGTGGATTAAATTTATTCACATTCATATCCAAACTAAATATTTTCTGAATACACCAACCGCTGTCTTTTTTCAAACTAAAAAAATGTCTTACCTAACCTAACCTACCGAAACCTGCAATTTTTCTCATTTAAATCATTCCATCGTATTTATAATATAATGTAAATACTTTATTATATAATGTTTCAAATAATGGTGCGCCGATAAAACAATCTTTTGTTTATTAAAAACTTCTCATTTAATATCTATTTTTCATTTATTTTTTAGTTGTTATTGTGGAATTTTAGGCAACTTGTAACAGATTTGTCATTATTGCTAACGCCATTGTTTCTTTATTAGTCATAAGTGATAAGCATACAGTTTGAAAATTATCGTTATCACTTCCGGTATTTTAATAGGCTTGTTCCTTTACAAAAAATCTATAAAAGCCAAAAACGTTTATAGCATACTAACATTTAAACTGTCTTGCGTTACATTCATTCGTGTTGAGTTAAATAGTAGTTGAAAATGTCGAACTGTGATCATGTTACTAGTGTGTTATTTACTGAAGAACAGGTGATTGAACGTAATTGCTGGACTGACAAGGAATTGGACGAAATTTGCGAGATTGTTGAATCAGCAGAATGTGCTATGGAAGTTTTCAACGATAAATTCACAAGTATTGCGTCAAAGACTTTTGATTCACAATTTGATGAAGCTTTGTTCAACATAACTGAAATTGTGGAAAAGGAAAATGATTATTAATGTTTTTTAATTTTTTTTCCTGTTTAAAATTATGAGATGTTGAATTTAAAACTTATTTATTTCTTTGTTAACCAGTTTACAAGTTGGCAGAGGCTTGAAACGCGTAGCTCAAGATAACAATAAAAAAGTTGTGAAAATGAGACGTCCAAGCGAACCTTCAACTTCGAGGGATTCAGAACCATCAGCTCAACCATTAAACATTGACATGATCAAGTGTGGCGTATGCAAAATACTTGTTAAAACGAGATATTTAGCAAATCATTACCAAAGCAATATTCATAAAAATAATGCATTACGCATTGATCATAGTTTTCCTAATGTAACATTAATCGAAAAAGCATTTGGAAAACGTGTTTATACTTACAGAATTATTCCACTCTCCGTGAGTGATGAGCTTTTGGATTTTAATTTGTTTTTAAATTCCATCAAAGATACTCTTTTTACTTTAGTTAGTGAGAGTATAGTAGCTTTGAAAACCTTCAAAGTTAATTATATACTCCAAGCTAATTTTATTCAACAATGTAAAGAATTGACAAATATTTTTGATTTTCAAACTCCGAATGTCGTCATTAACGAATCTGTTAATAATCTAAATGAATTTCTCGATTCTTTAAATGAAATATTTGCAAACAAAATAACTGAGTTTGAAAAAAGACAGCGGTTGGTGTATTCAGAAAATATTTAGTTTGGATATGAATGTGAATAAATTTAATCCACTTCGCGGAT
>JAAIXI010000149.1:49295-61214 GCA_013403645.1 Heliconius nattereri
TTTTTGAAAAGTATTTGCCACTTCTAAATCTGAATTTAAGATTATATTATTAACTTTTAATTTAATAGGTTCACTGACAGCTCTAAATCTCCCAGTTACAGTAGTAATAGCATCCCATGTAGCTTTAATTTTATTATTAGAGTTCAAAATTTTTGCTCTTATATGCATAGACTTAGCCTGGACACATACCTTTTTAAATATTTTTGAATAATTTCTAACTTTTAACAAGAACGCCGGATGTTGATTCCATTGCCTCATATTATATAATTCGTATAGTTTGTTTCTGCTTCGGTATATACCAACAGTTGCCCAGTCGCTAAAAGTTAACTTCGAGTTTTTATATATTTGTTTAACTTTAAAAATGTTATCAAACTCTCTAGAGAGTAAATTAAAAACTTTACAATATACCTGATTCGGATTTAATCCGGTTATTTCTAAGGTTGCTATTTTTTCACTCACTTTATTATTAAAAATATTAATTTTATTTTCAGTAATTGGTCTTATTGATATTTGTTTACGTTCTGCGACTGTTTTATCTATTACCGAAAACATTTGACCACAATGATCCGAGCTTAGATTAGTAATAATTTGTTTTTCTACAGTCTCACAATGACAAAAAACATTATCTATACAAGTAGCGGACGTATTCGTTATACGAGTTGGCTCAGAGAAAATATTTAACAAATTAAAAGATTTAAATAAATTTAGAAGACGAAGGCTTAGTGATGTCACCTGTAGTATATCTATATTAAAGTCTCCGCATACTATTAAAGATTTACTATTGGAACTCAAATTATTAAGAACATCCTCCATTTTCTCTTCAAATACTTCAAAACTACCTGGGGGGTCGGTACACGCATACATATGTCTATTAAATTCAACGCAGGACAGTTCAATAGAGCGTTCGTCAGAGAGAGCTACTATACCTGGTCGCGATTTACAGCGTACATCATTTCTCATTTATATAAGCGAGCCGCCGCGGATGGCCTTAGAGGGACGAACGAACTTGACAATTTATAATTTTCAATATTTACTATATTACATTTCGAGATCCAGTGCTCAGTTATACACATTATATGAATATTGATTTTTTTTTAGACAACAAAACAATACAAGAAGCTTCTATATGTTACATATGTGAGAGTGAATTAAAGGATGAACGATATATCGATCACGACTGGCAATTAGGTACTTTTATAGGTGTATGTCATGAGAATTGTAGCAAAAAAAATCATAATACCTCATTTATTCCTATAATATTACATAATCTGAGCAATTACGATGCTCATTTTATTGTACATGCATTAAATTTTGCCGAAGGTGAGGTACAAATCATTCCACAAAATAAAGAAAAGTATATTTCTTTCTCACAAATTCTGAATGTAAATGGTAAAAAGGTTGGTTTGAGGTTTATTGACTCTTTCAAATTTTAATAGAGTAGTTTAGATTCACTAGCTAAGAATCTTAATAACGATGAGTTCCGAGAAACGAGAAAACAATATCCCTCTGATAAAGAGTTTCAGTTGTTAAAGCGGAAAGGTGTTTATCCAAATGAACATATGACTTCGTTCAAATCGTTAGAATTATCATCTTTGCCATCAATTGAGTGTTTCGCTAGTACATTGACTGGTGAAAGCATTTTAGTTGATGATTATAATCATGCTCAAAAAGTATGGTCTCATTTCCACTGTCAAAGTATGGCTGACTATTCTAATCTTAATTTAAAAACTGATGTAATACTTTTATATGATATTTTCGAAAATTTTAGAAATGTTTGCATGAAGACTTACGATTTAGATTCTGCTCATTACTATACCGCTCCAGGGTTAAGCTGGGATGCTATGTTAAAATATACCAAAGTTGAACTAGAATTATTGACAGATTTTGACAAAATTGCTTTTGTCAAATCCAGTATTAGAGGAGCTATATCGCAATGCAGTAATCGTGTAAAGAAATCAAACACCTCGAGGCTTTTACAGAACTTATATTTCTTCCAGGGCTAAATACCATTAGGCTTGTACAATTTATGTCTCAGGACTTTTACAGAACTTATACTTCTTCCAAGGCTAGATACCATTAGGCTTGTACAATCTTAAATTATAATGAAATATTTTATTCTAGAGGACCACTTTCCTCTTCAGCCCCAAATCTAATAGTGCGCATCAGAATTTTCATCACATCAAGCGTCTTTTTTAAATTGTCAACTCGCGCTAGTTCTATGTATAAATTTTTAAATATATCTTTTTATTAAACAAAGAGGTTGATTTACATTTTGTTATAACAAATTATCGTGAATATAAAAACTATTTATATAAAATCATTACAATCGCTATGCAAAAGCAAATAATCCACGCATGAAAACTTTTTATAGTAATGATCTTATTTCATATTTAATTTATCTTGATGCAAACAATTTATATGGGTGGGCTATGTCTCAATACTTGCCTTTGTCTAATTTTGAATGGAACGATCCTTATGTAAATTATAATGTATCAATCACCTCTGAAATTGGATATATTTTAGAAGTAGATCTAGAATATCCCGATATCATCCCGCTTACATGATGCTCATTCCGACTTTCCATTGTGTCCAGAAAATATTCGTGTAGGTAATTCGAAAGAATCTAAAGTAGTTACTGAGTTATATAACAAAAAAAAATATGTTATACATTATAGAAATCTTTTGCAATGTGAGAAATATGGTTTGCGAGTACAAAAAATTCATAGAGTATTAAAATTCAAGCAAAAACCTTGGTTAATAAAATATATTGAATTAAACACCCAATTACGAGCTTTGGCAACATCCGACTTTGAAAAAGATTTTTATAAGCTGATGAATAATTCTGTATTTGGAAAGACAATGGAAAATATCGAAAAAAGAGTAAACGTGAAATTATTAACACATTGGGAAAATCATGGAAAAATCAAAGGTGTTGAGAGTCTCATTGCTCGCCCCGAATTCCACAGTCTTTCCATTTTTTCTGAAAATTTGGTCGCAGTCCAACTTCGCAAAACTAAATTGTTTTATAATAAGCCCATATATTTAGGTTTAAGCATATTAGAGATATCCAAGACTTTAATGTATGACTTTCACTATCAGTACATGAAAAATAAATTTACCAACATAAAATTGTTATATACTGATACTGATAGTCTGATATACCAAATATTTTGCGATGATTTTTACAAAGAAATTAAGGAAGATTTAAATTCATATTTCGATACTTCTGATTATCCTTCAAATAATCAGTTTCACTTTCCTCAAGTAAATAAAAAGAAATTAGGATTTTTTAAAGACGAGAACAACGGAAAAATTCTTACTGAATTTGTTGGATTGCGATCAAAAATGTATGCAATGAGTGTTGAAGATCGTACTATCACCAAAGCTAAAGGGGTTAATAAAAGTGTAACTAAGAAATTAAATGTTAGTGACTATAAGTCATGTTTATTTAATAAAAAAATACAACTTGCTGAAATGTATAGATTTAGAAGCATCAAACATATTATATTTACACAAAAAAATAATAAAATTTGTTTGTCATACAACGACACCAAGCGACATATTTTGCATAACTCAATAGATACATTAGCTTGGGGTCATTATAAGTTAAGATAGTGTTAAGATGTCATTTTTTTTGTATTAGTTACGAAAATATATTATAAAATTTTATGTATTTTTTTATATGTACATATTTAGTTTTACCTTAAAAAAATATGAAACATTATTTTTTATGTAATAAATGCTAATGTAAAAAAATTTGATTTGGTTTTATTAAAATGCCTTTCAAATGAAACTAAAACAAAATTTTAGTAAAATAATTTATTTAGTCTTTTTGTTTAACGTGATATTTTTTTAGGTTTGGTGCACTAGAAATTTATTTGGTGATTATATGTACCAACTTTCGTGTAAGTTGGTGGTGGTTATTTTTGTTATTTTTCTTCTTATAATATTTGACCCTCACACCTGCATGTTTCCAGTGCTCCTTCGGTGGTACATCAACCAGTTTTTTCAGTTCAAATATCTCAATTTTTATGAGATGTGTTGCATTGGATCCATCATCTTCGTTGGTAGTAATATATGAAGTACCATCGTTCGTCGCTCGCCCCACCGATGAAGAAAGTAGTTTTGTCTTTTTTATCTTCGGAGGTTCTTGAAAGAACTCGTATAGAGAGTCACTGCTCTTTGATCTCTCTCGTTTCTTGATAGGGTATGGTGAGGTACGTTCATCGTCAGATTTTGAGAAGTAATACTGTTTATATGTGTTTTCTTCATATTCTGTCTTATTCCCACCCACGCAGCGCGTAAGCTACAACAATGAATACAATAAATTGCATTGTTCATGCTGAGTTTGATTATTTAATACAAATAAAGAAGCACAGAAATATAAGTGTAGATTTTAGTTCTTAATTAACAGTAGGTCTTCTTATAAAACAACATTCTCCATTTTATATGTTCTATGTATTTGATAGCTTTTGTGGGCTATAGACGTAAATATCGTTGGGAAGTAATACTGTTGATACGGGTTTTCCTTGTATTCTGCCTTATTCCTACCCAAGCAGCATGTTAACTACAACAATGAATTCAAAGGAAAATAAGTATAAAATAAAATAAATTTCTACGCTATCTTAAAAACGTTAGAGAGTGGTAAAAAACATAAGTTGTAAAAAATCACAGTAAAATACAAAATAACATGAATAAAAAGTAATACTCACATCCATAATGGTTTCCATGTGATTAGCACTTACTAGACAGCACTCGCACAATAGTTCTTAACAAGAAGACACTGAACAACTCAGTGATGAATCCAAAAAAGATACACAGTCGTTTTATACTAACTTGCACAATGTAGAGGAACAAACCTATTAAAATACCGGAAGTGATAACGATAATATTCAAACTGTATGCTTATCATTTATGAGTAATTGTTACAAGTTTGAGCATGTCTAAAATTCCACAATAACAACTAAAAAAAATAAATCAAAATATATTAAATGAGAAGTTTTTAATAAACAAAATATTGTTACATCGACGCACCATTATTTGAAACATTATATAGTAAAACTAGCGACCCCCTCGCGGCTTCGCCCGCTTTAACTACTAAATTATTCATATAATGTATGTTTGCAAAGCACTTAAGATAATGTGAAAATTAATTAAACCCTAATGCAACCCGCCATTTTCGTAGTTCAAATAAGGATTATCCATTTGTTTTAAAATAAACATAAATAAATAACACAAACAACAGAAAACTTAAACGAAAGAAATTATAAACAACAGACTACCTACTATTCTCTTACCCAAAAATNCATCTTGAATGAGGCTCATCATCCCATTTAGCACAGACTGGACTGGGTCTTGACCTTCCCTAATAGCCATGAGGACTACTTTTAGGGTGCAATAGCCCTGTCAATGGTTATCTATGCAGGCCTTTGGGTGTTGGCCGGGAGCGTCGTGGATGTAGGTACTGGAGGTCGGGCTGCAGCGGGAGTGGGCTGCTGCGCTGTTATTGGAGCGGACCGGGCATCCTCCTGCCTGTCTTTCATTTGCCTGCTCCTTTTGCCTCCTCTCTTCTTGTTTCTGCGGCTTCCTGTCTTGGTGGGAGGGTTCGCCGGTGCCATCAGTGAGTTCGCCTGTGTGTCTGTGGCGACCATGTTTGGTGCCAGTTGAATGTAGGTCCTGGTACGCCGGTCTGGTGCCAGCTGAGTCAGGGCGACGGACGGGCCGACGGTAGTGCGTACGTGAACCAAGAGATGGCAACAGTCTTCTCGAGCTCGGAGAGATACCGCTGTATTATGCGGTATTCATCCTCCGAGCCCGGTGTGAATCTCACGCCTCTTCCGAACGGGCGTGCATTAGGCGCGTGGCACAATTTATCCCTTAGTGTTTTAGCGAGAGCTTCTTGGCGTGGTCATCGAGTTCGTGTGAGCTTGCTTTGGTCCGGTCTTCTTCTGGTGGTGATGAGTACTTAATCCTTAGCAGGTGACAGTCAGGCTGATCCGATTGAGAAGTAATACTGTTTATATGTGTTTTCTTCTTATTCTGCCTTATTCCCACCCACGCAGCACGTAAGCTACAACAATGAATACAAAGGAAAATGAGTATAAAATAAAATAAATTTCTACGCTATCTAAAAAACGTTAGAGAGTGGTAAAAAACATAAGTTGTAAAAAATCACAGTAAAAAACAAAATAACATGAATAAAAAGTAATACTCACACACTCCTTAATGGTTTCCATGTGGTTAGCACTTACTAGACAACACTCGCACAATAGTTCTTAACAAGAAGACACTGAACAACTTAGTGATGAATCCAAAAAAGATACACAGTCGTTTTATACTATCTTAGAGAATGTAAACCTATTAAAATACCAGAAGAGATAATGATAATATTCGAAGTGTTTTGTTACGACTTATGAGTAAAAAAGAAAGAATGGCATTAATAATAATGGAGTGGAGTAATAATGGCGAATCTGTTACAAGTTTGAGCATGTTTAAAATAACAACTAAAAAATAAATAAAAAATATATCTTAAATCGAGAACTATTAAATAAAAAAATACTGTTTCGTCGGCGCACCATTATTTGAAACATTTTATAATAAAAAATACAATAGAACTATTTAGATTTCATAAAAATATATATATTAAATGAGAAGTTTTTATAGCGACAAAGAGACAGGCACTATAGCGCCGTTAGGTGATGAGTAATGCAAGAAATAGACAGCAACACTGCACTGTGACGTGGGTTCATCGTTAGCAGTTCGGGGAAGTGAGCGATAAGGCAGGGCGGGAGCTTAATGAGGGTGACTGATAAGAGAATCGACTAGTGGGATTTAATTAATCGAAAAGCTATCTTTGGAACGGTTAGAGATACAGCTCTGGGACCCAGCGCAATCGATTCAAATGGGGGGCTAAANAAAATCCGTTGGGTGGTTTAGAAGAAGAAGAGTTAGAAAGTTTAGGCAGACACGAAAAGCGACTTTGTTTTATAAGATATAGGATATAGGAAATACAATGGAAGTATTTAGACTAAATAAATTCATAAAGATTGTAATAAGAAAATCATTTGTGGAAAGCGATTTCTGACGCTTAGATTAAAATGAGAGAAATTGCATTAATATCGCGGGTTCTAGCACACAGTCCTGTATCGCGGTTTCTGGCGCTTTGATTGAAATGAGAGAAATTGCAGGATTTAGGTAGGTTAGGTTAGGTTAGACTTTTTTTTACATTTTGTTTATTCTTGCATTCGATTTCTTTTTGTTCAAATACCATGACTCAACAGTCAAATTAAGGCGCCACGGATATCGTACTCTTGCCAAAAATACAATAGAACTAGATTTCTTAAATATATATCTATTAAATGAGAAGTTTTTAATAAACAAATTATAAGTAAACATAGCGACAAAGAGACGGGCACTGTGGTGTCGTTAGGTGATAAGTAATGCAAGAAAGAGACAGCAACACTGCACTGTGACGTAGGTTCATCGTTAGCAATTCGAGGATGTGAGAGCGATAAGGCCGGGCGGGAGCTTGACGAGGGTGAGTGATAAGAGACGCGACTAGTGGAATTTAATTTATCGAAAAGCTATCTTTGGAACGGTTAGAGCTACAGCTCTGGGACCCAGCGCAATCGATTCAAATGGGAGGCTAAACCTTTTTTTTTTTTTTTTAGTTTTGACGCATCGACAAGTCGACTCGCGAGGTCTGGCACATTTCCGTGATTCTAGCGCATTTGTTGGTTCTGGCGCTCGCGCAATCCCAACTACTGACATCTAATTGACTAAAAAGACAGTAAAGCCAATAATTGACTTGAGCTACAACAGTTGTATCCTCAAGAGATGTTAAATCTTGATTTACTATTTTTGCTTTGACATGAATTAACGTATGTGACAAATCAATGTAATCATCACCAGATCCAGGAATTTGTAATTCTAATAGCCCATCATCGCTGAGTGATGAAATTGGTTTGTAGTGAATCCATTGTCCATTTTCTATGCTTCTTTGAGTTGATGGTAAAGCGTATAAGTCCAGTTCGGATAAGGCACATTCACAAGAATGATTATGTAAAAACGACATTATTTTTAATTTGTTGAAAATATATCGTTGTAACGCGCAGGCACATCGTCCTACACCTGCGACAAGTGGGCAAGGGCTAGCGTGTCATGTACGGGCACGGCTAAAGACGCTAGTACCCAGACGGAAACTCCGCTTTGCAACGTGGAATATTGGCTCTCTGACCGGACGATGCAGGGAACTCGCAGATGTACTCATGAGACGTCAGGTCCAGTGTGCCTTCCTCCAGGAAACACGCTGGAAGGGCAATCAGTCCCGTAACATCGGACAGGGTTACCGGCTTATATACACTGGGTCACCTTCGGGTAGAAACGGTGTAGCGGTAGTGCTTTCTGAAGAGCTTCAGAATGGGCTCCTTGAAGTTGACCGTCGCTCCGACCGCTTGATGCGAGTGAGGGTACTGATTAAGGGCGTCATCACAAACTTAATCAGTGCCTATGCTCCCCAGGCGGGATCTAGCGCGGCCGAAAAGGAGACATTCTGGGAGCAGTTTGAAGGGGTGCTACTTGCTGTTCCGTCTACCGAAGTGGTCTTAGTTGGNAATACATAACATTTTATAGCCCAAGCTAATGTATCTATTGAGTTATGCAAAATATGTCGATGGTGCCGTTGTATGACAAACAAATTTTATTATTTTTTTGTGTAAATATAATATGTTTGATGCTTCTGAATCTATACATTTCAGCAAGTTGTATTTTTAATTAAATAAACATGACTTATAGTTACTAACATATAATTTCTCAGTTACACTTTTATTAACCTCTTTAGCTTTGGTGATAGTACGATCTTCTCGCACTCATTGTATACATTTTTGATCGCAATCCAACAAATTCAGTAAGATAGTATATGAATAAATCTTACTTAATTTCTTTGTAAAAATCATCGCAAAATATTTGGTATATCAGATCAGTATATAACAATTTTATGTTGGTAAATTTATTTTTCATGTACTGATAGTGAAAGTAATACATTAAAGTCTTGGATATCTCTAATATGCTAAAATCTAAATATATGGGTTTATTATAAAACGGAAAGACTCTGGAATTCGGGGCGAGCAATGAGACTCTCAACACCTTTAATTTTGCCATGAATTTCCTAGTGTGTTAATAATTTTACGTTTACTCTTTTTTCGATATTTTCCAAATACAGAATTATTCATCAGCTTATAAAAATCTTTTTCAAAGTTGGATGTTGCCAAAGCTCGTAATTGGGTGTTCAATTCAATATATTTTTTTAACCAAGGTTTTTGCTTGAATTTTATATACTCTTATATATATTATACTCTATGAACTTTTTGTACTCGCAAACCATATTTCTCACATTGCAAAAGATTTCTATAATGTATAACATATTTTTTTTTGTTATTTAAATTAGTAACTAATTTAGATTCTTTCGAATTACCTACACTAATATTTTCTGGACACAATAGAAAGTCGGAATGAGCGTCATGTAAACTATCGGGGTATTCTAGATCTACTTCTAAAATATATCCAATATCAGAGGTGATTGGTAAATTATAATTTACATAAGGATCTTCCCATTCAAAATTAGACAAAGGCAAGTATTGAGACATAGCCCACCCATATAAATTGTTTGCATCAAGATAAATTAAATATGAAATAAGATCATTACTATTTTCATTTAGAAAGTTTTCATGTGTGGATTATTTGCTTTTGCATAGCGATTACTGCATTGCGATTTGCCTCCTCTAATACTGGATTTGACAAAAGCAATTTTGTCTAAATCTGTTAATAATGTCAATCTATGTCTATCGAGAGCTTTCTGACTGTTAAAATAAATAAGGCAGCCGTCACAAATGTAAATGGCATTATTTCGTGATGTAACCTGATGACTCACTAAACGAGATATTTTTTTTATATAGCAATAATGCCCATTACTTCCACTCGTTATGTAAAGTAAATTAAAATGAATAGGTTTGAGACACTTTGTAAAATATAATGGACCAACCACAGAGTTAGACTTACTCAAAGCATTGTATTCCAATCCATAAACGTTAACACTCATATTATTCCACTTTTCGATTTTATGAATGTCTGTTAGCTTCACAGGAAAAGGAACACCAACAAAATTTAATTTGTTTTCATATTTTGAATATGAAGTGACTCGTTCTGGACTTTAATTTGCTGGGACAATGCTGAGGGTAAAGCCCACTTAAAGCACAGAACGTCGCTATTTTTTACATTTATTACTGCCTTTTTGTTTCGTATGTCATGAGGCAAATCAATGTATGAAGATCCGCGAAGTGGTTTAAATTTATTCACATTCATATCCAAACTAAATATTTTCTGAATACACCAACCGCTGTCTTTTTTCCAACTCAGTTATTTTGTTTGCAAATGTTTCATTTAAAGAATCAAGAAATTCATTTAGATTATTAACAGATTCGTTAATGACGACATTCGGAGTTTGAAAATCAAATATATTTGTCAATTCTTTACAGTGTTGAATAAAATTAGCTTGGAGTATAAAATTAACTCTGAAGGTTTTCAAAGCTACTATACTCTCACTAACTAAAGTGAAAAGAGTATCTTTGATGGAATTTAAAAACAAATTAAAATCCAAAAGCTCATCACTCACGGAGAGTGGAGTTATTCTGTTAGTATAAACACGTTTTCCAAATGCTTTTTCGATTAATGTTACATTAGGAAAACTTTGATGAATGCGTAATGCATTATTTTTATGAATATTGCTTTGGTAATGATTTGCTAAATATCTCCTTTTAACAAATACTTTGCATACCCCACATTTGATCATGTCAATGTTTAATGGTTGAACTGGTTCCCGGTTCTGAATCCCTCGAAGTTGAAGGTTCGCTTCGACGTCTCATTTTCACAACTTTTTTATTGTTATCTTGAGCTACGCATTTTAAGCCTTTTTTTTCACGCTGGGAAATGCCATTTACGCAGACTGACAAAGCGGTACTGTGGGGCTGACCGGGGCGAGAATGAACCCGACACTACCCACTAAAGGCCAGCGAGACCTACCCACTTAAGCAAGACGCCGCAAGATCGCTCACGCATTCCACTACGGCGACTCGGTGGAAAGCCCGCCTGTAGCGGACCACCGTCATATTATTGGTGACTCTCTAGGGTAAGGGGAGTTGGAGATGAGCGTACTGCCTTCTCCTATTCCCTAGCCTACGACGACGGAGCGGGCCTGCATTTGCGCTGGACTCGCGTACCCGCTCCGCGGCCTCCTTTAATGCCATCACAGAATCGCAAAAGGAGACCATGGTAGACCAGTGCCTCTCACTATCTAGCATGGCCCCCACCACACTTGACAGTGAGAGATCCCAACGCGTTTCAAGCCTCTGCCAACTTGTAAGCTGGTTAACAAAGAAAAAAAAGTTTTAAATTCAACATTTCATAAATTTAAACTGAAAAAAAAGAAATAAATAAAAAAAACATTAATAATCATTATTACTTACTGATTTTCCACTTTCACTTATGTTGAACAAAGCTTCATCAAATTGGGAATCAAAAGTCTTTGACTCAATACTTGTGAATTTATCGTTGAAAACTTCCATGATGAAAATAGAAATAGTATAGAAAATAGAAAATATTTATTTTCAATTTATATTTCAAGCCAAGCGCGGCGTTGAGTTCTGCCACTTAACATGCAATGACTCCGGAATTCCGCAGGAAGTGGGGAACGGAGTGTCTTAAAAACACTAGGTTCCCTTTGCCTACCCTGCTGTGTGCGGGATATAGCGTGAAGATGATTTAATTTGATTTTTTTTTTATACATGTTTTAATGTCGTTGAGCTGATCTAACCTATTTTTTTTTATTTACAAATTCTTTACAATCAAAACCTATAAAGGTGTTTA
>JAAIXI010000200.1:0-11733 GCA_013403645.1 Heliconius nattereri
CTTGTACCTTGACAGTTCCTTTTTTTATAGAACGTTCTGGGCTCGAAAACGTTGAACTTGTTTCGAATAAAAATTTATTAAAAATTTAAGATTCTAATTAGTTTTTTGTTTTATAAAATTTTTTGCAAGCTAAGCTAACATAAACGACTATTATTTACAGCTTTTTCTTCACTATTCATCAAATATATAAATAAAAATTCCGGCGTTTAGTTAAGCTACTAAGCACGCAATGCTTCGAAAAAATTGGCGAAAAATGGGGAACATGGTGTATTAACACTAGGCCCCCTCTGCCTAGCCTGCTGTTTGCGGGATACAGCGTGAAGCTGATTTGTTTTGTTATAAACTTTCCGTACCTTTTATGCAAAAAAAACCTTTATAAGTTCACTCTCTGTCCGTCAGTCTATCTGTCTGTCAGGACCGGACAGGATTTTTTATATAATAATAACATTTTTTTCATATAAAAACTGTATAAAAATATATTTTCTTTTAGATTTCTACTTATAATCATAGCATTCACTACAATCCGTACTGGTCAGACGCCACTGAAATGCGGTATGACGGCTCCAATTTTATAAAATATTAAATGTTTACATAACTCATATATTTTCTACCTTGTTAAAATTCAATCTTAAAATATGTAATAACGAAAGCAAGCTAACGAGTCTACGTCTATACGATTTTTCCTTAAAATAAACCTCAGCAAAAGTATCCTTCGTTACCGCGCTTTGCTGCGAACGCTTAAAGGATTAACCTGCAATATTTTATGCACATTTTTTTAATACTCCTGGTTTCAGTGATACGATAGTAGAGAACTGACAAATATATTAAAAAAAATATTAAAAGTTTAGTATTTCCTTTGTAATAATTACGACATTTTTTAAATAAATTATTAAAAGTACCTAAGCATTTGAAATGACTTTAATTTATAAATATTAAATAATAGAATAGTTACCATTTGACAAATTAACAAAGATTTTAACCACTTCTAGAGATATATATTTATCATATACATACATATACATATACGGAAAGAGATTTCCTATGGTCGACCACGATGTGGTGGATACATATATATGTATTATAATTTCTTTTTAATGTAAGAATATTACTTAAAAATATAACTAAATATCAAATAGAAACTAATTGAAAGCAAAAATTGAATCAGTTTATTCTTATAGTTTATTACTGCAGGCGCGAGTAATAGGAAATCTCTTTCCGTAATCGACTAAGCGAATGAGCGCGTTTCTTGGCTACGTGATTGGAAATATGATATCTTTTCTTATATTAACTGGTTACATTTACGTTTCTTTGCAATTAGTTCTAAGTTCTAGTTTTCAGATCTTTTTCTGAACTAGTTCTACCTGTAGATGCTAACTGACATATTTCATAATTTTAGGTCAACTGGAAGTACCCTATTAATTTTGATTCCCTTTATAGTGTCAAAATACTCGTTTTTTGCGATATAAACGACCATATGTTTTTTAAAAGTAAATGCACAAATACGTTTTTTGTAGGAAATCAAGGGACCGTAGACCGTATATGGTTTGAATTTAACTCGATATCTCCAAACGTTCCTTAGATAAATGCTCTTGACAGACAGACAGACTAACGCACAACAAAGTGATCTTACCCGTAACCTTAAAAAAAGTATTGTTCTTCTCTAAAGAGAATTGTAATATACTCTATTTGTTTCATTTACAAAAAAATGAGCGGACTTTACTCTACTCTCTCTACTTTACTTTTTTCTTCAGAAAAAAACCGCTCTTTACCGAAGATTTACGCAAGAGGTTTAATTAAAGGGAACAAGAAACAATTTGGATTTTTATAAATTAAGCAGCGGCCATGTTTCAATATTTTATTTAGATTGAAAACTGTGTTAAAATTGTACTATTTCTTTTCAATATACGTAAAGATACAATTCAATACATGTAAAAGATACAATTCAATACATGTAAAAAAATATAAAATTTATTATAAGTTTTTACTGTGGTTATACAACGCAAATACAAGATTCTCAGTATAGACATCCGTCGAAGCTCTAAAGAATAAGCACACATTTTCCACAAACACCCTTCCTGATATAATCCCAGTTTAAACACGTACTTTAATGCATTTCATTATACTGAGTAGAAAGCAAACTACTGACGGCGTACTCGACGTCTGTGGTTAGAAGGCTTTTATGAATTTGGAGGTTGGACTTGAAATGCCGCGTTGAATGAAAACAATCTTGCTGCAAATAAGAACGAGAACGGCTTACCACATTTCTATTATTTTTTGTGTATTATTAAATTAAATTAGGATGGAGATTTTTACAATAAAATAATATTCTAGACTAATTAAAATTGCAATTACTTCTGCAATTTTGCATATATGCATATCACTATGATAGTATGTTACTTTTACCGACGGAATTTTGAAAGAGGTTTTCAATTCGACGCGTATATATATTTTTTTTCGTTTAAACTCGATTTGTTTGAAACAGCAGTTGGTTTAGATAGTATTTTTTGCACTGGAGAAAGGAAAAAAATCCGTATAGGTGGGCGTATTTAAATGTTTGTTTTACTTTTTGAAAAAAATCCTGAAAACACAAAATGTCTAATTTAAAATCATTTGGCATATATCACATTACATTATGAACTTCATTATTAAGATTAATATTTAAAAGGTATATTATTTTACAATTTTTTTTAGATTCACTTTTTTAATAAAAAAATATATATTTTATATATTATATAATATACACCTAGCTCGATTAATTTAGTTAATTGGTAGCTTGTTCTCTTATATGTAATCATTTTCGTTTGGAAGCTACAAGCTTTTACTTTATTAGATGAAGATGTATATTCGTAATATTTCTACGCCATACAACATACATATATACACACATAGGTACTGTGCATATAATTGCTCGCTTGAGGCCACTCGTAGCGCAGTACACACTATAAACGCGACAGGTTATGGGTTTCACCATTCAAGGAAATTAAATATTTAATATTTTTATTCTATCGAGGCACACCACGGCCTTGAGTTCTGCCTCTCAACACACAATACCTTCAGAATTCGGCGGAATGTGGGGAACGGAGTATCTTAGCAGTAGGTTCCCTCCGCCTAATCTGCTATGATGCGGGTAAAACCGATACAGAAGAAGAAATTATNATAAAATAAGTACATATATACATTACATATTTAAAATATTGAAAGTCTAATTAAATGAGCTGTTTTACAAATTTTTAGCTATACGCTGTATCCAGCAAATAGCAGTAGAGAATTTTGGACCTTTCCTTGTAGGAAATGAAAATATTAAATATTTCATTTTCTCGGGTGAGAATTGAACCCACAAGCCGTCGCTCTTTCAGTTACTCAGTACACGCTATATAGTTTACTTGACTTAATACCACATCTACTTCTGAGAAAGTCATTTGTGTTCGGAAGCGTTGTTACAAGTGTAATAACGTGATCCCAAAATACTTTACATTTGAGGACATTCAGGATGAACTGCTAACTTGAGAATTTATGCGGGAATATAAATTACAGTACGTCGTATAAATGTTTAGAAACACCATTACTTTTGTTTATTTTGTAAAGCTTTAGCTTTAAAATCATTTTTATATCTATCTATTAATATTTAAATTCTAACTAAGCTTTCTTGTTTGAAATCTTCATCTTGGAGTGGCACAAGCATATGAATGTAAATGCAACGATTGTGGGTTCGATTTCCACTCGAAAGAAATAAGTTATTTAACATCTTCATTTTCTTACTCTGATAACGAAGAAAAACGAGGCGTTGAGGTCTACAACTCAGCACGAAATGCTTCGAGAAACCGGCAGTAAGTGGGGAACGAAGTGTCATAACACTACGGTCCCTAGAGTCCCGGTCCCCCGACAAATACAAGTACATTTTTGTTTTCGGATTTCTGACTGCAGTCACTATTTTAGACTTGGTGGCAATCATTTCTTTGACTATGCAGGAAGAGGAACTTGGCCAGTGGAGATGAACATTAATACGCGTTATAAAGGAGCTTAAGCTTAAACTGGGTTTGAACTCCGAGGCATTTCTCTGAGCTCCTCTTACTGCAACGTGATAGATCCAGGGTATGCTTAGGAGTTTATGATTATGATATGATCCATCTTGGGGCAGCGGCACGAGGAAGGAAGGGACTGTAACGCGCCGGTTGTGGGTTCGATCCCCACTCGAGGAAGTGAAATGTTTGTTTACGTTTATATTTCCCTTTCCTCGCTCTGGTATCGAGGCACAGCGCGGCGTTGAGTTCTGCCACTCAACACGCAATGCGTCCAGAAATCGGCAGAAAGTGGGGAACGGAGTGTCTTAACACTAAATGCAGCGTGAAGCTGAAAAAAAAAGGTCAAAAATAGCTAACTAAAATCTATTTGAAAAGAGTAAGCTAATAGAAATAACAGTAATTCCAACTGCTTAAGTACCGTAGGTACCTTTAATGTCGCCGATTTAGTAATTCATTGTACAGTTGTTCCCCACTTACCACAGATAGCAGCTTATACGATGTCGCGGTCGCACTAGTGCTGTAACTAAGAGTTAGTTTACGAGAAGAGATTGATGGTCTTGTTTAATTACGTATACAGTTATATACGAGTATGTGACGTAGTATATTTTGGGAAGTTTATAATAAATTATATTACTTATATTAAAAGATTTTCTTGTCTTCAAAGATCTTTTGCATGCAAAATCGACCTTTAGTAATGAATCCTATTCGTTTTAAAAGCATTGTATGATGAGTGTTGAAAAAATTTATAAAAAAAAGTAATAATAATATTGTAATTAAGAATTTAAAATAAAAAAGTCAAATATTTATTTACGTTTATATTTCCTTTTCTTCGCTCTAGCGTCGAGACAAAGCGCGGCGTTGAGTTCTGCCACTCAATACACAATGCCTCCAGAACTCTGCAGAAAGTGGGGAATGGAGTGTCTTAACACTAGCTTCCCTCTGTACCCTGCTGTTTGTGGTTTACAGCGTGAAGCTGAAAAAAAAGAATTTAAAACAATATGAATGGATGGATGAATGGTTGAGTTCCATACTCACAATCACCGTAGCGGTGGTATCTATCATAAAAAATATGCACTCTATTTTATTTGTGGTAATAACTATTAAATGTTATTGACTTTGTATTGGTTCAGATTTGGCCAATTTCAACGTTCAAAACCAAGAAACATTTTCTACTTACAGATTATGTATATTCAATTGGAAACAAAAACCTATCAATTTAGAAGAGGCAGTATTTCAATAAGTATAAAATAACAGTACTATACGTTTTGTACGACTTGGTATGCCTCCATATAGGACGAAGCTCCTAAATCGGAATCTATAGAAACCGGAACAAATTCATTCGAATGAAAACTTTAGATTCAATCACGTTATTTGGTCATCGTTAGAATATTCATTTAATGTCAGATATTTTTAGTAAAATTAATAGTGGTACAAGAATATGCTTTTTAATAAATACAAATTTCTCCATAAATTATTTCATCATAAAATCTGTGAATCTTATATTAATTTTTATATTATTCTTTATGGTTCCTTGCCCAATAAGTACAGTATAAATATGTTTTACATTAAATGTATGTCCCAGTGTTAATATAACATAATATATATACTTCAAAATTATAAAATCTTTGTAAAATTATTGTTCACTTTTTAGTTCGTTGTTAGAAGTCGGTTTTTCTTTTTGTTAAAAAATATTTTTTAGCTTTACGACCCCTCTCGTAGCAGTGTAAGAAGACATAGTCAATACCAGTGTGAAGAAAATGAAAATATCAAATACTTTATATTAATTACAATAAAATAGTATCTATATGGGGCTCAGGTAATATTTTTTATTTTTTCGTATATTTTGGTCTGTTGAGTGTACTAACGACCACTTGAAATATATCTGTATAGAAGTCGAGTCTAGTGTGGTAAAAATCCTATAAAGAAATATGAATATGAAAGAATTTTTTTTGTACATTCTAATTTTAGCCTATGTAATATTTTTAATAGAGTAAAAAAAACATATTTCAAAATGTTAACCTAAAAGCACATAAACCTAAAGCACTTAGTTGTTTTGTTAATTAATATGACCGAGTACAATTATATTTGAGGGTGCTTTACTTGCTGCAGCTCGCGTCATTGTGAATACAAAACCGCCGAATAGACGTATGTCCACAGAATAGACTTTGTGAAGTTTAGAATTAACGCAAACTTATCTATAAATGTGAAAGGATTAAGCATAAATATTATTATTAAATATCTTATTCTAATTATAATAACAGTTTTTAGTTTTACTTTTTTTAAAATCGTAAAAATATTTAAGGTAACGAGATTTGAACCCGCTCCTCTTGGAAACCGTACAAGTGCTCTGACGACTAAGCCATAGCCATTTTATTTAAAAATAGAAAAGAGTCACATAATTTCCAAGTACAAAGATAAGGTAGCGAACAGTTAAGTGAAACATCTTGCCTCCGCAAGCCTGCCTTATACTTGCTGTGTACAAAGGTTTTAAATAATCCGGCGTAAGGCGAGAGTGTGCCTAACTACTGACAGGGCGGTCTGAAAAGGAAAGCTTAAATAGCGAACATTTGTTCCTCTTGAAAGGGCAATCTAGCTTTACATAAACACTTCTATAGAGGACGTAATGTACAGGCACTTAAATATTTCTTGCTTTATACAAGAGTCTTCTTTGCAATGTAAATAAAGCCTTTAGTTGCTGACCATGGTGAAAGTGTTAGATTTTTAAGTACAATCTACTTTAGAAGTACAACTTGTCAAAGTTGACAAACTTAAGTTTGCCGGTTTATGCGCTCATTAATTATGAAGTGAACTATAAATATGAGTTTGTAATCGTTTTTTTCTATGAAATACCTACTAATTTTCACTTTTCGCATTTTTTCTTTATTTGTATAATAAGTCATCTTTTGATTGTGTTGACTTAGAAGCTTGATTTTTTTTTGTGATTCAAGGTACTCAGCTTGATAGCTCCACGCGATCTCAAGGCAAATATTCTAGACAGATGGACTACAAAGTAATTCTATATATATATTAGCGTAACGCTGTATTCAGCACACAGCAGGGTAGACCTAGTAATTTAAATAAATATTTCATTTCCTCGAGTGGAGATCGAACCCAGAACCAGTCGGATTTGTAGCACACTTTGTGCCTTTGCGCCACGCCTGGTATATTAAATATCCAGTGTATTAAATTAATAATCGTGTAGTTCAAGCAAAACCGCGGGCGGGACGCTAGTAATTTTTATATTTATAGCTCCATAAACAAATGTCATTGTAAATTGAAATACCAATTTATATGATTTTATGATACAGTGTACAAGAGAATAATAAAATGAATTTAAAACAGTCATTGACTTTTTTAAGCAACATCTAATTGTTTTAAACAACTATTCATAGTTTCATTCATTGCCTAATGACGTGGTATTGTTCTACTGTTGAGTAATCTGAATTTGAAGGTGTACTGAAGAAAAATAAAGAATATCTTATTAAAAAAAATAGGTTTCCGTACCTCGAAATTCTTATAGATTTTGTGCCACTATATTGCTCGTTTGTCAGTCCCCCTCTATCAAGATCATTTATCTCTAGTGAGTGTAAAATGAGTGAGAATGAAATGAGTGCCTATTCCGGTAAATTTAAGTTTGTCTACTTTTATAAGTTGTACTTCCCGGTGACCACAATCCTTCAGTTAGTAGGGAAGCCTCGGTAGGCGAGTCCAACTAGCACTTACCCAACTTTTTTTTAATAGAAATTTATAAAAGGAAAACTAAAAGAAAATCTTTACAAGTATATTTCTATTTCCATAACCCTCACCGCGCTTCACNAGAGCTTTCTATGCTGTAGTATAAATTCAAATAGTCTGCTTCGAATAGGTTCTTTAATTAACACGCAGCAATAGAATGGCGAGGGAGTGACAGGTTGGCGGGATTGTGTCTCTATCTAACATTGCGGTGATATTTCTAGCGGTAGTTACACCGTTATTATACAAGTGTATTCTTTCAAATCCACACTAAATATAGACGATAAATTATATTTTAATAATTATGTTCAAATTTAAGGCTCGGCAATAAAAATCAAAAGAGTATGACAAAATGTTACTTTCGTAGTACAAGCCTCCTAAAATATTATATATATACAACAAGATATATAAGAATTAAAAATTAAACAATTTCTTTAAAAGGAATAAAAATACAAAATAAATTCACGCTCAATTAAGTCAAAGATTCGTCATAATAATACGAACAATTTAGGCGATTGACGAAATGACAAGAAACTCGATTCAATAGTCCATTGTTTTATACTTTATACAAAATATTTCATCGATCTAATACAAAATATGGGTATTTTCGTATTTATATATGGCTTAAAATCTTTCAAAAAAAAATTAATTAAAATACCCAGGTATCTTTTCTGTTAGTTTCGCAGCAGTGTATGCAAAGGATACTAAGTGTTAATGACTTAGCACAATTGTTTTGCTTGTTCGGTGTACGGTACGTAACTCAACGCCACGCTTTCTAGTACAAACAATAATCAGTCCCCCCTGAGTGAGGATCAAACTCACAACCGTTGTGTTCACATTCAATCATTATCCCACTGAACTACTGCGGGCTACTTACATTCCTCACAAAAGTTCCTGCTCGAGGAAGTGAAGTATTTAACAAAAATATTTAGGAGAAGAAAATATTTAAAAACATATATTTAAAATAACCATGTATGAAGCTTATACTTTTACGTTGTATGCCTTATATAGCAGGGTAAGCTGAGAAAACATAATATATTAATATTAACAACAGTCCTTCTCTTTATGTCTAGTGGTAAACGTTAACTTTGTGTTACCAGAACAAGAAAAACAAAATATGTATATTGTTCCCCTAAGTGGGAATCGAGCCCACAGCTATCCATTATTAGGTAGAAAAATATTTTTATAACTAAGAAACCGTATATTTAGGTCGACATTGCATATTTCCTCATTTTACAATAACCCTTACCATACATTTTATTTTATAAAAACATATTATTTTTATAATAAGTAAGAGCTTAATAAAATGGAATTTTTTTTTAACAAAATTATATTTTAGCTTGGCTTAGCGCATGTGTTCGTCTTATGTAAGTTGCAAAATCAATTCCGCTAGCCAAGTTTGTGAAATTTCGATTTACGTAGATTGATTCGATTCGTGTATAAAAGAAAATAGGATGAAATAAACGGAAAAGAGAGCCGCAACGTGATGTCTCCAATATCTGATAAACTGATTGTAGCCGGAGTATAAATGGTTGCCAGCGTCCTTTTTCCTTATAATTTTTTTTTTCGATTTCCTTTACGTGAAAATCCAGACATAGTAGAAACATATCATATAATTATCGAGATTGCCAAATTTTCTGAAATTGACAGTTGAACCTTCATTCAATCATTCAATACAGTACAATTAAAAATTATGGGACTTGGATCGACAAATGTAAAATAGATTTTTTTAACTTCAATCCGGTATTAAATAACAAACTATAGTAAACATATTGATAGGTGTGAGATCGTCGTAATGCTTGTGGGTTCGATCCTCACTCGTGGGAATGAATTATTATGTTAAAATATTTTCATATTTTCGTTACCAAGGGGAACCAAGGCAAAGCGGGTGATTGATTTCCGCCACTCAACAAGTATTGCCTCGAAAATTCGTGAAAAATAAATTGTTTTACGATAATAGTCGAGAACTACACATACGAGTATATAAACACATTAAAAAGTAACACACGCGAGGTTTGTAAATGTCAACTTGACGAGGGTTCCGTGATAAGTTGCTGGGCATTATATGTATCTATGTACATTGTGACTTAGACATTATCTGCAGATATGCCTTTTGTTACAATTGCACGTTTGTAAGTTTTTTACTAAAAAAATATTATGAATCTATAATTTTTAGGGTTTCGTACCTCAAATCGTATGGGGGTATGAAGCTGAATAGCTACATATTTAATTAAGGTCTCTGGGAGGACACAAAAAGATTAAGCTTCTAAGTGAATGCAATCAAAAGGTACTAACATTTATACATAATTTTTCCGCATTTCGTATGAAGTTCACCGCGTAATTAGAGTATATAAAGTACTTCTCGTGTACTTACATATTATACTTAAGAAATTTGGTATGAAGTGATAACTTACTATATAAATGAAAAACCGGAGTGTTTTAACACTAGGTTCCTCTGCCTAATAAAAATGAAACATTAAGATTACAATTCGGCTCCATATAATATAAACGTCAGCTTATTAAGGAAATAAGGACTCACGTACAAGACGAAGTCAATTAGAAAATTATAATTCATTAGACAAGTGTTATAATCGAGCTAATATATTCATACATTCGAAGCTGACGCGTATAAAATCGACGATGCGTTAAATTTCAATATGAATTCGAAATATCAGCGATACAAACGATAATTAAATGAATGTAATGGAATAACGTGCGAAGCATTAGTAATGATGACGGTAATTGATTTAGATTTCGTATAAATCTAATTTTTACTATTGGAAAACTATATATTTTCAATAGTTTTTTTAACTGATATTTTGAGGATTTAAAGTTAATTTATTAAAGAAATTATTATCATATACTAAATTATACATTTAGTTTTTATGCCTGACAATAAAGTTTCTCATGGTACACAAATATATTATTGGTTCAAATTAAAATAAATCTTCTTTCATCATCTTCGCTTATATAAAATACACCAATACGCATAAAATACTTAAAATATAAAATTTTATTTAATAGAAAAATATATTAAATAGTTACCTCGAAGTAGGTAACTATTTAAAATAATTGATTATTAATAATTAATAAAATAATTTGTTATTTCAAGATTACATTGGTTCGATTCATTGAAAACATGAAAGAAAAGAAGCTGATAGAAACTATTAGAACAATATTTGTAGAGCACTAGACGTATCTATTTATTTAGTATTGTATTATTTCATTTTATTTAATAAACTTTTGAGATTTTAGTACAATGAAACAGTGCATGAGTGTAAAAGCGAATATTGCGAGTTCAATCCCCACTAGGGGGAATAATTGATTTTTTTTCATGGAGAAAGAAAAACGTCGGCGTAGCGTCACGTAATGTCTCATATTCAGGTAAAAAGCTGTAGATCGAGGTGTCTATATTTTGCAAATAAGTACATAATATCGAAATTTAATACTTTGTTTTTTTATGGTTATAGTAGTAGGTCGAAATTAAGTAATATATTTATTTCTTCTTGTACTTCGTATAAAAATGCAAATTGAATTTTCTCCCGTCTTAAAATTTAACGTTTATTGTCATTTATCTGTAGGCCCACATTATCGGGAAAAGATTAAAGCTTGTAATATTACGAAAATTTGGAAAAATCATGTACAATGGTGCTTCTAACTAAGAAACACTCAACTGGCTACTCTAATAAAAATTATGAGAATAAATATTTATTAATAAATAAAACAAACTGATAAGTACATTCTGCGTACATTATCTGCTTAGTGCAAAAAAGTAAAAAGAAAACGTAAGGAAAAAAAAGAAATATTCATCTTTTATTTATTTCGTAGCTTGTTAGTGTCTAATAGGCGCCGAGTGGCTAACTTGGCACATCACTATCGAATCCATTCGGAAAGTTAATATAGATTGGAATTGGCGGTGTTTCATGTGAGGGCACTGCAAATAGGGAATCTGCATATTGCTTAATATTCCGTGCTAATG
>JAAIXI010000200.1:12051-26265 GCA_013403645.1 Heliconius nattereri
AATTATTTTTCACTTTTTAGTTCGTTGTTAGAAGGCGGTTTTTCTTTTTGTTAAGAATTAATTTATTTTACTATTTTAAGTGATGGGTAGATCTTAAAATGATGCTTCTTAAACGAGTGGTGATGGTGGTGGTAGTGGTTGTCAACGAGTGGTTGTGGTTGTCCTATGTAAAACTTTATTTAATTAGGTATTATTTTTGTGCAAATTTACATTTTGGTATATTGACAAGAAAATACATAAAAAGTATTCGGGCGAATGGAGAATCTCCTTTTTTTGAAGTTGGTTGAAAATGAGAACATCCTCTTTTTTGACGTTGGTTTAAAAGAAATGCAACGATCAGGAATCTCACCTCTGACATCAATTTGATTTCAATTTGATGTATAATCAATTTTTTACCAAAAAAAAAACAAACTTTCTAAATTTTCACCGGATCCCATAATTGGAACCTAACCAAACTTTCACCAAATTGTCCTTGAAGAGTATCCTTTCAAATAAAAAAAGAATCATTAAAATCGGTTGGCCCGACATTGACTTATTCGTCTATTTGTCACGCACATACCTATTGCAAATTTAAGACTTATGTGATTTTCTCATAGATACCATTGTCAGACATGAACAAAAAAAATGGGACCATTCGGGAAGCTTCACCTTTCAAACAAAAAAAAATTTTCAAAATCGGTTCACCCAGTCAAAAGTTATGAGGTAACAAACATAAAAAAAACATATATATTAAAAGAAAAAAAAAACAGTCGAATTGATAGCCTCCTTTTGTTACAGAAGTCGGTTAAAAAGGAGACAAAAATATGTTGTAGTAAACCACACGCCCATATTATGAGCCCGCAACAGATCTGATAATTTTTATTTAAGGAACATTCTGTTCACACGAACGCGTATCGCAAGAAAGGGCCAATCGTTTCGAAATATCGATAAGCTTAAGCTCATAGCGCGACTTAAAATTAATGACTCGTAAAAGTTATTTTCTTTTTCATAAAATTTCTTATACTTTTATAATACAAGTAAATTGAAGTAAAACGAGTATAGTCAATACAGTTAGTGTTTTACATATATTTTTTAAAATTAATATTCATAAATTAAGAACATATTTTTGACATTTTTACTGATTCATAGATTTTATATGAAACAAATACATGAATTAAGTTGTTAAAAAACCTACACTAAAAAATTCCTGTTCTTAATCGACTTTTGTTACAGTGCGAAGTAGTCGCGTCTTCCCTCTCCATTAGTTCCTCATCGATCAGCACGTCGAAGTCACCTAAGGTCACCACCGGAATTATATTGTCGATCAGTTTATACTTTAATATCCTGTCATTGTGGGTAGTTGACTGCAAGGAAGGGGACGCGTTCACTTCAACAAGCCACGGCTTCAGTTGATTATCTATAATAATGTCATACCCATAGCATTCGAAGCAATGGCGGTCGTTAGCCATTACTGGCGCAACAGCTTTCAGAGAGTGGACTATCAGCCATTGCATGTCAGCGAGCAATCAATAGGGGATTGTCAATATATCGCGATATCACGTAACTTTCCTTACCTCCGAGTTGCAGGTGTAACGGAGCCTTCACTTCGCGGGACCAAGATGCCGGCCCCTTGTGACTTCCCACAAGGTTTCATGATCCAAGTGCTTTAAGGTGACTTTCGATATTCTTCAACAAACATGTTAAAGTCGGCGGGCAGCACGTAGGTGACCGGGATCCAGTCCAGGTGTGTATATCTCATTGCGGTTTGTCCATTGGTTAACGTTATTTCTGATTCCTCAGCCAGAGGGTTCCCTTCACGCTCTAGCTCTTTACGATAACGTTTAATATTTTTCACCAGTAAGTCCTTACGAGACAGCTCGTAGTGGTTCGGGAAGTGGTTGATTATTTGGTTGTCAGTCATTCTGTATCCGCTGTCTATGCTAAATAAGGTGCGACAGTTTTGTGTAAAGGACCAGTAAAAATTCCATTCCTCTTCAGGCCCTACTTGAACCCAGCCACGTCGCTCGAAGTTACTAGTGATTACAGACTTTTCCAAGTCCGTGCAATAAGTCACTTGTTTTTTTTCCATAATAATTTATTAATTTAAAAAATAATTAGTAAGATTTGAAATAATATTGTTTATGTAACAAAATATTAAAAACGTCACAAATTTGATACAATTTTATTTTTTATTTTGACTGCTGTCACATATAATGTGTTTATCCGTATGTATATTTTGATAATCTTTTAAATCTATATCTATGGTAAAAATTAGGTGAATAGAAAATCGGCCGCTTGCATTGAATACATTCTTATTTAAATTATTTAAAAGCATTCATCAACTCTGATCTAAATATTTAATTTCTGCTTTCAAAGCTAAATTTAAATATAAGTCGCCTAGAAAATATAAAGCGTAGTGTTTTAATGTAGAGCTGCCAACATTGGCATAACTTAGAGCGCGATCAGTTTCTTAAGCTACTTTAAACGTGGAGTCTCTCGAAGTATATCTTTTCCTTTGAGACAACATATTAAAAGTTCTCAGATATTGTGTAGAAGTTGTAGCGAGACGCAGTAAACTTCTTCTATACGGGAAACTAAAATATCAACAATATATTCACAAAATAATAATTATTCGAATATATTTCTTAAACAAATAACTTAGCTACACGCTTTATTCCGCACATAGTATTATTAGCAGAGGGGAACTTAGTGCTAAGACACTCTGTTCCCCGATTTTTCGAGGCAATCTATGTTCAGTGGCAGAACTCAACGCTTGGCTTCTGCCTTGGTACCAGAGCAAAGAAATGAGAATATTAATAAATAATAATCCATTCCCCGAAAGGGGATCGACCCACAAGCGTCGCGTTACAGTAACAGCCTTACGCCCCTGAGCAACGACGACCTCAAGGAATATATTTGTTTTTGTGACAAATATAACTATAATAGGTTAATTAGTAAAGGTCTAAAAGGGCAAAAGTTTAAGTATTTACTCTGTCTACTGTGAAAGGGCACTGCCATTTAAACTAATGAATCCTTTATAAGAGGCAGATGTATGGAAGTCTTTCAGTGACCTGTTTTAAAATAGTATAGCAAATATTTTCTTGGAATTTTCTGTATTCTGGGCCAGAGTTTCTATGATATACAAAACTAATATTTTTCATTCGCAAATACGAATCAAACTTAAAAGTTATTTTAATTTAATTGAAACGTCTACTTCACTTTTAATAAAAGCTATAAATATCTTTACTTCGCTTCACGCTATATCTCGCATGTAACAAGGTAGGTAGAGGGAGCCTAGTGCTAAAGTTCTCCGCTCCTCATTTGCCACTGAAATCTGGAGGTGTTGCATGTTAAATGGTAGAACCCCCAATGGGCATCGAACCCACTACCCGTCGCGTTTACAGTCACACGCTTGTGCCCCAGTGCTACGAGTGCCTTAAATTTTGCTTTTTTATTGCATTATTTTAAGCACTGAGCAAAAATTTCAGCACATAATTACTTTTCAATTAAGTCCACGATAATCCTTACGGCAACATACCCACTATTGGGTAAAAATTCACCTGTCCAGTCCATTTCCTCTGTCCTCCTCCCTACCTGCAGCATGTGATGTCTCTCATTGAACAGTATAATGTAATTTCAATTCCGACCAAAGAAAACTTGTTTTTATTCTATCTACCACAATATAAGCAAGTACTATTTTATTTCATTGTTTTATCATTTTCATACAAATGCAATTTTTCTCAAGCCACATTTAAAATCATATTAAGTTTATGTATTGGAGTGGTGTACGCCGGGAGTCAGCTGGTCGGGCGTACTTTGCGTATCTGTCGTAAGTAATCTGCAACTCTTGGTCTGTTAATCCCAGTAAAGTCGCGTGGCTGTAGTGTAGTTTGAATTATTTGATATAAATTTAAAAATATTTTTACGAATTATTCTCTTTAAAAGCGTTGTTCTTGCGAAAAATACGTTTCATATTAAAAAGGTCACAAGTAGAGTATGTCCTATTAATATTATAAATGAGAATGTTTTTGAGGATGCTTGTTTCGCTTTCACGCGAAAACTACTTAACAGATTTAGGTTAAAAATTAAAATACGTATTTTATTAAGTAAATTTATATAATTAAATATTTTATATACGAATTCTATCATAAAATGTAAAATTTTACTGTAAAATATATATAGTAGATACTGCTACCTGCGGTTACTTCAGTATTTTATTACAAAAGTTTAAGATGGTCTTCCGTTGACATAAAATATTGCTGAAGAAAAATGGAACCGTTTTAAATTATGAAAATGAATAAAAATTTCACATATAAATAATGTCATATGCATAAAATTGTTTCACACTTATTTTGAAACATTTACAGGGAAAAAAGTACAGTGGAATTTATTAGGTATATTTTCACAACACTTAGTGAGGCACAGCATGTGACCGTGAACGCGACGGGTTGTGAAAATTCGGCGGAGAGTGGAGAACGGAAGTGTCTGAATGGGAAACGAGTTTTACCTCTAGATTCACAGGTTTCCTCTGCCCACCCTACTATGTACGGGATACCGTGCGAAGAAAAAAAAATGTAATTTAGCATAATTTGTCAAAACTGTTTTTTATGTCAAATGATGAAATTTGTCACATCTATTGTGCTAAATAACAAAGAAATTTCAACTGCTCGTTAATCATCAGGGGCATATCAAATTTGTCACTGTTTGATCTTCCCGTGTAGCGATATTATAATATAATTAATGAACCACCCACAAACAATTGGACTAGCCAGGAAGGTACTTATTTAAAAAATCTTATTTAATGTTATTTATTTTCCTGCACACAGCAGGGCAGGCAGGCATAGGGATAGTTAGAAGTTAATTATGAATATAAATTGTTAACTTTTCAAGTATTCTGACTACAATTAATTAATAACAGTGGTAGGTAAGCGCAGGTTCCCATACATCAGCCCGACAGCACGTTAATGTCGCTATATGTCACAGCCGTGCTCCCGATACCACTATGCTAGTCATATTAGAATTACCGTCACTCATGTGCTGGAAGACGGACGGAATTCGAGCAAATGGCCTCTGAAAATTAATTGTTTTGTGAGTAAGCTACAATTTGTATGTACAAATATATGTCTAATCATGTATATATGTTATTAAAATACATTTTCAGGAAACGCATAAATATTTGAATTGGTTTTGAAAGGCGAAACCGTCAAAGAAGCGCTAACTCCAATCCCGATATGTAAAAATTTTTTACACGTTGTCTAAAAAAGTATTTTTCGATTCTAAATATAGTTCTGTTGTTATAACACTATAATTATATAATACTTCTATCAGATTTTGGTAAACTAAAAGTGTATATTTAAATTTAAATAAACGACAAATCAAATAGAAACTTTTCATGTTCATTTCATTTAATTATTCGGCATAAAAGATTGTTAGAACCTAAATAAACAAAAACTAGAGGTCCTGTATTCACACCCTAAAATATATCTATTATATCCTGCAAGAGTTAAGTTAAGAATAAATAGTGGCTTTCCATTTTATTTTACCTTAAAAAACAAAAACTGGACAAGCGACAGTCAGACTCGCTCATCGGGGGTTCTTAGCTAGCTTTTTCTGCTAGCTAGGGTAGCTTTTTCTGAAATTCAAGCTTAGCTTGGCCAGAGTCCTTTCATCTTATACCTCACTTGAACTAGCGGCTTTAATACCAAATTGCTGGATGGACACCAAAGTGATCTTATAAGGGTTCTTTTTTTCCCTAAAAGGTACGGAATCCTAAAAGACATAATGGTCAAATTCAAAACTAAAAATATGTGAATCAGAAAAGAAATATGTATTTGGCTTAACTAAAACGAATATTTATGTTGGATAATCTTATTTTAATGCAAACTTCATTTTATTAAGCAATGGTAGGAAATGAATCATAATTCTCTTTATAAACGGCCCCTTGTTACGTATAAACAAAGCCATAAATTCGCTTTAAACGAAGCTTTGAAGGCAAAAAACTATAGATGCGATAAAATAGCTGCTAGCTTGTTTATTACTTTTGTAATTTTATAATTATAATAATAATAACAATGCTTAATATCATATTTTCTTACAATTTTAGTGTTAAGTTTTCTTTATATAGAAATAGGCAGTCAAAAAGCACCCCCAGAATATCACGTAGTGTGAATAACATATAACATTTGTTCAAAAGCTATATACGAAGTTCTACAGCAATCCCGATTTGTCTGTTACTGTAGTTATTGATAGCGTAGCTGGCGGCTGTTGACCCGACACTTGTATTGCTAACACTTTGTTTTAGCTTCGACGGTGACTGTACAATTGTTTCTGAAATATAACTTGAGGTCAACTTTCGCCATTTCCCTATTTAAGGATATGAATCCCTCCTCTGCTGGGTCGGCAGAGGGAATCTAGTGTTAAGACACTCCACTCGCCACATTCTGTTTAATTCTATTTAATACATGTAAACGATTGAAATTTTAAAAATTATGGTTGTCATTATAATAACTTGTTTTGCTGCAATAGCAATAAATAAAACAAATGGAGTGTTTGTAAATTCCATTGTATGTATAAATTTCTAATCTCGATTCTCGTCCATATCAATAATTTTTATACATTTTTACTTTCCTATACTATATTTATTTATTAAGATTGAGTTATGTTATTTTTACGTCTCGTGTTGTTTTATGTCAAGCGAGCTGCTGAGTATGAAAAGTTCTCTTTCTGGATTTAATATATTATATTAATTGGAATACTACCTTACCTATAATTGCTGTTTATATGACTATAGTTTATGTATTTTATTATTTATTTTTAATTTGTTCATAAACACACATTAAAAACTAGTTTCAATGCTATATTTGGCGATAAAAAAATTATTTTAATAAAAATATATTTGATATCCTATCCTATATCTTACAAAACAAAGTCGCTTTTCGTGTCTGTCTGAACTTTCTAACTCTTCTTCTCAGCATATAAAGAAGTATATTAGTTACGTTGGCCATTTAATGTAGATCAAAACTGTCTTTTACTGTTTTTCAGATTAATAAGTACCTTAGAAGTTGTTACAATATCAAAAAGTCCTTGCTGCGAAACGGCTCGCCACTCGCCATGCGTCCCTCCGCGCCCCGCGACGTTTTGTTTATACAAGCGGGTTCGCCGCGCCCGCCTGCCTTACACGCATCGATGGTTCAGTAGTAGAATGATCACCTGCCACGCGGGCGACCCGGGTTCGATTCCCGGCCGATGTATTCTATTCAATTTTCCTCACAGGCAGCCACGTAGTGCTTGCATCAGGGACAGAATACCCTCTTCAGCATTAACCACAAGCTCGAAAAAAAAACCCGCCTGCCTCTATAGCAACGAAGATTTAGATGCGTTTGCACGTATTGGATAATTGGAGTTGAATGTATTATTTCAGCGCGATATATTTGGTTTCATATTTTTTGTAGTAGTCGTTAGTAGGTAGGCTGTTGTTTATAATTTCTTCCGTTTAAAAATAGTCATTTAAATATATTTTAATAAGTACTTGAAAAGATTAGTAGCACCGATTTAAAATTACGGTACCTACTAAAAAATCCTAGCTGTTTAAAACAATTGGAAAATCCTTATTGAAACAACAAAAATGCGGGTTGAATTAGGGTTTAATTAATTTTCACATTATCTTAAGTGCTTTGCAAACATACATTATATGAATAGTCCAGTAGTTAAAGCGGGCGAAACCGCAAGAGGGTCGCTTGTTAGATAATATATACAGAAAAAATACCTGTCTATGTGTAGGTTGAGATATTTATAAGAGAACGATACAACATCGTTAGCTTTTACTGGCTTTTGCTGGCGACCGAAAAGGTAAGAGTGGAACCATTCAATCATTGAAGTATATACGATGTTTTATTAAAAACCTTATTTATTTCTTGTTTTAACAGTAAGAATTGTTACAGTTATAAAAAGGAAAAATATATACTTAAAATAACATATATCCAACTTATTAATTAATTAGCACACGGTTTATCCGATAAAAAACAGTATAAAAATGCAGCGTAGAAATATTATTTATAAGAAATAAAAAGATTACACTTTTATTCATTGTTTTGCATTTAGTTTCAAGTGAACGCTTTTAAAACATAAAAAATACTGCCTCGAAAAAGAGTCCTAAGGAAATGGAGGTTCTAACAAAGAGGACAGTGAGACATTAAACAGATTGGAAGACTGTCGCTTTATAGAAGAAAATGTAAACAATTTACAAATTGCATGTTGGAATTTTACTTCGTATATTTTTCTTATATATATTTTTTTCATATATTATAATAAATTTTATTTGACATCGGTGTTTATGTTTACATTGCATAATAATATACGCTTTGCAATAGCAATAGAACGCGTGTTGCTTTTAATTTGCGGAACAAATTTTGAGGCGGTTTTTACTAATAGACACAGTAAAATTAGAATTTCAGAGAATGGTTAGATAATACATGCTTATCTATACTTATAATAAAATTAAGAGGGTCGGTGTCTGTATTTTATTACAATCGAATCGTAAATGAAAAAGTTATGACAATTAAAAGTATTTAGTTGGACAAATTTGCTAATTGCCGTAACAGTTATTTTACACAACTATTTTACTAAATTGACTGAATGAATCTTTAGTTTACAATTTCTTTATTAATTTTTCTATTTCAATTTCATCTCTCTTATCGGGCTTATTAACTGCTATGTATCCACGGCCTCGTTCACATTCGCCACACTTTTTATTAAATCCACTTAAAAAGCACACTCTTTTGTAGGTGTTTGAATCATACATTTCCTAAGGTTCTGCTAGCATCCTTCAGCTATACAGTTGTCCAACATTTCCATTCCATGTTGCACAACTGTATAGCTTCTTGGAAACCCTTTCTTCATATTTCTCTCTGATCGTGGATCTGAAAGCATTCAGCTTCTCATGTAGTAATTCGACCCCAACTCGCAAAACTAATTTCTTATTATGATTTGAGCCTTATAATGACTCTAAAACTAGTTTTTATTGCCATTTTTACACCAATGGGATCGGTCTATGAAGCCTTCTCCTTGTAATAATTTTATTCTAAAAATATATTTTTTAAGTAAAAAGACCAAGTTTAAAGTTGTCGATATAGAATATTGTCTTTAAACAATAATTAATGATATAATAATAATAAAACTGCGGAACTCAATGCCGCTCTTTGCCTCGCCACCAAAGCGAAGAAATTAAAACATTGAAAATATAAATGTAAAATTGTAAATAAGTATTTTATTTCCTCGAGTGCCATAATAACAATAAAATTGCGGAACTCAACGTATTTTTTTTATTATTATTATTTTATGTTTGTTACCTCATAACTAATGACTGGGTAAACCGATTTTGATCATTTTTATTTGAAGGATAGTGCTTCCCGAATGGTCCCATTTTTTTTCCTCCATGTCTGACAATGGCATCTATGAGAAAATCCCATAAGTCTTAAATTTGCATTAGGTATTTGCGAGAAATAGACGAATAACTCAGTGACGGGACAACCGATTTTGATGATTCTTTGATGATCCGTTTTATTTGAAAGGATAGACTTCAAGGATAGTTTGGTAAAAATTTGGTTAGGTTCCGATTATAGGATCCGGTGAAAATTGAGAAAGTTTGTTTTTTTGGTAAAAAAAATATTATACTGTAATAGTTACAAGGAAAAACATTATTAAAATTGATGTCAGAAGTGAGATTCCTGATCGTTGCATTTCTTTCAATCAACCTCAAACAAAAGGATGTTCTCATTTTCAACCAACTTCAAAAAAGGGAGAGATTCCTAATTCGCCCGAATATTTTTATGTATGTTCTTTTCAATATGTTTGCACAAAAATAATACCTAATTAAGTGAAGTTATACATAGGACAACCACAACCACTCGTTGACAACCACTACCACCACCATCACCACTCGTTTAAGAAGCATCATTTTAAGATCTACCCATCACTTAAAATCGTAAAATAAATTAATTTGAACAAAAATAAAAACCGACTTCTAACAACGAACTAAAAAGGGAAAAATAATTATACAAAGATTTTATAATTTTGAAATCGGTGTCAAGCTAATGCTACAACACTCGTACTACAATATCTATTACTAAGCCTGTTTGTTTTACTTGGTATATCAGTAGTCACAATTCTTAATTATTAAGAATTGTGGCATGGAATTGTGGCAGCAAGTGCAATGGCCCACCAATTCTGGGGGCGTATTGAGTGGCGGAACTAAACACCTCCACCAGAACGAAGAAATAAAAATAATAAATATTCTATTTCCTCGAGTGGGAATGAAACCCACAACCCTTCAGGTCCACAGTCAGACGCTTGTACCCCTACGCCATGGCTCATACAGTTAAATACAAATCATCATCTCATTTAACAGTATTTCTGATTTTTGTACAATTTTTGAGTGATGGAACTCAACGTCGCCTTAAGTTTACCAAAGCTGCGAAATGACAATGATTTAAATCATTGCCCCGAGCGGACACTGAACCCACAACCACATTTACAGTCAGTCCCACCGCACCGCGACGACCTCTATTTATAGCTTAATTTCAACTAAAAGTAAAACAATAAATTCAAAAAATACTTAAAGAAAACGTGAAAATGGAAAATATGTAGAGTGTTTTCTGTAGTCAATTTTCGTTTCTCAAATAAAAACCACTATAAAAATATCTTAATCCTATATAGTCTTTATGTTAACAGTAATAATGTTAGTAAATAAAACATATTACGCAACACGCTCGACGAACCAAGAAATTTATGTGCGTCCGCAGATATTAATCATAATATTATTATATTTTTTTCACGTTCACGTTCATGAGAGAATATCGAGAACAGCTGAAAAAATATTGGATATATATATTTTTTAAATAAATTCTATAAAAAAGCTAGATTATATTATTTTTCTTATGTCATGTCAACAGTTATTTTAAGTCTTTTTGGTCGATTGGTCCTTAACAAAAACCTTAGTAAGACAGATTTAAAAACAATAAAGCTGCTAATCTGATTTTCATACAATATAGCAAAGAATTATCGATATAATCAAGGCTATTAAAAAAAATCGCACTCAAATCGGTTCATTCATTCTAGAGATATTAAGAAACACCTTCTTTTGCGTCTGTGTTAAAAATACAATAGTGTTTATTTTTTCTGTAAGTTTTTTTAACTAACACATATTTCCTTAGCAGTTTACAGAATAAAATCAATCTTTGTCAAGGTTAATGGCGCGGAACAAGAATATTTTATACCCAACTAAAGGCAAGTCGTCTCTCAGAAACAGTTTTCCCGCACCTTTAGTTNTTTGGTATACTGACCAGAACATACATAAAAAATATTCGGGCGAATTAGGAATCTCTCCCTTTTTTGAAGTTGGTTGAAAATGAGAACATCCTTTTTTTTGAGGTTGGTTGAAAGAAATGCAACGATCAGGAATCTCACTTCTGACATGAATTTTAACAATGTTTTTCCTTGTAACTATTACAGTATAATTATTTTTTTACCAAAAAAAAAACAAATAAAAGCAAACTTTGTTAATTTTCACCAGATCCCATAATCGGAACCTAACCAAATTTTTACCAAACTATCCTTGAAGTCTATCCTTTCAAATAAAACAAGAATCATCAAAATCGGTTGTCCCGTCACTGAGTTATTCGTCTATTTGTCGCGCACATACCTAATGCAAATTTAAGACTTATGGGATTTTCTCATAGATACCATTGTCAGACATGGACGAAAAAAAAATGGGACCATTCCAGAAGCACTACCTTTCAAATAAAAAAAATATATCAAAATCGTTTCACCCAGTCAAAAGTTATGAGGTAACAAACATAAAAAAAACAGTCGGATTGATAACCTCCTTATCTTACAGAAGTCGGATAAAAAGAAACAGACGCAAATTGTAACAAAAACGAAGTAAAACTTAAATAGGTAAAGTACTTTATTTCATGATTTATTATTATTCCAATAATTGCTCATATGAGATATATTATATGCATATTATATTTCATATTATCTATACTAATATAATAAAGCGGAAGAGTTTGTTTGTTTGTTTGTTTGAACGCTAAGACCTCTGGATCTACTGGTCCGATTTACTTTGTTTTTGTTTTGTATAAAAGCTGCATTCTTCAGAAGTGCTAAAGGCTATATAAAATTACATTACACATATATACTAATGTATTAAAATAATTATTTCTAATTTGACATGCAATTTATTCTGCCATGTTAATAACAACTGTCGCGTCGCTACGCGACCGGTACCGCGACATTTTGATATTCATCCTTATGAAAATAAATATAATAGTCACTTTTAGCATTTCATCTAGATTAAGATATTAGATATTAAGATATTTATTAACAAATAACATGCTCAATTTTTGTTACATCTGTACCCACACTAGGAGCTCTTGTATCGTGGGTTCCAATAATAATATAATAAGGGTAATTATAGTTTACTGTATAACATTCTAATAAATAATTAAGGAGATGTCACTGATTCGGAATGACCTAGCCTACGAGTGGTATAGTATGACCGACGCGAACGGGCAGATAACGCGACAGTTTTATAAATTTTCATACATTTTCGAACTATTGTTAATTTTTATGTAATTATATATATATATATATATATATACCTATAAATTATACAATCACGTTAGCCCTATATCAATAAATTTTATAACATAGCTTCTAAGCTGATGGTCGATATCGATAGGCGTACCTTGCCACCGTCCAGGACTAATGGAGTTAGGCTGTTGCACCTTGTTGTGAAAGCTATTTGTTTTGTATTTAAAGCTTGGCGCAGACATAAATATTCTTGTAGTGTCAGTTTTAAGTGGGATATACGACTAAAAATATATGAAGAATTCTGTTATATTACGGATATTTGTTTGTTTTGAGGCTATGGACACAAGTATGAGATTGTAACGCGACGTTTGTGGTCTCGATGTCCACTCGAGGAAGTAAAATATTATTTATTAATACTTCCATTTCTCCGTTCTGGCCCTAAGGCAAAAGCTCGGCGTTGAGTTCCGCCATTTATCGCGTAACACCTCGAAAAATTCTGCGAAAAGTGGTGAACGTTGACCGTGAAGCGTTTTTTTTTTAATCGAAGGCAAAGTTTTATTCTTCAATAAGACATTTATCATGTTGGAATTTCAAAAATAAGAGCAAACTTTGAGAGTTACAAGTTGCCTCAGTATCTTGGCAGTTAAAAATTCGTCAGAAGAATCAGTAAACGATATAATGTTATGTGAAATCTAGTGAATTTAGCCATGAATTGTAGCGAGTGATGACGGGCAAACTGATATATATCACAGATTTTTGGGCTAAGATGCAAGATACAAAAAGTATATGAATCCAAGTAAAATTGAAGTCATTGTAGCGCAATGACCAGCATCTCACTGTAAGGATCGTGGATTCAATCTTCATTAAGGTGAACAGATTGTTTTCATTTCATCATTTTGACAAAACCAAATATGGCGTTGAGTTAACTCTCACTCAACTTACAATGTGTTTGTTTTTGGGAAACATATCAGAGAATGGAGCATTTTGTCACTAAGGTATTGTCACCAATAAATTGTCACAATTAAAATTAAAGAAAAAAAGAAAGCAGCTTTTTAAAGCGTCATTAAAATGTAGTTACATTTACTACTGAAGTTAAAATAATGTTAAGCTTAGTCAACATTGTTTTTAGCACATACAAAGGTGTTTTTTCAAAGGCTTCCTTCTTTGAGAGCAAAAACAATATCCCGTGTTGCTCTAGTGATGTTTTAAAAGATTTTTTTAACTTTTTTACTCAACACGTCTCTTACACACTAATTGGATCTTGAATAATACATGTATACTTTATGTTAGGATTTTTTGTTTTATGTAAAGCTTAGTAATTGACTTCGCGTCCAATTAAGCTAGATTGTTATATTTTTGAAAGTTTTTGAGATTTTATTTTAAAATATATTATATTTCCTTACGCTGGGACTGTAAAGGCGACTGTTGTGGATTTTTTTCACACGGGAAAATTAAATATTTAATAAAATTTTATAAAATTTAAATTAAATAATTAATATTTTGAGTTATTCAATTAACAATCATTTTTTTAAAATAAATTAGAGCATTAATTACTACATTATTACTTATAACGTTTCTGTAGTTACATGTTATGTTTAATTATTTTTTCTTATACATCGCACGTAATTACTATATTTACTAAGT
>JAAIXI010000200.1:29390-58017 GCA_013403645.1 Heliconius nattereri
TAATTTTTGTTAATGTATACAAATCTATATCTATAGTATATATCAACGCGGACTTTTTAAACAATATTTAAGGGACAATATTTTTGGAGAATATGGTTTTTGTGTCTCATAAGGTTGAGTCGGCGCGCGCCATGTATGCGTTAAGCAAACTTATTTTGGGTGACGTTTTCTAACAACAAACTTTGCAAATCGTTGCTTAGCAACGGCGGTTGTTATAAACATGGCGGAATAAATTGCATGTCAAATTAATAAGTATTTTAATATATTGGTATTTATCGAAAATATTACAAATATGAGAAAAAAAAATATCCTATGTTCATCCCGAGACCCTCAAGTATCTCTATATGAGTATTTTATCACAACTAAATTAACGGTTTGGCCCTGATTGCGTAAAAGACAGACAGACAGACAGACAGACAGAGTTACTTTCGAATTTATAATATAGGTATGGATAGAGCGATATTATTTTATAAAATTTGTAATTTTAATAAAAATAAAAAAAAATAACAAATTCGTTGTACTAAAAGGATGTAAAAGGATAATTAATTTAGACAAGACAATATAAACAATCAATTTGAATACTCGGAAAGAAAATGTAGCCACGCAATTATAAAACCTCTCAGCATTACATAATTATTTTTATGTAAATAATTTCGGGCACACCCTTTTATGAAGAGTAGGTTAATTAATCAAATATGTATCATATTATATTTTTTTCTTCTCTTCTTCTTTCTTTATCATTTTCTTTGCCTTAATCAAATTAACACATTAAACATCAAAATTTGCCGTCGAATATTTATATATTTCTATATGGCCAATAACTTGGAGTATCTTAATATCTAGTGCATACTGTATGGAGTAAAAATAGTTGAAAACTTCTTGTATCGCCTGTATCAGTTCATAGTTCATTATATAAAGGCTTAAAACTAAGTCTCCTAATGCGAGTCCCTCTTATCTCTTCAATAGCGCCCAGTTTTGAGAGCGCAACTGTAAGGGATTAAAAGATTTCAATGGGGTCAGGATGAGGAGCGTTTTTTGCTATATAAGCGACCCTATCTTTTTTTAATAAATGTAGAACACTCTTTTTTAAGAAATAATGGGGTTGTAGATTTTCTGAAATTCAAGCTTAGCTTAACCAGAGTCAAATGTAGTTAAATATAGTTCAGATTTTTTCCTGAACTAGTACTACGTATAGCTGCTAGCTGCCATACGCAGTTACTGCGATAAAAACGGCCATATCTTTTTTTATATAAAAGGAGTTTTTTTTATGAAATCATGAGGTCGTAGATCTACTCAGATAGTAATGGTTTAAATTTCAACTCAATATCTCCAAGCGTTCCTGAGATAAGTGCTCTTGACAGACAGACAGACGGACGGACAACAAATTGATCTTATTAGATACGGAACCTAAAATATTATTAAAATTATATATTAAAAATACTTGGCATTTTTCATATAATTCATTAACACGAGTGGGGATTGAGCCCACAACTCCGCAGTGAAGGTGATCCACTGAGCACTACCTCATTTTGTTATCATTATTTTTACAATTTTCTGGTCTTAATAAGTTTTTCCTTGAATTTAACCCATTTAGACCCATGCTCAAACTAGCAGTAAATAAAAGGTTTTTAGGTAATACTTGATATCGATGTAAGACAATAAAAAACGTAAAAAAATAATATTTTTAAATTTAAATATAAAAAAATGCCGTCCTTAAATGGGGCCAATGGGCACATGTAGTATGTAAATTTTCGAAACTATATTTGCGACACAAAATGTTTTATAACACTTTTTACACTATCAACGCATTTTTTATGGCACATTGCACATCTAGTTGTTAGCAAATTTTTTGGGAGTAGTGGTCTACCCCGCCGTGCTGCAGAAGCTGCTGGTCGCATGAATACGTTGATGTTTTCGTCTCTTAAATCATGACGAGCGATGTAACGAAAAAATCAAGCTAATCTATCCTGTTTATATTGGTTAGCAAGTGCAGGTGCCGCGAATTTGCAACAGCAAGATCCTATGTATGTGTGGATAAAATCCATCACCATTTTTTGCCACGTACAGCATTGCTATATAGGAAAAAAGATTGATTAGCTTGATCAACCCCGCCCATACCACACTGTCAAACCTTCGTACTAATAAAATTTGGTTAACGTGGTAAAAGCAGTAATCAAAATCGGCTCGGTTTTTTTTTCATATCCTTTACTGCTGAGTTTCATCTTTTAACAATTCTTAAATTTCTCAAGACGACCTTGTATATTAGTCGTAGTTGGATCACTTTTACACCAACGGGGTTGCTCAAGATTACGGTTCCTCTATTGCTACTGTCTCAATTTTCATTGCTTCTATTAGTAGGCAGGCAGATTAGCAGTGCTTCGTATATTGTTATCATCTCCTTCCTTGTCGATTACCACACCTGGTTCTAGAGGCAGCGCAACTAAATATACCTCTCCGAAGTCTCTTTCTTCAATAATTACAACTGCGATTGCTTCTTGGAGACCCTTATATTCATTGCGACCGCTAAATATCCTAATAATCTATCTAAATATAATAAGAGTCATTATGAACTTTGGATGGACATGCGTATAAAAACATAAAAATTTACCTCTGATGTGCCCATTAGCCCCAATTGGGGACAGCATCGTAAAAGTTGAATTTGTCCTATTACGACTCTTCTTTTCTAATCAAATGTAATTATATCACATAGAATAATAAGTACTTAAGTATGTTTTGTACCAAAACAAATGTATCTAGAAGAAAAAGTTAAAAATAAAAATACTTACATTTTGCCTTCACATATTTCGTGAAACAGCTTTACAAAACGCACGAAATGAACGTTTGTAAATATGTTTAATTGGATTTTACGGCTACAACATAAGGATTATTTAAGACTTATCTTTACAACTGCATAAAAATAAAAATATAAATAAAATAAGGGTACTATTTTAGGTGTACCCATTTGGGCACGGCAGGTCTATATGGGTTTAAATAAATAAGCTGCGCTGTTTCCCCCGCGCAGCAGTGTAGGTAGATGAAACCTAGTGTTAAGACACTCCATTTCCCACTTTCCGCCGAATTCTGAAGATATTGCGTGTCAAGTGGCAGAATTTAACGCCACGCATTGCCTCTACACCAGAGCGAAGAAATGAAAACATAAATTCAGATAAATATATCATTTCCTCGAGTGGGAATCGAACCCACAGCCAGTCGAACATACACACTTTGTGCCCCTGCGCCAAGTCTGGCCTCATTACGTGAATTTATATATTCGATAACATGAAAATGAACACATTATAAAGGGTAGCATGAGAGATTGACAGTAATTAGCCACTAATTTGTTCAGCAGCGTACAAAGGAGAGTATCCGCAGTGAATCAGCTGATTACTCGAAAATTCCCTAAAGCGCTGGTTGATACGTCGCGATGTGTGAGATTACTATGTTTATGGCCTATATTTATCGATTGGTTATCGTAATATTATTTCTTGCCTATAGATTTTTTTTTCAGCTTTACTCTGTATTCCGTATGTAGCAGAAAGAGCTAAGGGTTAAAACACTCCGCTCCCTTCTTTCCGTTATATTCTGGAGGCATTGCGCATTGAGTGGCAGAACAGAGCAAAGAAATGAAAATATTTAATATTCAATTTCCTCGAGTGGGAATCGAATCTATCATCTGTCGCGCTTACTGTGTGACGCTTGTGCCCTTGCGCCTCTACTGGCCTGGACAATGTACTATTAATAATATGTAATCTCTTACATACTATGAATAGTACAGTGGACAACGGAGAGATGTATTTGAGCGTATAGCCCATTTACAAGTTTGTTTGTGTTGGTTTGTGAAACGTAAAATCTCGTTCCCGTAAGACTCAAGATAAATTATTTTTATTGATTCCCTTCACTCCGTTAGGTCATTCCAACGGACGAACGGAATCTTTGAATACGGAACACTTGTGTTTCTGCACTCCTCTCTCTCGGCCTCTCTTTATCTATAATTTTATATTCACCTTACATTAGCATAGTCCAAGCGAGAGTAGTCGTGGCTTTGGTCGAAACGAGCGAAGCAAAGAGTCGGTCCGAGTCTCAAAGGAGACGCCCTTGCGCCACTGTGTTCTCTTTTGATGGCACCTTCCACGGTAGCCAAGCCAAGGTCAGAGCTCGTCTAGCTCGGCCTTCCCAAGCCCGGTGACGCTGTAGAGGCCCATATGGCCAACAGCATACTGCTCAATCGAAAAACTAAAACGAGAGTAGTCGTGGGCGGTACACTAGCAGTTCTTTATTTGTAATTCTTTTCCGGTAATGACGCAGTGCTAGACCTATGCATGTGAAGATGAAAAATGTAAAATGAAAAGCAATCCTCTTACATTTGCATTTTCACATACTATTTTCATTTCGAATAATAATTTGAAATATACGATGTATTTGCAATAACGTGTTCAGTGAAATCATTCGTGCGTATGTTCTTTTATAATAATATGTAAAGGAAAAATGAAAAACTGGAACATATGTCTATCACATGTCAGTAGTACAGTAATATGATATTTTTTAAGTCTTTGTTAAAAATCTACGTATTTAATTACATATAGTATGTATATTGTATATTTAATATTATAAGAGATGATTGTGTGCTTTAATACATATTATTACCCAAGTAGCATAGCAAGACTTACTGAATTTTTTTTCCCAAATTTTAACATTTTTTATTGAAAATTTTATTTTCTTAAGCCAATAATCTAGACCGTAGATGTCAAAAGGTATTTTTACCAAAAAATATTATTAAATATAGAGACCTAACACTCGCGGTAATGAGTTAATTTTATTTACTTTGTATTATAAAAGTTTAATTATAAAGCAAATAAGTTATAATTTCGGAACCATAGTTTATTGCTTATTCGCTTTGATAGACATAGAGTTTACAACGAAATAAATAATCCATTACATTTTATTTACTGCAGCTCATCACAGCAACGCGTGAGAAACACGAACGAGGGTTGATCACTATTGATATTCCCATTTAGTAAGTGATGAATTACCATCTAGGGAACATCTGTCCCTCAAACTGACATAATATTGACAAATTAAAGCTACCGAACTGTTATTACGAATAGAACCTTATAGACTTGGCCCACAAGTGCTGGACAGGCTGGCAATATTTCTTGTTTTTTAACGTCACGATGTATGCCGTGCACTGCAGGGAAGGCAGAGGGAGTCTAGTGCTAAGACACTCCGCTCCCTACTTTCCACTGAATTCCGAGGGCATTCCATGTTGAGTGGAATCCTTAGGAATTCCGTGGGAATTGAACCCACAACCTGTGCGCTTAGTACAGTCACATACATGCCCCTGCCCCAGCACGTTACATTTTTATACCTTATTGTTATTTACCTAAAAGAATATAATGTAAGAGCACGCTCTTAGTCACGTCACATGTGGGGTCATGAAGTAGGTACCTGAAGCCACTCTTTTATAGTTCAGTCGTAAGTCGGGACGACAGTTTTACGAGGAAATTTTGGACGAGTTTCATTTTACTAACGAGCTTTCCTTATAAAAGTCTTACCTAGACTTAGCTATGTTAGAGTTATCGAAGTACTAAACAACGGAAACCGACGGATTATAACGGATTATATATATATAATTTTACAAAAACACACATTATTTTTTTTTAGTTTTATAAATCAATATTGAGTAGATTACAGAAAAACACTTAAGGCGTGAGAGTTTTGAAAAAAAAATACACTTTTATTATCTTGCTTATCCATTAAAACTATGTTTAAAATGTATGGTCTGGTATTTAAAATTATTAATAATGTAATAGCTGGCGCGTTGTTAAATTCCGCCACTCAAAATTTCTACAGAAAATTGAGAACGGAGTGTCTCAACACTAGGTGCCCTCTACCTACCCTGCTATACGGTATACAGCATAAACTGACATATAATTGTTTTTATTACTTTAACGTTTAAGTTTCAGTAACAGCAAAGATGTAGAAAGGCCTTTTGAGAAAAGGATTTTTGACTGAAGTGAAATAATAACATTTAGTATGTTTGTACTGCCGAGAATGTCAATCGAAATTTTAAATGTAATAATAATATATACAAGGGTCGGCCCTAAACGACGGCCTCGAGGCATTATAGTTCACAAACAGTATACACTCTGTAAATGAAGTAATATGTTCCTATCTTGGTCTATTTGCAAGATGTAGGGTGAGAGTAATTCACTATGAATTTACATTGAAATTAAATTATAATTTTGAACTCAACTTAGACAATGCTTGAAGAGGTGACAGATTCAATTTCTTCTTTTTTCTTATTTTGTAGTTAATGAAAAATATATATTAAAAACTTTTATATATAATAACCAATTATTGCTAAATAAGTAAGTATCTAATACAATATTATACTTCTCGTACTAAATAAATGAGCATATGCCATCGTAAGCCATCTAGATCATACGAAAAATATTATAACTTCATAAAACATTTTATATAAATTTTTGCGCTGGAAATATGAGAAAGAAGTTATGCCTTGAAGAGAGGCCAATATGCAACGTAGTAGCTGTTTATCGTCAAAGGGGGTGAGTCGAAATAGAGTTGAACGGAATTGAATCATCTTGAAAGATTTTTCAGATAAAAGAATGAAATCGTTCAGCTCATATTCAAATAAACGTTGTCTGGACAAAGTAAATATCTGGCTGAGTAATGATTGAATTTAATATAAGCAATTGCATTTTAAAGTAGATAAAGTAAAAATTCATAAGTTACATCCGATTAACGAAAAATATTTATAGTGCCAAAAATTAACTAACTTTTAATGTCTTGAAATAGATATTTTAGTAAATGGGAATTTTGTTGGCAAAATAAAGTAATTTTAGACCAACTAAGGTAACCTCACATGTTATTGTAGGTTCCACCCAAGTACTTATTAAGTTGTGTATTTGTGTACAGCATACATACAGTTGGTTAAGAAATTTACTTAAATGGGAGGCGGTCGGGACGTGGCGGCTGTGGGTTCGATCCCAAAGTGGGGAAATTAATTATTATTTATTAATATTTTAATTTCATCGCTCTGGTAACACCTCAAAGCGCGGTGTTAAATTTCGCCACTCAACAAGCAATGCCTCGAAATTTCCCGATTTTTAGTTACTTCTTAATACTAGCTTCCCTCTGCCATCCTAGTCCAAAAAACGTTATGTCTTGAAACTACTTACATTATTTACTTATATTATTGGCATAGATAAGCAATGTTATTTTCTTTTATGTAAGGGAAGCCATAACGTTGATTCACAAGGTCGTTATCCTCTATAAGTAATATATTAATTCGAACGACAACTATTAATCAATTCTATACATATAAAAAAAATCAGCTTCACGCTGTATCGCGCACACAGCGGGGTAGGCAGAGGGAACCTAGTGTTAAGACACTCCGTTCCCCACTTTCTGCCGAATTTTGGAGGCATTGCGTATTGAGGGGCAGAACTCATCACCAGAGCGAAGTAATGGAAATATAAACGTAAATAAATATTTCACTTCCTCGAGTGGGCATCGAACCCACGACCGTCACGTTACAGCCACACCCTTGTACCGCTGCGCCACGACGGCTTACATACATATATTATGTCAAAACGGCAGTCAAATTGAAGATAATATTTTCACTTCGTAGGAATTATTTGCAACGCTTGGAGCAATTCGAGAAAGCCATTTTGGCCTACAACGAGGCTCTGCGTTGGAATGTGAGAAATAAGTATTTAGTAAATTATATACCTAATATGCAAATTTTGTCTTGCCTGTTCATTATTATAATAGTTTAGTATAGTAGTCTACATTAGATAAGCGATGTTGATATATAGTGGCCGTTTCTCTATGATTTACGGTAAGGCATTTAGTATGTACATATGTATTTATTTATGAGATACAAATTTCTATGAAGTAACTTTGATTAAGTATTATTTTTCATATTCACGCTGTATCCCGCAGTAGCAGGATGGGCAGAGGGAGCCTAGTGTTACGACACTCCGCTCTCCACTTTTCGCCAAATTCTGGAGGTATTGCGTTTAGAGTGACCGAACCCAACGCCGCGCTTTGCCTCTACGCCAGAACGAAGAACTGATAATAGCAGCTTAAATTGGGAGTTAAACCCCCTGCCCATGTTCCAGGACTAGTCTCAAGTTCAGTATTATATTCAGTAAAATACCTGCATACGTTGTTCTTGAGAAGTTATTATAATAGAATTTTAAGCCATCTTGTTGGAGTAAAACTTGAATTGCAGAACTCTGACGTACGATCTCTTCTCGGACGAAGTTTGGCTCGAGCTAAGGCAACACACTACGCGGGAGCTTTAGCAGATGCTGCGCACGCTGCTGGTATGATTTACAAAGTATCATTTTATTATTTTAAAGATTAAATTTTTCGAGCCATTCTTTATTCTGATTGAAACTAAGGAGGCCTGACACAAATTTATGGGTTCGATTCCCACTCGAGGCAATTAATCATTATCATCGCGCGACGTTAAGTTTCGCCACTCTATTGAATGGTACAATACCTCCAGAACTCAGTAAAATATGGAGAACAGTAGAGTCTTGACAATATATATATATATATATATATATATATATATATATATATATATATATATATATATATATATATATATATATATATATATATATATATATATATATATATATATATATATATATATATATATATATATATATATATATATATATATATATATATATATATATATATATATATATATATATATATATATATATATATATATATATATATATATATATATATATATATATATATATATATATATATATATATATATATATATATATATATATATATATATATATATATATATATATATATATATATATATATATATATATATATATATATATATATATATATATATATATATATATATATATATATATATATATATATATATATATATATATATATATATATATATATATATATATATATATATATATATATATATATATATATATATATATATATATATATATATATATATATATATATATATATATATATATATATATATATATATNATAATTATTATTTAGAGCTAGAGCCGGAAAATTTAACAGCTCTACAAATAAAAGCGCAAACAGAATATGAGAAATGTGCCTTCGAAAGGGCCTTAGTGTTGGCGTGTCGGGGTCAGCGGTTGAGACGGCTGCCGCGCAACTTCGCCGACTGCGCCAGAAGTGCTGAGGAAACAGTAAACATTTAATTTAATTTAATATTTCTGCTGCTTTATATATGTACGTTTTACTTGATTTTGTTATTATATCAAATATTTTAGATTTAAACATATTAGTTTAATACTTTTTGAATTAGTTAGTTTACAATGAACAAGAACAATCTCTCGCAAAAAACAGTTTTAAAGAATACAATTTCATAAACCAGTGTGAGGCGAGCGGGTCGCTGGTCTTACATAAGCTAACATTTAGTGGAGACCCAATTAGTATCTTGGGAGCGATTACGCTGCAAGGTTGGAAAATTCTTTTTCAAACCTTTTCTTATTTTCATGTAATATGGATAATTTTCATCTAAAATGTTTCCAAGGACGTCACCATCTCAAATTATATATGTTTTAGTATGTTTTTTATTACATTTGCATTTTTCGGGTAGGTAGGCTGGCTATTCATAGGACTTTTCCAAACAAAAATATAGTAAATTGTAAGCGTCTCATTGATTCTATATGCGGGAATATATCGTGAAACTAAAACATGTAAATTTCCATAGAAAGTCATTCTGGCGATTATACCTTATAACAAAAGCACATCTTGCTAGTCTGTCTAAGGAAACTTGTTCAGAACTATTATTATCTTCTTTATTTTTCTACAATTTAAAAAAAACATTGTATATTTTAGATAAGAGACTGCTTGGGAAAAAGTGCTAGGAAAGTATTATCTTACACAGCTAAGCTTACACCACAAATACAACTGGTCGAGGAGACAATGGACGTAAGAACAAAGGCTCGCACACGGCAAAGCCGATTGCAACATCAGTCAACTCTTCAAGTAAATTATATTTCGAAATTAAAGAGATAGATTTCATAATAAACTATTTAAATCCCTAATAAATGAATTAAGAAATTGCAAATCTTTTTATGGTCTATACAAAATAAAACACTGTTGTAAACTCCGCTTGAACTCCTCATAATATGTTCTTTTTTTCTCTAATTCAGTTGACGAAATTAGGAAGTTATAATATTTTAATATTTAGCATCTACAGTATTAAAAGCAATGATAAAGGTGGTTGATATAATTAAATATTCTACGGGTATGACCTATCTATCGAAAACGTTAGAAGCGTTCATCTAAAATTTAACGAATATTTCACCTAGAAATGCAAAGCGCGGAGGAGGAACGTTTATACGAGTATAATTTAATTTTCGAACTAAAATTTTCACTGTAATTTTCATATCTAAGATTCAAGAAATATCTCGCGTGGAAAAGCATAGGACCGAGCATATATCCCGTGTAATGGCTTCTAAGTATTTGGAGCAAATGGCGCATGACAAATATTTTCTTACGGCGACTTACAAGGACGAAAGACTCAAATCCGCAAACAAATTGGGATCAAAGAAATTGCAGGACTTAGCTTATAAAGCATTGGCCGACGTTGAAAAACGACAAGTGCGTATTGAATACTTTAGAGTAAATGTCACGCGATAGTTTGTGGGTTCGATTCCCACTTAAGCAAATTAAATATTTAATGTTTCCCTCGCCCTGATGTCGGGGCAAAACGCGGCGCCACTCAACACGCAATGCTTTTAAGAATTCGGCAGAAAGTAGATAGCGGAGTGAATAAACACTACACTCCCTCTGCCTATTCTGCTACATGCGGGATTCAACGTGCTTCTGAACCACAAAATCATTAACATTTCTTCACTGTAAAGTTCTTAACGTAAAATTAAAGCTATTATGGTAGTTTTATATAAATAGACAGACAGACAAACTTAACATACGTTTTTATAACTTTGTTAGCCTGTTCTATACTTAGCTAATAAGTTAAATAGATATTTAAAAATTGGAAATTTAAATAAGAAGTTTAGAGGAATTATTAAGGTACTAAAGTGTGTATACGATTTATAATTCATATTATGATAAAAAAATTGAACCAAGACTGCTTGGAAAAATTCTTTTATGGACTCACTCACTCGCTTACAAGTACCACTTTCTTTTTCCAATATCCTTTTATATTAAAACTAAATAAGTATAAAATATTTTGCTTTGACATTTTAGTTTGACATAAATCGTATGAAATATTTCTACTAAGTAAAATATTTTCTAGTAAAGTACGAAATGTTAACTGTAAAAAGTTTAATTTCAGGCAGTATTACGAGAGCGTAGACCTATGTACGCCGCCAGGGAACCCGAGACGGCAGCTCGTGCGAGACTGTCAAAGGCAAGAAAACAAAGAATGGTAAACCTTCAACGTCAACACAAAACAGATGCTCGCCGCCTAGTCAATAATGCTCGAGATATATATGAAAAACGTGATACAGCAAAATGCCTCGAAGCGGCGGTGTTTGCTATGGAACAAATCACTAGGATCCCGACCAACATGCTGCCGACAAAAGAGAAGTTTCTACAAGAACTATATGAAATTGTCGCCGAGGCGTTTCTAGATCAGGTTCTTCATTTAATTACGTTTTGAAAAGATCCTTTTGAAAGCTAAATATTAATTTCAGATGCTAAAGAATAAAGACATTTGTATGAAAACGAATAATTTCGCTATCTTCAAAGTATTAGCTGTAAAATTTTGCACACTAATTTAATATTGTTCACAGAAACGTGTTAAAGAAGAAATGAGTGAAGCAGATCGCGAGAAAAGAGCCTTTATACTGCTGGGAATACCAATATCGCGTGAACCGAGTCGTGATTCAATTTTGCGTACGCGACCTCCGACGCCGCCCCGCGACGCCAAGTGAGAAATTCTATTCTGAAAATATTTCACATTTTTGTCTTTTCCATACATACTGTCGTAACATCTATGTTCAATAAAATTTATCGTAATACCCTCTTTCAGAATTTAAATTTTTATATTTTATACTTTAAAATAAATTTAGATAGGTATGTAATTTTTAGGTCTTGTCAATAGTTGTTTATTATCGCAAAAAGAAAACTCTTTTATTTTATTTTACTAAAGCTAAATTTAGGAAATTTAAATAGTGATTCTTACTTAACATTATTTATTATTTACTTTACAAATGAATGTAAGAGAACAAACGTTTTTCAGGCGTCGCCTCCGTACACTGGAACGAGCGTTTACTTTGAGCAGCCGTGCGATGGAACGCTGTTATATTTTACACGAACTAGGGCGTTTATACGCCGATACAAAACAAGCACATAGAGCAAGATTCTACGCTATGAAGTGCCAATCGGGTTCAATTTTACTATATAAAACTAGATAAAGTATTGCAGTCATTTGCAAGATATTGCATTTCTACATTTAGTGCGGAATTTCGCATTTGTTATTCTATATAACATCGATGTCGAGATGCATGGGGTGCTTTTGTTGAAAGATAGTTTTTAAAACTTTGTTTAGTAAATAATAAGCCGGGTTAAAACCATGTCGTTACTATCAATGAGATGAAATTCCGTCCCCAATTATAAGTCCCAGTAGAACTTAACGCTGCAATTTGTCATAACGGAGTAGAAATGGTAAAATAATTTAAATTCAGTCCCTCCAATGATGAAAATGAAACCTACAACCATCCAGCTCGCAGTAACGTGTTGTTCCATTGCGCGACAATAGCCTAAGTATCTGCCTTAGAGGTTCATCGTAACGTTTTCAAATAAAGGAAAATGTCAATTTTATGATTAAATTGATTTAAACTAAAAAAAATCGATGTGCCTTGTAGGAATTTTACTTTAACAAATGCAAATACAATTAATATTTGATGTCAATTTTAACTTGATACCTCTGTTTTCGTCTTCACACAGGGACAACAAATTGATTCTATAAGAGTTCCGTGTATTACTTTTTAGTTTTTCCTGTACGGAACCCTAAATACGTAAGTAACAATATTAATGCTTGTAGAATCGAGAGCGGCAGGTCATCGCATATGGTTACTAAACGCAACGTTCCTCTTGGCACGCTGTCACATACTACAGAATAATCGACCTGAAACACGAGCAACGTTGCTGGAAGGAGCTGGATTTGCCAAATCGTTTGGATATTCAGATGTGGCTGCCTTCTTTGATACGGTATATCTATATATTTATTACTATAAATACTAGACGTTACAAGCACATAAAATACACATATATGACATTTTAGAAAATCTCCAGTACGGCTATACTAGCATCGGTCTCGCATATAAAAGGTTTATATATTAAATTTAACTGTAAGTATCCTGCTTGGATTCTGTACCAATAAAGTGTGAACAGTAGTGGGAGGGGGGGATTAAATTAAACTTTTACTATAACATAGAGAAAGTGCCACCACATAAAAAATCACTTTTCTAAAAATAACAGTAAAAAGGATTTAAGTCCCATTCGAACCTACTCAAGTCAACCTATATCTTATAAATAGGCTAATAAACGCACGAAATCGTATATGACGAAAAACTATATCTCTTTATTTCTATATTTATTTCTACTGTCTTATACCAATATTTCTATAATCTTTAAAATAAAATGTGAAAAAAGTTCACAGCGTAAAAAAATTCTTTAGTAAGATACGAGTAATACAATAAAAGCGTCCACAGGCACAAAACCTTCGTCAAATACTTAACTCTCATATTCTATTGTTCGATATATAGCTATAAGTCAGTTTTATTCAGCTATTTCAGTTCAAACGGAAGTAATAAAGGCATCAAGTACACACACTATGTCTCATAAATCCTACTAAAAATGTACACTTACTTATACGAAGCCAGATCTGAGATAACAACTAGAATATCATGAAATGTAGGCTTCAAGTTTACTGCAGTAGTCTTTGTGACGTTTATTTTCTCTTTTATTTCAAGTTATGTTAGATTTACAAGATTAATGGCAAAATAACCTTTCTACGTGTAATGGCTTATTATTTTCTTCTTAAACTATTGTTTGTGGTCCATTTATGTTGTTGGGACCAGTGACTCTTTTTTGGGCTTTCTTACTTTATAGATGCTTTCGTATTCCCGTTTTTTGTGAAGCAAACTATCCTTAAATCCTAACATTTTTAAAAATAACGTTTATCTAAGATATTAAGCCTCTCTGCTTCGTGCGTGAGCCTAAACTATAAAATTCCTTTTAAAATTTATAAAATAAAGATATGAATAAAATAAGAAGTCGCAATCCAATTTTCTAAAGTAAACTTTTATAACTTCTAGTGTGTGAATATAGCACTTGAAGGCGAGGGTGGATCCACAGACTCAACAGTTATAAAACGGGAGAAAGCTATGGTGGGCTTGATGCAAGATGAAGACATGAAAAAGGCTGCAGAACATTTATTTAGAAGAATGTCTGCTATTCCTGCGTCCAGGTTAGTGTTATTAATTTATATTATAGAACCCGAAGCAATGATTTATTTATAAAATAATATTTTGTGTGCTTATCTCAGAAATGGCTTAACCGATTTAAATGCAGTTTTAATTATTGTCAAACTCCTCTTAACATATTCTGTTTGTTTTAATATATTTCAATCGGTTCGTAAATAATAAAAATACGTCAATATAAAGTATTTGCGTACGAAAATAATAAACGAAAGTAATTTTGAGAAAATTACCAAAAAATTTAGTATAGATGAACTAAAAAAATACTTTTCGTCAAATTTACATTTCATTTCAGGCGTTTCTCAGTACTGCCAGGCGCCCACCCGGACGAGAGCGCGCCCCCCACCGGCCGCCGCGTGTCCATCATACCACGGAACCAACGACCCGTGCAGGTTCTACACAAATCGCGACACCCGTTGGGATTTCAGGATTTTGATACATAAACTTTGTTTTTCTTATTTTTTTAGACATTATTGTTATTTTAACACCATTGTTTGTTGAATAATATGAATGATATTATTATTTGTTCATTATTCCAAAGTTCAAATCTTATAATAATTGCTTGTTATTTAACGGGAATGTTCACGGAGAGATATCTGAATAAGCAAATAAAAAAAACCTCAATAATAATAAATTATATATTTCCTACTCTTCTAATAGATATAGGAGATAAAAATATTCATTTCTCTTAGTGGGAATTAAACACACTACTGTCGAGCTTACTTTACACAGGCACTACCACTGCGCCACGAAGATCTCTAATAATTATAACATATATTATCACATAAAAGCTATAAACATATAAGATAAAGCAAACGCAGAGATATGCAGAGGTCACTAGGTACGGGCTATCGCTACATTTTACAGCGTGTTACGAAAATGTAATAAAGTGCGGTCAGATCTCCAACAGCAGTGGCAGTTTGGAGTCATTTGGGAATATTAACAAGCTTGCAAACGATGTTCATCCCTGTATGTTCTACTTTCCGCTACAGTGAAGCGTAGAGCAAATAATAGTTCATTTTGTTCATTTATATAAGATAACAGAAACAACACTTTTAATATTTTTTATTACTTAATCAATATATAGGAACGAGAAATAAAGATAAGATTGTTACTCCAAGTTTTCGCCTCCAAAAAGTTAATAAATCTTTTATAGGGCTGACTACACGTGTATATAATAAAATTCCGCAGTGTATTCTTCATTTGCGACTACCAAAATTTAAAATATGTGTAAAAAAAATTCTAACAAGTAAAGCGTATTACACTGTTCAAGAATATTTAGAGGATAAGCATGTATGGAATTGATGTCTATTGAATGTAATGCAGGATAGCTGCCAGCTAATGTAATAGATTGTACCATTGATTTTGAAAAGAGCAACTGTTGAGTTTCTTGCCGGCTCTTCTCAGCAGAACTGCCTTCCGAACCGGTGGTAGCTTTTTATTCATATGTTCATTCGACGATTCAAAAGTGCTTGTAATAATTGCCTATTTGAATAAAGAATATTTTGAATTTGAATTTAAAGTTGAATTTAAATTTATTTTCGTTGAGTTCCACCACTGAACTCGCAACGCCTTCAAAATTCGGCGGAAAAAGGAACGGTGTATAACACTAGGTTACCTCTGCCTAAACAATTGCTGAACATTGGCGATAGAAAAAATAATCAGAACTAGATAATATATATACAAAACTCTTCCGGAACTAAATTAATGACCGTCAGAAAACGCACAGTCAATATTACTGGCCGTTGAAAACTGTTTGGAAGGGAAGACTTTGAGACATTTCATTATTGTTCGATATAGAGAATCATTAAGTATACGCAAATGAAGACATGAGCGAAAACTGATAATTTAATAGAATAATATTATTTTCATTTAAGTATAACAAATGGTATATTAAACTACACTTTACACACACATTTTCTATATGAAAATCATTTAAAAAACACTGTCAGTGAATAAACTTAGACTAAAGGACGAAAAACACCTAAATGTTGGTTCCGCTCCGGGCGGGGCGCCACAAAACTTCTTCGTCTTCGTCAAAACCACACAGTATTTCCATGCCTGAGGATAAAAGGGGCCGTTATTGGTGCCTGTATCGAATATTCCTTTTGTGTGGAACCATAGGCTAGGAACTATTGACATTCCCTCGACCCCATTGTTACACACGCCCGTACGAAAAGGCTTTAAGTAAATATGTCAATGCATATATTGATAATAGATTTTTTTATAAGCTTCACGCAGTTAACAGTGAACGCAGAGGGAACCTGGAAACTTGGGGTAACTCCGATCCCATTAAGACAATTCCGCTCCTCATTTTCCGCTGAATTCTTGAGGAACTGTGTTTTGAATGGCGGAACTCAACGCCGCGCTTTGCATCGACATACGGAAAGATACTAAATATTTTTAATAAAATAAATAGTTTTTTTAATTTTTTTTAGTAGGCAAGCAGTCAGAGCCTATTGTCAAGAAACTCCTTTCTCCATTTTCCACTCGATTTCGATACACTGCGTGTCAAGTTACTGAATTCTATGGCAAACTTAAACTTATATAATGTGAAATGTAAATAATTAACTAGGATTATAGGAATCAAACCTACTGCTCATGTTAATAGAATTTAATATTAAGTAAGTTATGAGAGTTAAAAATGATGTGAGAATATTTTATGCATACCATAATTGCTCTTGCGGCAGAACTGAAAAATGTAAATGTGTAAATACGGTGGTCGTGAATTTAATGAAGTGAATTTCAACTCGGATATATTTTATTATCTTTACTATAAAATTAATTTTAACATTGTTTTTTAACTTTTATTTTTTTAACTAATTTTAACAAATTTTTTCTAACTCCCAATTTAAAGTACATAATTGAATATTATAGTTGGAAAATACTAATTAAAAATTTGCTTAATATAAATTGAAAACAAAAAAATGCTTAAATTACAAACGTTTTCACTGTCTGTACGTGCTTCAAATGTATGCATATTTATATCCTACTGCTTCTTGTTTATAGAGTATTTTCATTATCAAGCTCAATTTACGACACTCGCATATGCCTCGAAACTTTGGCGATAAAAGCAACTAAGTACGTAAAATATAGGTATTTAAAATTTTATAGCTATAGATTTATTGCGAACTTTAATGAATGAACTCGTTGAAGTAATAATAACTCGTCAAGCTGTTTAGATTTAACCTTCCAAACGTTATAAGTTAGAGAAGCATCTCGCAACACGCAATGCCTCGAAAAATTCGGTTGAAAATGGAGAACGGAATGTCTCAACACTAGTTTATTATAATATGTTTTGTCTGTTTGTGGGGCAATCTAAAACTGCAAAAGCAATTGTTACTTATGAGTTCAATTCTCGCTATTCATTTGCCACTTTAGTAAGGCGAAGTATGGCATTGAAGTCTACCACTCAACACGGCTTGAATTCGGGAGAAAATTTCAGAACCTAGTTGTTTTAACAATATGTTGACAGACAACAGACAACATATTAGGCAGAGGCCTCTTATATGTCGGGCATAGGATGAAAGCTGAAAAAAAAATCTAAATTCCAGACCAGGATCAGGATCTTGAGATCCTATTTGCGACAATAACTATTCCAGTCTTTAACTTGTATTTAACTAGACCAAAGAGACAAACGTATTAAACATTTACGTATAATGACATAAACGAATTTTGTTAACCGTTGTTTTATTTTTATTTTCCCTTATGATTTATGAGTCTTTAATTAAACTTCTACCAAATATTAGGAATAACTTCGGTATTCTTATACTGAACAAAATAATTTTAGTAGGTATGCCAGTGAAAGAATAAGAATTTTCTTGGAAAAAATGAGCACATCCCGCTCGGGCGGAACGATAAAGCCATAAATCTGATTCCAAATTCCCGAGGAGCTCTTGGGGGACCTAAACAAAGTAAAAACTAAACGCGCGCTTGTCGAATTTAAAGTGGCGCAAAGCTGCCATAATTATGTTTTAAAAACGAAAATGTATTTTACATTTGAATTGATTAAAGGAGATTGTCGGATTAACTTTTAAGCTCTCTTCTATTTTGTTCGTGTGTAAATTTTTTTATTGTTTATATATGCATAATCAGTCTTATTTGCAGCAGTAGTAATAACAATATTTAGAACATAATTTTTTTTTAATAAATTTTGAAGCCAGTCGTGACCACAAGTGTGCGACTGTAAACGCGGGTTCGATTTCCACTCAAGGAGATCCTCACCGCACAACCCACGACCAGTCGGTTTTATAGTCACAGCTTGTACCTCAATGCGAGCTATTTTTAATCAACTGTAAATAGGAAAAGTTTCTCAATTGAGTTAGTTTTTAATATAATGATATCAGTTTTATCATCATAGCATGTCCTACAAGCTATACTGACCAGACACCACTGAAGTGCGGTACAACGGCTCCAATTTAATAAAATATTAAATGTTGCCATAACGTCTATATTTTCTACCTTGTTAAAATTCAAACTTTAAATATGTAATAACGAAAGCAAGCTAACGAGTCTACGTCTATACGATTTTTTTTTAAAAGAAACCTCAGAAAAAGTATCCTTCGTTACCGCGCTTTGCTGCGAACGCTTAAAGGATTAACCTGAAATTTTTAATGCAGATTTTTTTATACTTCTGATTTCAGTGATACGTGAGTCGTGGACTCATAAATATTTAAGTTTTTAAATGAAAGGTTTAGTAGTTACTTTGTAATATGTGCGAGGTTTTTTTAACAATTTAAGTAAACATTTAAGATATGCTTAATTAAGAAATGATAGAATAATTACCAGTTTCACAATTTGGAAATAACTAGGACAATGTATTTTTCTTATAATTTCTTTACCCTGACTTCGTTACTTTACCAATAATTGTAATTAATTCTATTGCAATTAATATTTTTTTACTTTAAAAAATATTTTGAAAATGTTGTAATACAAAGTAAGAAAGACAGTTTGAGTACAGAAAGTAAGAATACTATGATGACTTTCATTAGTAGTCATTTGTGTTGTTTCTTCACTCGTCCATTAAAGAAAATTATTTGAAATGTTGTTTTTACTTTCGTATGCTATTTTTAACTTTACGCTAATATAAAAATCACTCGCGCAAAATTCATATATATATATATATATATAATGGAAACATCATTACCTAACACCGTAAAATATGAATCCAAATATTACCATTTACAACAGCCGTATATGAAATAAGCCACCCTTAATAAATGGGAAAATCTAAAATGCGAGTAAAATTTTACATTTTCTACACTCGCGCTACGAAAATGCACAGAAAGCTGCGTTGTCTTTTAGGCTCTTTTGTTTTAAAAAATATTACCCGATTTTTAAACGTTGGATTTTCTTTATGGAAGTAAGTTACAAATTTAAAATGTTTGCCCATTTACGTATTTGTTTTTAGATTTTAGTCTAATTGGTATAAGAATTATTCGGCTCGAGTGTTAATTTCCTTGCTGTGATTTGTGTGTGGTGTAACTGTTATGTTTAGTACTAAGCTATAAGGTTATGAATATTAACTTCACTAACTAAGTACCACCTCTACTAACTACATCACCATTGTGTTAAAATGTCAGGAAGTAAGTATAAGAAAACACTTAATAATCATAATTTGTTGTTCCTCTTTCACATATACACACTTCTAACACTATTTCTATATAACACTTTACACTTATACACGTTTTAAAACGCATAGTTCCAACAATGACACTGATATTAAACACTTGAACATCGTTACAATTTTACACCTTACGAGAGGCAGAATAACGACGTACTGACTCAATCCATCAAAAACGTCACTTTCAACTTATAAATAATTATGTGGGTCATTTTCTTATTTTCTGTAAAATACCCTCGCACTGACAATTGTCTTACAATTGTCACGTTGTAAATTAAATTAATATTTTCGTACAAAAACCGGACAAAAGCGAGTCGGACTGGCCCATCGAGGGCGTGTCCCGCATTATATGTTGAATGACACCAGAGCGACGAAATGAAAATATTAAATATTCCATTTCCTCGAGTCGGAATCGAACTCACAACGAGTCGCTTGTACAGACACACGCTCGTACCAATGAGCTACGACTGACACAGATCTCCTCAACCTAAATCTTAACATTAATAGACAGAGCAAACCAACTATATAAATATTATATTTCGCTTTGACTGACAAATAAAATGACCCACCAATACAGTGAAACTGCTAATTAATAAGGCCAATTAATTACTTCGGATTGTGACGTTAATTAATAAGTTATACATGACGAGCTTTAAGCATTTGGTTAATTTGTGTGAAGAGCTTATTGTTCTATTGTTATCTTCCCCTGATCAGAGGATAGCATGCATGATTTAATTTGACAGCCAAGGTATACTATATGGCACTAATATATCGTCCACTGCATAAATCGCGGAAATCCCTAAAGATTTATTACACGTGCATAATACATGGCTTACTAAAAAATAAAACCTATAATAATAATCTATATACATTTAGCTTTTGGAATGCATACTGAAAAGCATGATATTAAATTATTTAGAGCCAGCACCCATAAATCGTTATTTATTAAACATTTAAATATGTAATCGGAAATATGTGCCTGTTTTACTAAAATGTATCGAATTATTAAATCTGTATGGTGATAAGCAAAGGTGATTAAGCTTTGATTCTAAATATTTGATATAAAATTTGCATTATTGCCTAGTACTTTATTGCATAAGCAAAAAATCAAAATTATCTTCACGCTGTATCCTGCACATACCAGGGTAGGCAGAGGGAAACTAGTGCTAACGCACTCCGCTGCCCACTTTCCGCCGAATTCTGGAGGCATTGTGTGGTGAGTGGCGGAACTCAACGCCGCGTTTTGCCTCGACAGCAAGACTTTGTGCCTCTGCATTAACACTAATCTTATTTTAATTTTAACTAATACACACAAGGGTGTGACTGAACGCGACGGTTCGATCCCCACTGGAGACAATGAATTATTATATATAAATATTTTAATTTCCGTTGTATTTCTGTGCTGTGGCATTACGAGTAAAAGCCCGGTGTTTTTTTTGTTGTATTTGGCGTCCGAATACCTATAAAGTTTTGATTATTTATTTGGAGATTCCACGCTCTTGAAAAGACCAAATACCTATAATCCGTGATCTAGCCGTCCAGCCAAGTTTATATTTTAGTTCTTCGCCAACTTCTTAAAGCCTAATTAAGTAATATTGTATACTTAGTAATAAGCTGACCTATCAAAGCAGCCTAAACTGAGTTAAGTTTATCCCTTAATTCTGTATTTTGGATATCTTGTTTAATTATCGAACTACTTGTATTTAGACAAATTAGGAGGCGACTCGTAGCGCAGGGGTTGTGGGTTCGCTTCCCAATCAAGGAGATGCAATACTTAAGGGTTCCTCTGCCTACCTTGCTATGTGCGGAATACAGCTTGAAGCAAAAGAATAGACAAATACATAGACGTTTTGTTTTTAGGAAAAGAAAATATATATAACAAAGTCTTTAAGATGAAAACAAATCTATAATATTTCAGTGATTTATTTCTAATAATTATGCACTTATCTAAAATTTAGTAAATATTTAACGTAATAATATATAAATTTAAAAAAAATTCAACTTATTACTTAATTTATTAGAACCAAAGTCCATCTTCCGCTTCTTCTTCACTATCAGTAACCTGTAGATCGTCTTGAATAGCAGGATCCGGCTGAAGCAAAAATGTAATTTACCAATTGCCCCTGCGTGGCTTCGCCCGCTTTTTATTATTTAAGTGTATTGTATTATGGGAAATGGTTGGTTATTTTAGTACGGTGGTCCATACTGTTATATATCATTCATCATCATCATTAATGGTAGTTTAAATCTTTTGGGATATTATTTGATTTTGCTTGCAAAAAATGTCATATTTAATAAAAAAATGTTTAGTTACATCATATCTATTGATTGAGGTACATGTTCTGAAAATTAGTAGAAATAGAATGACAGAGAAAAAAAAGTTAATTCATTTTAACACAAATGACATTTTGTATTAACGTACCTGCCAATTTTCAAGCGGTTCTTCTTTGAACTGCGGGTGTTCCCCGGGTACTGTGTCCAACATCGGTGGATCTAAATTCATATCCGGTTCCATGGGCTCCTCCTAATAAAAAAATATTTTTTATGAATATTTTATTATAATAGGCCGTCGTGGCGCAGCGGTAGTGTGCGGGATACCGCGTGAAGCTAATTTAACTTTTACCTGAACTATTGCGCATTGTACACTCGGGAAGAAATTAATCAAAAGTGAGAAAAAATCCCAAAATCAAATTTACGCAACAATCTGTGTATATATTAAAGGTAACTTCAGAGCGGCCACGGCTCATGAACCGTATTTTTTAGAACTTTAAAACTTTTAAAGGTTACCTGAGACAGCTTTAAGCGACAAAGCCGACTAATTGTAAATTTCAGTTGTAATTTTCATTCTCACATTCAATGTAATATGAATATTTTTGTACGCAATAGAGTATTATATTATATTTTATTTTACCTTGACAACAGCTGGATAGGTGTAGTCGGCATGCTGGTCGAGGTCCACCAGGTCGTCGGACATGTGCGGCGGCTCGTCGGGGACCTCGCGCTTGATGAGGAACTCCGAAGTGTCGAACGGCTGGTCGATGGGCGGGTCGTCCTCTGTTTTATGGAATACAAATTTAATAATCTATATTTTATTTTCTAACTTTATCCGCTTATCCCGCATATAGTAGGGTAGGAAGTTACTAGTTACGAGAACGAAGGAAATGAAAATATTAAATTCATAATAAATTCCCCCGAGAAGGAATCGAACTCACAACCGTCGCATCTACAGTCACTCTATGCTACTGCGCCGAGAATTATTCGAAAATACTCACCGGGACGTACGGACAGCTGTACCATGGTCTCAGCAGCGTCCTTTTGTTCCACTTCCTCAAGACCTGAACTTCCACTATCAGAGTATTGAAGATCTACAACATAAAATAATTAATGTAAATTAATTAAATAAAAATAATATGTCAGATGAAACAATTACAATAAATATCATAATTTATATTTTCAATGTATCTTTGTAAGTGTTATTTCATACTAAGTATAAAGTTATCAAAGTATAACACTCTAAATATGTCTAAAGATTTTGACGATAAAGATAAGTTATGTGTGTTTTATTATTTTCATGATAAAAAATATATTATAAATTTAAAAAATAATTAACCCTTGACACAAATAACTCTAAAACACATTTAAATAGCCAAATATAGAACCCATCAGAGCCGTTAGAAGTTGCTTATATCCTTTCATCAAATAGAAAAGAGCTGATGATATGAGACACTCGATTAAGACAACTTTCAAGCAAAAATATAGATGACATTGTTTATACGTTTAAGAGCTACGATGCCACAGCCATACATATAAACACATACACAGACACGTGAAACTCATAACACCCCTCTTTTGACGTCTGAGATAAATAAATCGCCCAAAAATAGGTGACGAAGTAGTTTACAAGATGTTTTTTCGTCTTTAGCCTTAATGGCAATAGTTTACTCGAATTTATTATCAATAACTTACCGTCGACGAGACTATTTTCTTTTTTGGGTCTGCCTCGTTTCCTTGGCGACGCTTCTATAGAAAAAAATCTTTATTAGTTTTATTAACAAAAAAATTAAACGCTGTATCCCGCACACAGGAGGATAGACAGATGGAACCTTGTTTTAAGACACTACGTTCTCCACTTTTCGCTGAATTCTAGAGACATTGCGTGTTGAGTAGCGGAACCCAACGATGCGCTTTACCTCGATAACAGAGCGAAGAAATTAAAATATAAATTTTTCACTGCTAGGAATGGGGATCGAACCCACGTTTACAGTCAAAATTTTACTAAAAAAATAAAAAAGCCATACCATCAATAGTATTAGGTTTATGTTTCTTAGGCCGTCCTCGACCTCGTTTCTCGTCGCTCTGGGATTGCACGTCATCTTCTAAATCCGAATGTTCCGCGTCTTCTAGCATCTTCTGTTGTACTCTGGCGATGTTTGCTTCCAACTGACTCACGTGTTCGTCGAACTGATGGCAAGAAAAACACATGTTTATTTTCTTTCAAAGATATCAATATCATATATAATAAAATAATATTGAAGGTAATATATTAATGTTTTTATTTTGTTTATGTATGTACCAAGTATTATTATGTCTGTATGCATGTATATTTGCAACACTCACTGATTATTTTTAATTTTATATTTTCTAATTTCAAGGTGGCCTAAAAGAAATCGCTTATCATCGATAAGACTGCCTTTTGTATTTAACAAAATGTTGTATACATTTACTAGATATAAAATCAAATTTTGCTTGTATTTCCATTTACAATAAAGTATATTTAATAAAACAAGTAAATGAGTCAAAAAAAGCAAAAGCTTATAATCACTGTTTGATATGATTTGATTGACTATTTAATATTTAAGTAAAATAATAAAAAGGTCCAAAAGTTAAGCGTTCTGTAAACGACGATATTATTGCACAATCAGTGTATATGATTCTGACTGATGGTGCAATTTTAGTATGTTTCTAATAATGTAGTAACTATACATATCTATACTCATAATAAAATCATAAAAGATCGGTGTCTGTACATGGAAGATATATAAGAAAATGTTAAGTGACTAAAAGAAAAGTATAATTAACCTGTTCCAAAGCCTCTTGCGTTACTTTCAACACAGCTTCCGCCTGCCTAGTGAACTGCGAATTGATGCCATTGTACGCGCGACAGTTGTCCACCAGTAACTGGATATCACGGAGGAACTCTTCACGGCTGTGGTATTTGTGCGCTATAGAAGAAAACACATTTAAATATTTAAAGTAAAATTAAATCTTACTAACATCTTTTTTGGGGTAAACAGGTCTATTGCGTTATTCAACTAGTGTCACATATTGTTCATCAATATATGATGAGGTTCATTAATATTGTCTGTTATTTTTTTCTTCAACTTCACGCATTATCCCGCACAGCAGTGTAGGCATAACGAACCTACCTAGTGTTAAGACATTTTGTTCTCCACTTTACGTCAAAATTAGAGATACTTATTACTCGTGTCGATTGGCGGAATTCAACGCCACGTGTCTTTACAGAGCTCGAAGACTAAAGTAATCCATATTCAGTCAAGCACTATACCATTTTGGCACGATAACTTCGTCTCTTAATTAATGTCACCAATATATTTTGTGAATCAATAAAATAATTTCAAAACTAACTTAACTAATAAATTTACCAATATTCAAAAATATAACAGAGGCCTCCACACATACCAAACATTACAGAATTAATAGAAATGAGATCATGATTCAAATTAAATATTTGTATATTAAAAAAAAAAAACATTTTAAATGTCAATATGTATAATGAAATTTATTAGTCTTAATACATGCCTTGAATTTTCTTCCCAATTGTTTCCATATCAATAGGTTTCTTTATAACATTATAGTAATCTTTAACTTGCTTCTTATTTACAGGCTTCAAGAATGGCCACGCCTCCGGCATCACTTTAAGTTTGGTTGTAAGAAGGTTCTCGAAGATGAATGATAATGCGACCTATGAGATTAAGATAGAAAAAAGTACATAATATATTATTATACATTTTAATTAAGAAGCAGAATCAATACTAAAGATCCATGTAAATAGTTGTAGACAACATTTTGTGTTTAAGAATGTGTCCCCAGAGGAAATTGTCAAAACTTTTAAAAGCCTCAATTTAAAGAAAACTAGTGACTTATGGGGCATGTCTGTTAAAGTTCTTAATTCAATTATACCTAATATTGCTCCTTACCTTGTTTTAATTTTTAACAATTGTGTAGAATCCGGTACATTTCCTGATTTAATTAAATATAGCAAAATAGTGCCGCTTTACAAAAGTGGAAATAGATCTGAGCCTGGAAATTACAGACCGATCTCTGTTTTACCATCCTTAAGTAAAATATTTGAAAAAATAATGTTCAACCAGCTCACAATTTTCTTAAATATTAACAATTGTTTCCATAGTGAGCAATATGGTTTCACCAAAGGCAAGTCCACTACGGATGCGGGTGCTGCACTCCTAAAGCACATTTATGACGCATGGGAGAAGTCACAAAATGCTATTGGAGTATTTTGTGATTTATCCAAAGCCTTTGATTGTGTAGACCATGAAACTCTGTTATTAAAACTATATCATTATGGTATACAGGGTACTGCCCTTGATCTTATTGCCTCATATCTAAACCAAAGAATCCAGAAGGTTAGTATAAATAATGTAAAATCATCTGGATCTCTTCTAAAGATGGGCGTTCCACGAGGATCTATTCTTGGTCCCCTTTTATTTCTTATTTATATTAACGATCTGCCTTTTTATGTGAAAATATTTAAGGTTGACAGAAATAAAATAAACTATGACGAAGTGAATAGTGCATTATCGCATATTCTTCGTTGGTTTGATGTTAACAATCTAATGTTTGCTTTGCTAAATGTTAAAAAACATAATTTTAGTCTACTAATTAAAGGAGAAGCTCTTAATTTGTCGGTATAAACTATTTTCCTAGGTGGGACTATAGATTCCAAACTCCAGTGGAATGCTCATCTGGGAACATTTGCGGATAAACTCAGCTCTGCCGCGTTTGCAATTAAAAAAGTAAGACAAATGACGGACGTTGAAACTGCCCGACTAGTCTACTATAGCTATTTTCATAGTATTTTATCTTACGTAATGCTTCTATGGGGCAGTGCTTCAGATATCAATTCCATATTTATTCTTCAAAAAAATGCCGTGATATATTTATAATCTAAGAGCTCGAGATTTTCTGCGAGACGTTTTCAAAGAAGCAGGTATTATTACAGTTGCTTCCCAATTTCTATATTATAACATTCTCTCTGTCCGACATAGTATACATTGTCATAGAAAAAATAGCGACAGTCATCTTATAGGAACGAGAAATAAAGATAAGATTTTTACGCCGAGTTTTCGCCTCCACAATGTTAATAAATCTTTTATGGGTCTGAGTATACGTGTATATAATAAAATTCTACAGTGTATTCTAGTCTTGCAACTTCCAAAATTTAAAATATCAGTAAAAAAAATTCTGACAATCAAACCTTATTACACTGTTCAAGAATATTTAGAGGATAAATATGTATGGAATTAATGTCTAATGAATGTAATGCAGGATAGCTGCCAACTAATGTAATAGATTGTACCATTGATTTTGAAAGGAGCAACTGTTGAGTTTCTTGCCGGCTCTTCTCAGCAGAACTCATTAATATAAAATAAAAAAATTACGTAAACCCTAGACTATTATTTTTATATAACTTCATATTTTACTGCTTGGAGTATATAATTGAAATAATTATAATGGTCTCACATTTACATAGAAATGATATATTAAAATCTATAAGACCTCAGCGCTAACAAATATATATTTTTAATAATTCAAAACGAAGCAACCAACCTGATCGTTGTCATCTAGCAATGGATTAATCTGCTTCTCTAATTTCATGAATTGCTCTTCCTTTTCTGCTAACTTCTCGAAACAGCGTTGCATCATTCGTTGAGCTGCCACTGTGAGACTACTCGTTGGTCCTAAAACATGATTTTAAATGAAATTTATATTAGGTTGAGGGCAGATGTTATAAATAAACGAGATAAATAAATTATCCTTAATGCAGAATCACACCTTAATCAAACTTATTAATGATCTTTGGGTAGGTATATTATATTTGTAAAATTATCCCTATACATACGCTATCAAAATAAAAAAAGTTGTAACAGCCTTATAAGAATTTCATAGATGTAGTTTGATCAGAACGAATGCCTAAGTAACAGAACAGATGGACTGTTAACAAAAAGCGCAGGTTAGCATCCCACCATTTCTTTTTATTTTCAATGTTTTATTTGTTTTCTAAAAATATTCAGAAATAATGGTTCTGCGATTCAATAATGCTATTACATTAGATATGCTTAATTCGATTATTATTTTACATTATACTATAACAAAATATTTTTAAGAAAACAAAGGAAATATAGTCTGGCAAACATGTTATTGATAATGGGAAGCACGCG
>JAAIXI010000237.1:0-175722 GCA_013403645.1 Heliconius nattereri
AGATAATATAACTATACATACCTACTTAAGATATACCACTACGGTAGAGACCGTGGTGTTTGGCACTCCGCTCTCTCTGACTACCCCGCTAGAGTTAAAGCTTGAAGCTAAGAAGTCTTAAGTAACTCAAAATGGTTCTTATAAAATATGCACACTGCACTTTTGCAGCTTTTTAATTTGGCTGGACACGCAGACGGGAGGTGCGTGTCCTGATTGTTGTTATCTACTTGCATATTCCCCCCCCTTCCCCCTGAGCGCTCGGACAACGAATACGTGTTTCAAGAAGCTCCATCAAAATCAACGGTTTAAAAATGTAAAAAGTGCAAAATTCTACGTGATTTTTTGTAACTTTGTAATTCTACGTGATTCTTTAATAACAAACCAACAAAGTGCTAAAAAAATTATAAGCAAAACTTTTATGAATTAAGTGCTTAAAGTGAATATTGTGCTACTAGAAGTTCTTTGTCTATAAAAGTGACAGTGAGCCGTTGGACGAGTCAAAGCTTGACCTTTGAACATAACTATTCTGTAGTGTGAGCCTTACCTACAGACCCGTATTTACAACTTTACTCTCAAGGGAGCCGTAGCGTAACGGCTTCATAACGAGACCTAACGACCGGCTTGACTTGACACCTGATGTGCGTTCCAATCACACTTGGAACTGTTTATGAGTTGTATAGATTATAATTTTTTTTTTTTGTATTTTTTTATTATATTATTATTTTCACTTTCGTCTGATTTAATACATAAGTTCTATCGCCAAAATGCCACTGAAAAGAACTCCGCCTAAATCATCCTTGTCACCACCTTCGCTTGATATCCCGGAAGCAAACTTTAGCAAGATGACCAACTTTCAATCCGAAGTAGTTACTCCGACTATGAAACTTCGACAAAAACGTAGGCGTTCACCTTCAGACGAAATTGGTGAAAAACTATCCTCCTTTATTAGTGAATTTAAAGAACTTCTTGAAAATCTTAAAACTGAACAAAATCATAAACTGGAAAATTTATCTGCAGCGGTTGACGAAATAAAACGGCAAAACCACGAAATACAAGCATCAGTTGAGTTCCTATCACAAAAATACGACTCCGTCATCACACAGTTGGACAAATTTATTTATTTATTTATTTATTTATTAGGAAGCCAACGTTACATACTAAGACTACAATGGTTACAAACATTTATAAATATATTGATACAAAGTATGTCTCAATTATAGGCTAACTTTGCATGTATAGTAAAGTTGCTGCTCACATCTAAATTAACAAAACAAAAAAAAAAAAAAACAACAACAATAATAATAATAAAAAAATAAAAAAAAAACCACTAACCAGGAATATAAATTTAAACTTATAACATAAACATTGTTCTAATTATAAAAAAAGACAGACAACTAAAAAAGATAATACTTAAATTTAAAAAAATATACTAAAAATAGCCAAACATAAACAAAACAAAAAAAAAAAAACAAACTATCAAAACCAAAACTGAAGTTCTTAAAACAAAAAAAATAAATAAATAAAAAAATGTTATAATAATTATAATTATTAATTATAATTATTGTAAGTAAGCACAGTTATGAATTTCTTATTAGATACATAAAATATTTTTTCAGCTGAGCTTTATACAAAGGTCATTCAAGGAGTCATTAAAAATATCAAATTGAGTTTTTTGTGCTAATTTGCTATAAAGATTTAAAGTTCTATTGAGTGGTGCATTTAGGCCTAAATTTGTTCTAGCGAACCTTGTTTTAAAATTTTGGGTACGTTTTTGCATTCAATTTAGGGGTAAAAAATATTAAGTTGACTTAAAATCTTCGGACAATCAAGGTTTCCAGATACTAATTTATGTAAAAAGCAAAGATCGGCAATCTCTCTGCGATGGGATAGTTTTAACATATTATAATGTTGTAATAAGTCATCGTACTTACGAAAATCATTACTGATATGATCTCTATAAGATAAAAATTTTAAAAACTTTTTTTGGATTCGTTCCAATCTGTTTTTATGTGTTACATAATATGGATTCCAGACAGTAGAACAATATTCTAAATGACTCCTAATTAAGGAATTAAATAAGATAATAACTGAACTAGATTTTTTAAAAGGCTTAGTAGCTCGTATAATAAATCCTAAAATGCTTAACGATTTACTCATTATATCATTTATGTGTGGAACAAAACTCAATTTAGCGTCTACTGTTATCCCTAAATCACGTACTTGAGTAACTCTTTTAATAGGATAACCATTCACTTTATAATTATAATTGATGTCAGAAGTCTTCCTACTAAATGTTATACTCTGGCATTTCTTGTTATTTAATTTCATACTATTCATAGAACACCATACAGCAAACCTGTCTAAATCTTGTTGCAAGAGATTACAATCATTCACCGACTCAATTTTTTTATATATTTTTAAATCATCTGCATATAATAAGAAACTACAATGGTGTAAACAAGTAATGACATCATTATAAAAAATATAAAATAAGACAGGGCCAAGTCTAGACCCTTGTGGGACTCCTGAATGTAAAAAGAATGTTCTTGACTCAAAACCACCAAGAACTACATTCATTTGTCTATTTTGTAAATAACTCTCCAACAATTTAAGTACTTTCCCCTGTACTCCATATTTATAAAGTTTATTCAATAAAAGTTTATGATTAACAACATCAAACGCCTTAGTCAAGTCTGTATAAATACAATCAACTTGTTTATTAGAGTCCAATGATAACGCGATATCCTCTACAAAAGATATTAAATTTGTTAAAGTAGATCTATTTTTTATAAAACCATGTTGACTATCTGAAATCACAGGTTTAATGTGCCAAGTTAGGTACGGACAGATAAGGGACTCAAATATTTTGGCAAAAACTGATAAAATACTAATAGGCCTATAATTTTCAATACACTTTTTATTACCATTTTTAAAAACTGCCACAATTCTTGTCTTTTTCCAATACATAGGAAACGTACCGTCTTCAATAGATCTACAATATATGATATGCAGGGGCTTCACCAATGTTGATGCAGTTCTTCTAATAAATATTGGTGGTATGTTGTCCGGTCCAGGTCCTTTCTTTATATCGAGAGCTTTTAATTTGCTTAATATTTCATTTTCACTTATGTTAATTGTAGATAAAGATGAATTATTATTAATACCAGAATCAAAGCAAGATACATTATTCAAAGAACTATCGTATTCAATAAACTGTCTGGAAAAATAATTAGCAAATTGATTACAAATGTCTTCTCCATCTGTGTAATAACAGTCGTCCAATGACATTAAAGCCGGGTAATCACATTTATTACCACGAAGATTTTTAATGTAACTATAAAAATACTTTGGATTTTTATATATATTTAATTCTACACTCTCAATGTATTTTTTGTAATCTACATCTATGAGATGTTGACACGTATCTCTTAGTATTTTAAATTCAATCTCATCAAGAGGATTACCATATTTTTTAAATAGTATTCTGTATTTATTTTTTTCTTTTAAACGTTTTTTTAGGTTGTATGAGTACCAGATAGGATATTTATTATTGTAATTTTTACTGTGTTTTTTTGTCACATGCGTCTCTAATATATTACGTATTTTAGAATAGAAAATTTTGACCATATCATCTATATGATTGCATTTATTAAGTAGTACTCCCCAGTTCAATTTTTTAATTTCATTGTTTATAATCTTATAATCAGCGTTTACGAAATTATATTTGCAACTAGTACTTGGTTCTAAAAATAATTCTACTGAGCTAACGTTTAAAAATATATCCAAAGGTGGGTGATAATTATCAACAGGACAAATGTGAGTGTCGCTGTAACTAACCTTAATATTTTCAGTACCAGTAAAAATTAAGTCTAATGTTTTACCATAAGCATTATTAATAACGTTACGTTGTGAAAAATTTGTAAGCGACATAAAATCTTTTATTAAACAACCTGCACATGAACTGGTGCTTTTCATTGTACATTTTGTTTTGTCCTTACTATCTAACACCCAATGTAGTGAAGGTATATTAAAATCACCAATTATAAAAGTTGTACATTGCTTAACAAATACACTTTCAATATTTTGTACAATCATTTTAAGTTTTTCATAATTAAGTGGTGACGGGATATATACCGCGCATATTGAAATTGTTGCAGACCCAATTACTAAATTGACCCATGAATCCTCATAGATAGTTTCCCAAGCAACCATTCTATAGCTTTTAATTTTATTTAAAGCTGCTATAAGGACACCTCCACCATCACATTTTGCTGAATTACTAGATTCTCTATCCCTCCTATATACAGCATATCTATCATCTATAAATTCTCTACTATTGATATTGCTATTAAGCCATGTTTCCGTAAAGATAATCACATCAAAATTATCATTAAGTATAGAGCGATAGGTTGCATTTACTTTTGTCCTAATACCTCTTACATTTTGGTATAAAATTCTTAAATCACTAGACATTAAGCTAAAAATAATAAAAAAAAAAAATAGTTCCAAAAACCAAACAATATTTGAAACGTTAATAATAATATGAAATATCAATGTAAAAAACAAAGAGCTACTCCAATGTCTTTAAAAAATCTTTAGATTTCACAAATATAACGTCACTTGCTGCAGTCTTTCTAAGGAATATATTACCATTACGCGACCAAACGAAACGATATTGTTTGTCCCTGGCAAACAATCTTGTTGCTGCGTAAATATCTTTCGAAGCCGAAGTCAGATGTTCTGATATAAAAACGGGAGCTTTTTCTCCTGAAATTCCAAGATGTGATGTATTCAACTTGTTGTCAGGGTTTTTTTTATTATAGTTAATGACTCCAGCCATAAATCGATCACGTATGAGGGGAGTAGAAAATTTTACTGCCACAGTGCGAGGACGAGATGAGATTTTATTTTGTTTAGCAACTCTTGTACAATTAATAATACTACCTTCGGCGATCTCAATGTTTGTAACTTTACTTATTTGTTCGACGGTCTTTACAAGATTTTCAGTTTTAAATTCAGGCACACAGTGTAATTCCAAGTTAGTAGTTCTCGCCTCTTTCTCCAATTTATTAATTACACCACTGTGATTACTAATAGTATTCCTCAATTCAATGTTGTCCTTTTTCAAATTTACGATTTCAATTTTAGCTTCGTCTAATTCCTTCTTAACGCTATCATAAAGATTAGAGAAATATTCTAGAGATTCCTTTATATTCTGTAAAACATTTAACTCCTCACGAATCTTTTTTAATTCAATACTTAATGTGCTGGTTATTACTTCTCTCAACTCCTTAGATATTGAAGAAGTTGGATGTACCAATGGTGTACTATTCTCTGGGCTATTTTGTTTCTCTTTAGATGTTGTTACGTTTTGAATGGCTTTACGGCTAACTGAAGCACAAGCCGAACAGATCCACTGTGTTCGATTTATTGTACTGTTGCTATTTGTTGAAATACATTCAAAATGGTAGTGCGCTTGACATTTACAACATTTGATTCTTTTTTGAGTTACCAATATGTTTCCTTTACAAGTAACACATTCATTTATCATTTTAAAATATTTCGTAAGAATCAAATAAAATTTAAAAAAATAATTCTACAATTTTATTTTCTTAGGATTCGATCTTCGGTTTATTAGTTTCAATCCATAGTATCTGCCGCTAGGCCACTGACAGACTATGACGATGAACGTAATTAATTGTACTGGTTTTACAACTTCACACAAATACCCCTCGTTTTTATACTGTGAGGGTAGATGTGATTGCAACAGCTATTAGGTTAACACTCTTAGGGAATATAAAATATATGTTTTAGCACTTTAACACAGTTCACTAAGTTTCAAACGTAAACCAAAACGTCAATTTAATATTAACAACTATTAAGCAGTGATCTTAATACTTTAAGAGCCATAATTAACACACATACAATTATAAAACACAGTTTTTGAGATAGTGAGCAACTACACGTCTTATTACGTCGAGCGCTGACGACAATCAATGAAATTAGAGAAGGAGGAAAGACAACTGAACCTTCTTCAGATGCAATTGCTGGAAACCAGAATAGAAAACTACGAGCGTTTGTCGAGGTCTTCCTGCATAGAAATCAAAAATATTCCTACAGTGCCTTCTGAAACGAAAGACAAATTGCTTAATACTGTTATCTCGGTAGGTAACAGTTTGAATGTTCCCATTAAGTCACATGAAATTAAGGCGTAATTAAGACGTATTTCGTGTCAATTCACGCGACGCAGTAAATCGCACTGTCTTAGTTGATTTCATGGGGGTAATTATGAAGGAGAAGGTCATCCAAATGTTCAGAAAGAGCAACCGAGAGAACAACAGATTAACAACTGACAAATTGAAGTTACCAGGACCTTCTAAACCAATGTTTATATCGGAGAGTCTGACACCAAAAATGAAAAGGCTTTTCTTTCTTGCACGAGACTTTGCCAAGTTGAATAATTACACCCATTGCTGGATTTCTAATGGCAAGATATTATTAAGGAAAAAAGAAGGAGAGAGATATATATAATTGTTAAGAATGAAACTGATCTACCAAATATACCAAAACAATGACTAGATAATTGTGAAAAATATAATGTTTAGTTTTTTTGAATTTATTTTTATATAATTTAATGCTCATTCATTTTAATTATGTATATTATATCTTTTTAATTTATTGTAAGCGACTCGTGCTGTTCAACAACAATTTACATAACTATATTATTACAAATACACGACATACACATATATCGTTAATTTACAATCTCGAAAGCTTCAGGGTCTTAGCTAGTTTGTGTTGCGATAATTTACCAGTAAATATTACACTATTGTTAATTACTCCTACTTACATAATGAGGAGCAACAGGAGTATGACCAGAAACTCTAAGATGTGTTATATTGTACCTGTGTTTATGCCAAATTAGACAATGGTGGTCGAAAATATTATTGATGATTTTGAGGAAATTTTAACATTTCACTCTCAGCTTTGTTCCCCTGAGCAATGTGACCAATTTTTACAATATACAAATGGAATAAAGATCTTTCACGTTAACATACGTAGCCTAAGCTGTAACTTTGAGTCACTCTTGCTTGAAATCTGGGTGCTTTCGGAGTGTTGGTTGAGTAGAGTTTCCGTGTTACCAGCACTGCTAGGCTTCAATTTCTTTATGACAGGTCATACTAATCAAAATGACGGTGTTGTTGTATATATTAGAAATAATGTGTATTGCGAAGTTACTGAACCTAATATTAGGGAGGCAAATTGCCTTCAAATTGTTCTTTCTTTGACATTTGTTATTGTTGCTCTATATCGTCCTCCTTCGTATAAGTGTATTAATACTTTTTTACATAGCTTGGACAACATTTTGACTTCATTAACCAAATTTAAAACATTGCTTATTATAGGTGATATCAATATTAATATAAATAGCCCAACATCTGACTCACGTACGGACATGTACTTGAACCTTTGTGCAATACATGGTCTGGTACCAGCTCACTCTTTTCCGACTAGAAATGATAACTGTCTAGATCATATAATCTTCAGAAGTCATAAAAGTTCAGCTACATATGTATTGGATGCTCCATTTACTGACCATTGTCCTGTTTGCATTCGCTGTGAAAATACGGACGAAACTTTATGTACAGATGTGACAGCAAATTCCGTCACATATGTAGATGAACCTGCTGTTATTAGTACTATCAAAAACCTCGAATTTACTGATATTTTAAACAGCAATGATCCAGAAGAAGCGGCTGAGAGACTGGTGTCCACTTTGTCCTCCATCATTCAAAATAATACTTGCACCAGGCTGTCTTCATGTAGGAAGCGAATTCTAAAACCATGGATAACCCCCGGTTTACTCCGTTGTATTCGAGACCGAGATAAGCTTTACAAAAAAACAAAGAAAGAGCCTAATAACGCCATTGCCAAAATAACTTATACACGCTACAAAAAAATTCTGTAATAATCTATTAAAGAAAATAAAAACTAATTACGAGAGGAATGAATTTTACAAGGCTAAAAAAAATTCGAAAAGAACTTGGAATGTTATTAAAAAAATAACGAACCTAACTAATGATAACACTAAGGCTTCAAATAGTCTGTTAAATATTGCTAACAATCCAATTGACGCAGTGAATAACGTAAATGATTATTTTGCAAGTATAGGCAAAAAACTGGCTTCCAGTGTTCGTATTATGGATATTTCAGAGCAATATCCGCCTTTCATGATATCCCAGAGAGCGCCGAATTCGATGTTTATTAATTGTACTAATGATTCTGAAATAAAATCTATTATATACGGTCTAAAAAGCCATTGTGCAGTAGGGTGGGATAAAATACCATCTTCTATCCTTAAAGCTACTGCAGACATTCTTACTCCTTCAATAACTTGGGTTTGTAATCTGTGCCTTTCCCAGGGTAAATTCCCTAGAGTCTTTAAAAAAGCTGTAGTTCACCCAATCTACAAAACAGGGAGTAAAGATAGTCTTAATAATTACAGACCCATATCTGTGTTGAGCACACTTTCCAAAATTCTCGAAACACTTATCAATAAAAGACTAGTCTCTTATTTAAATAAATATGATTTGCTTGCGGCTAACCAATATGGCTTTAAAGCTGGTAACTCTACAGAGGATGCAGTCATGAGTTTTGGTGGATAACGTAGTACAAAATCTTGACAGCAAAAAGAGGGCTCTTGGTATATTCTTAGATCTTTCAAAAGCCTTCGATACGGTGTCTCTGCCTCTTCTCTTCAAAAAATTGGAAAGTATCGGTATCAGAAATATTGCCTTAGACCTCTTTACGAGCTATCTGACTGACAGAACGCAATTCGTTGTTATAAATGGAAATATCAGCGACGATGCAAAACTTTCATATGGAGTACCCCAGGGTAGTGTACTGGGACCCACTCTCTTTTTAATATATATCAATGAGCTCTGTAATTTAGTAATACCCAACTGCAAAATCATCTCATACGCAGATGACACCGCTATGCTTATTTACGGTAGTACTTGGGCTAACACACTTAAGTATAGTGAAAAGGCTTTTTCCATTGTTAGTAGCTGGTTATCCCGTAATATGCTAACATTAAATTTAGATAAAACTCAATTTATAACATTTGGTTATAAGCTTTCCTTACCCTCTGAATCGTTCTCCATTACTGTTCATACATGTTCCTATGAATTATATCAAGCCTGTAATTGTTCTAAAATAACCCGATCTTGTTGTATTAAGTATCTTGGTGTCCTTATCGATGAAAGCCTTTCCTGGAAGAACCATATACAAGCTCTAGCTTCTCGTATACGAAAGTTAACATTCATCTTTAAGCAACTTAGATCTAGCGCTAGCTTAGAAGTACTAAAAATGATTTATTACGCCCTTGTGCAATCATTGCTAACTTATTGCATACCAGTATGGGGCGGAGCTATCAAAACAACTCTGCTTTCACTTGAAAGAGTCCAAAGATGTGTACTTAAAGTTATACTATCCAAACCTGTTCGTTTCCCAACAGAAGATTTATATAAATCATGTAAGGTGTTAACAGTTCGACAATTGTTTGTTCTTTGCTCTGTTTTACGAAAGCATCGAGCTACCTCCTTTGATGCTCAGTATATGCTCAATAAATCTAGATCTAATAAAATTTGTCATAAAATAGAATTGCGTCATAAAGCCTCTTCAAATCGACATCATTATTATCTCAACCCCACATTATACAATGCTATCAATAATAAAATAACCATATATCCCTTAAACTCTCACCAATGTAAAATGAAACTCTCTAACTGGTTATTAAATTTAAACTACGACCAAACAGAAGACCTCCTAGCCACCTAAATGAAGTTAATTGTATATATCCTTAACCTTAAGCATACTTATCCAAGCAAGGTCGCATACATACACACATACATACATGCATACATACATACATACATACATACACACGCACGCACACACACATGCATACATATATACACACACACACACACATATAAGCACATATAAACATTACACACATTCTAAATTTACTTAAATATTCTAATTCTTTATTATTATTATTTTATTTTATTGTTTTATGGTCATGGTTTTTAATTTTTAATTTTTATTTTTCTTATATGTATAATTATGCAATTAAATTTGATCTATCTTTTGAAACGACGCTTGTGAGGCGGGCGTTAATAACTGCGACACAGTATCATACTACTGTAGTTATTACCGTCGTAAACTGTTTTTGTTATGTACTACAATTTTTTTGAAATAAATAAAATATTATTATTATTATTATTATATATGTCGGAAATAGTAGGTGGTTCCGGAACGCCAGCGCCATCTATTGGCGCTCAACAGTTAGTGTTATGCACTGGTATGGAAAGGGCGAGTCGAGGCGTGGCTGACGGACATCGACTCACTTTGTGTTTGGCGGTCGGCCGGTGCAGACGACACTGAAACTGTCCCGTTCCGTTCCGTGCTGTGTACCTACCTACTGGGATAGCGATAGCTGCTTTCTTGTGAATTGATTACGGTGTTGTAATTAATTCGTAATATCACAAATTGTGTTTACTCAAGCCAACATTATCCACTGAAGCCCATAGTAGACCGGGTACTCAAAAACTATGTGCGAGGGAAATCCACCCGACAGCGACATGTATATTTTTATATATGACCATATGATTAGGTACCTAAAATTACACAACAGTTACGCTCTGTAAAAACTAGTACTGCATAAGTACATTCTACATTTTAACGCGTAGGCAAGTACAGTGCAATTAGGAGTTACTAGAGATTTTTTAAAGAAAATGCGTTTTTTTTATTCACTCGTATAACTCGTAAAGTTATATATGAAAGGTCCTTAAATCTAGTGTTAAAAATAAATCAGAAAAAAAATTAAAATACTAGGTGTTTATTAAAATATTAACTTATAAAACTTTATGTACATAAAAAAATCAATATTTAATATAAATAGACCCAAACATACACAACAGTAAGAAAAGGAGTTAAATAAAAAAATGTCAATTGGCCACAAAATTGCATTGTAAAAAAAATCACTTTTTTCTTACATACCTATGCAAGGAAACTAAATAACCTTAGATTTTTTTTATAATTTAAGTAAATCACATAACCTATTTCCTAATCGGTTTGCAGCATCTGATCGCTCACACTCTTTGGCAACACAGAGCGCACAGATAAGAGATACTGCATAAAGCAAACGAAAACCATAATATCCCAATATGTAATTTAGTAGTGTTCTCATTAATTATCCAAAGAGTAAACAACACGGGGTCTACGTGGACATACAGTCTCATTACGAGTCACTTCTGGAATATGAGTAAAGGATATTACATTTGATTCAATTTCAGTGGCTGGGCTCAATGCTGTTTGAGAGTCTTGCAGTAATTCAGGCACATTATTATTTTCTATCTGTACTTTATCTGATTCTATGTCAGACATGTTCACCTCGGTTTCTTGTTCGGTTACCTCCAGGCTCGGCTCGTTAACACGTCGGCGACGGCGACGAACGCGATTTCTCGAACGTTTAGGAGGGTCAAGAAAACAGTCTTCAGATTTCTTATCATCTTTATCTACACTTATTTTGTTATCTAACATAGCAAGTGCTTTCCGTTTCATATTTAACAATGTTTGAGCAGTGTCATCATATACATTCATATTATAACAAGCTTCATTTGTTCCTTGAGAATCAACCAATGTTAGGCAATTTGATGGGTCCATTGTATGGGTTGTAGCATCAATTTGATCTTCATTAATAATTTGGGAAGTGTTTTGGTCATTTTCAGATGTTGCATTCTCTACTACTGCAGATTTATTTATAAATTTCTCAAACACATCCTTTCTTTTGCATCGCTTAGTGATTGAGTCCACATTAGAGTTACCTGTTGCATCATTACATCTGTACATATCATGGTCAGTAGAGTTCCCATTGATTATGACATCAGTACTCAAATCAGTCAAAAAAGGTACAACCCTGCAAAAAATAATGTTATGTTACTTTGATATAAAAAATAGCTATCTAAAATCTTACATCAGTAATTTGTTTTATTGATAATACAAAAATAACTAACAACTATATAAGAAATTATAACTCACTATGATTAAATGTTTATGAAAAAAATTACAAATGTAAATAATACTTTTAACTTTCCAATAAATAAAAGAAAGATTTTTTATAGCCATTAGCGGCCAACATAAATTTATATAAATAAAAACCCTTCACACTGTATCACGCACACAGTTGGGTAGGCAGAGGGAACCTAGTGTTAAGATAATCTGTTCCCCACTTCCTGCCGAATTCTAGAGGCATTGCATGTAGAATGGCAAAATTTAACACCGCGATTTCCCTCATCACCAGAGTGAAGAAATAGAATTATAAATGAATATTTACAGTCATATTTTGGGTACTTGCACCACAATTGGCTAAATGAATATATATTTATATAATAGTTTAGGCAGTCTAGTGTATTGAACTCATTTCATTACTGACACATGACTCCTCAGGGACATGACAGAAATCTCTGGTGTTGAAAGACAAATTAAAAAAAAATAATATAAACTTTCTTGACAACACTGTCTAAATTTCAAGAAAATTTTGCATGTTATGAAAATATTATATATTAAGACTCAATAAGTTTTTAACAAAAAACTCACTCAATAGTATCATCAGAATTTAAAAGTGCTAAAGCTTCACACGATGGCAGCATGTGGCCATTTGTAGTGAGGCAAAATTTTCCAGGAAGTGTAAAAATATTTTGTATTCTTTTCTCCAACCAACGAACTGGACGATTGCGATTAACTAATATGTAACATCGGCTACGAACATCTTTAAAATATCGCTGCAGAGAAACGCTAATACGAAATGTGGAATTTATATTAACAAGAGATTCCGATACTAAAGAGTAACTTGGACTATTGCTACGACTACGCATGATTTTTCGAGTAAAATATTATTGGAAGTAACTTCAGAATTATTATACTTAGTTTATATTTTAATACATTACGATATTTGAATGCTTTTTTGACACTGACAGTTTGCTTGTCAAAATTTCAATATAAATGATATAAACAAAAAAGTAGTTCTTCCATAAATTAAGAACTGAACTGAAATTAGTTCTTTGAAACACATAATAACGTTGTTACTCATTAATAGTAAATTATTTTAGAAGAATATCATATTGAATATTTAACTAAATAATAAAAATAAAAAAATTGGAGTCTGTATCATAATACAGTGGTTTATGACTTTGAAACAAAAAAATAAGAAACAACCTTGCTGGTTGACTCGACTTTAAATTATTTGCAATATTATATAATTCAAAACAATTTTTTGATTAAGCAAATGAATTGTTTGATGTCTTTTAAGGCTAAACTGATGAGAAGAGATGAAATGATGAAGAGATGATATGATTAAACATTTCTTCGCTTTAATTTCGAGGCAAAGCGCGGCGTTGAGTTCTGCTAAGCACGCAATGCCTCCAGAATTCGGCAGAAAGTGGGGAACACAGTGAGAGTGTCTCACTGCCTACCCTGCTGTGTGCGGGATACAGCGTAAAGCTAATATATATATAAGGCCCGGTCGACTTCCTAAGGAGCTTGGGCGACATACCTAAGTTGGGTCCCGTGGTATTGCTATATTAATGTAAAACTACTAATTAGTAGTTTTTCTAAGAGTATTTTTTTAAGAATTTAATTNATTAGCCCCAAAGTCATCAGCGTCGTTTCATGGCTGTATTGATGAAAATTCTATAGTAGTACCATATTCGCTGTCTTCATCATCTAAAATTTTAAGTTTATAAATGTCTAAACGTTACAACATAAACGGATAGGCAATCAAAATGTACAGACAAAAGATATAAAAATAAAAAGTTTTGAGAGCTCTCATTTTTAACCCTGTAAAATCTTCATATCCAAGTATGTTCAATCCGGTGCAGCAAACTCTGGAACCTGTGAACAGAACAGTCAGAAGGCGTCCCCTCTGTCTGCCAGGACCAAACGTCCACATTGACGTCACATGGTCCACAAAGACCAAACGTCACCAAGGACCAAATGTCCACAAGGCCATAATGTCAGCAAGGACCAAATGTCCACCTTGACCACAAGGACCAAACGTCCTTCAGAGCCAAACGCTCTTCACAAAATCTTTCAGGGCCACACACCCGTCAAAATTTCTCAGGCCATATACCTCATCAGACCAAACGTCTGATACAAGTCAAAGTCAAAAGTCAATGTCAAAACACCCAACCCAACCCCATGTCTGTGCCCAAAGGGACCACACATCCAATTGAACTCAATAAATAAGCTGCCACATTACACCAGTATTGTACACTAAGCCCCACCTTGGTTGTCAGACAAAAATTAAACAATTAGAAAAAGAATTAATGGAGGAAGAGAAAAATAAAATGTCGGTCTGTATGTATGTAAACATGTAATGATTTAGAAAGAAATTGTGCTAGACAACAAAGCAAGAATTAGTGCAATACAGTTAAAATAACTTGTCGACGAAAAAGGCAGTACAAATTTCCAGTTACTAATCCCCATGCCATTGTACCATGTTAGAGCTCCTCGAGTGGTTTAACTACCACCACTCAATAATTAATTGCCTCAGTCTTATAGGAGCTCGGCCTAACCTGACCTCTATTTATAATTCAACCAATATGTTCAATTTTCTGTTGAAGTAATAAACATATTCAAAATTTTATGGGAAAATCGGTTTCTCGTTTGAGTATTAATAGTAACTGAATCCCATCATAACGCATTATCAACACGTCATCAACATATTCTAAAACATGACCACATTCAATGTGTTTACATAGAATATTCATAACCACCCAAATTATCCTTGTGTCATCTTCAATCAAAGGGAGAAGATAGCATTCTCTGACATTCAAGCCTTTTAGTGCCCCACAATCAACACATATCCAGTCATACACACTTTGGATTGTACCCTCCAACACACATAATACACTCCTCTCTTCAAGATAGCTGACAATTTCATGTACTTTAAGCTTTTCCCCATCCCATATAGACAATAAGCATTTTCCCGTATTTACCGTTGTTTGCACATTTAATGGCACCAGCGATCGAATAATGTGAAAATTTATTTATTACGTACATAAGAGAATCCAGCTAATAACTTAAGTGGTACATTAATGTGCTGCCAAACGCTGAATGTGCTGACAGACACTTCAATACAGACACACTTCACACTTCAGACTAGGACAGACACTTCAATAGATATTCCTAGGAATTATTTACTCCTTACTAATTAAGTTGTCTGAATTTGTCTCCTATATCATAAACAATAAATTATTATTTACTATAAACATTCTTCGGGTTTCAATTTCCCATTTTAATCTGTTTAAAATAATTCAAACTCCTTAACCTCATAATAGTAGTAAACAGAAATCTTTTGCTACAATAATCCCTCCCGCTAATTACTTATATAGCTATTAATAGAGATAAGTCTAAATATTGTATCCTCAGTAATATAAGTAATAGTTGTAAACTTAGTCTTAGCAAAAATTATATATGTAGTAATCTTAATGAACTTGATGTAATCAATAATCCTATTTGTGAAACTGAAATTATGTCTATGTATGTTATGGCTTTTAATTCACTTCCTACTATTTGTAAAACAAATTTTATTTCAGGAAATTTACATTTTTGTCAATCACTAGGTAATAACTGATGGGTCTTTATTTATTCAAATCTACTAAATTGCATGTTAATTGTAATAACAATGATTTCAATGTAACTTTATTTGACACTGGAATTTTAACTTTGAAGCTGAATTTATTTACTCCGAATGTTACCTACATCATATGTTACAGATGTAATTAATTAATTATTAATATTTAGTCTCCATATACATTCTACCATTAGGCATGAAAATATTACATTTGGTTTTATTAACATAAAATTTACAATTTTTATATTTACTTGTTATGTAAAATTTATTAGTTCAATTAATCCAACAATTTAATTAAATTCTACTCATTCTGATTTCAATCTTATAGCAGACAATTGTTGCAATTGCACATAAATTAAAAATATTAATAATCCTAATTTGTTTAATTTAATAAATCCTAAGTTATATACAAGGTTTGCACCCTTATCTGCAGCATTGCATCACTTCAATACTATGTATGCATTAATAAGTCATTAGTATGAAACATAGTTAGTCTACTTTAAACTCTCCAAACAGCTACACATTTTTCTATCTCCACTGTGACTCAATTCTATTTGTTTTATGATTGAGACTTTAATTAATATGTTTTAAATTATTACTAAATCTCTTTTTAATTAATTAAATCTTTTTTTTTTTTTTTTTAAACAACTTTAAGCCAAATGTACATAACAGCACGCACTTTCTACATACAATAACATCAGCATCCAAAATAACTAGAACAGGCATGCAAATCTCGGAACAACTATCAAGTCAGCTCCAAGTCAGAACTCATCAATAGCCAAGGAAACAAAACCATTTCCTTCCAACAAAGTAACAGTATTACTCAACCTCCAAGTGAGAGCTCATCAATAGCCAAGGAAACAAAACCATTTCCTTCCAAAGTAACAGTATTACTCACTCTCTAAGGTACAGTTTATTGGTTCTCCCTCACACAACAAACATTTCAGAACAAAGGTTACAAGTCATACTGCTACCATTCCTAGGTTTCCTTATCCAATGTTACTCACACCCCCTTCACCAACAATAAAATTGTTCCAATCTAAAAGAATTGTGTAACGGACGCCCAATTATTAAGCTATGAATCTCTTGTCTTTCTTTTTTTTTTACTATGAATTGTGCTCAACTGGCAAGCTCGAAACGCCATATATCAAGAATTCAATTCAGTTCACTAAGCCCTATATACATTGACAAGAATCATCTCAAGGCAAACTGGCACCTGTCCCTCCTCTAGCACACTAAGCACAACCACAGAACTCTTCAGAATCAGCCTGCATAAAACTTCAACCACCTATGATCACCAGTAATCACTCACTCAGTCATTCAACCATGAACATCACCCTTAAGGCGCCCAGGGACATGTGATAAACATTCTGAATCAATCCACTTATTAGCACTCCTAACCCTCTCCACCTCCTCACAGTATAGTCATTCCTCAATATCATTGATAACAGAGTCAAAGTTTGATATAAAGTAGTTTTGTATTATTCCAATATTTAAAGAAGATATTGCATCAGAAAGGTTACGGGCTAACTTGGTAACCCCTGAAGTACATTGAGAAGGTGATGAGGTATCAGAGGCCATACTTTCAGATAATGCACCTTTGGGAAAAGTATCAAATCTAACAGTTAATCATTTAAATTTGTTTTTAACAAACTAGCATGACAGGTTGAATTATGAGAAGGAATATTATTTTGTGTACCTTTTTCAAGTTTGTCTAATCTCCAAAGAAATGCATTGTAATGCTCACCAGTAGAGGCACTCAGATACCTGGAGACACACAGAGACACGTCGCGCATTGCAAGCAGAAGCGCGCATACACGTGCGGGGACGCGTCGCTCATCAGTATCAGAGGCGCGCAGACACGCGCGGGGACCGCATCGCGAGCAGTCTCGCAGACGCATCGCACATTGCGAGCAGAGAGTGTGCAGACGCACACCAAGATGCGCAGGAATGCGTCGCACGTCGCGAGCTGAGGCCGTGCAGAGGCACACCAAGACGCACAGGAAAGCGTCGCAAGTCGCCAGCAGAGGTACACAGAGACGCGCGGGGACGCGTCACTTGTCGTGGGAGCAGAAGCACCTCATAGCGGCACGGCGGCGGCATGAATGTCCTGCAACCGAACCATGAAAGCGCCAGCGCGAGCGCTCGAGACATCCTTAGCGCTAGAGTCTCATAACAACACATAACATAACATCAAATGACTTAACCTATCTCGCTAACCGCGACCACGTGTCGTGTCCGGTCGACGTGATTTGTTTTGTGATTTACTTCCAGCATCACCCATATTTAACACTGTATTTCTATATAGGCAATAAATAATTTAAGAAAAGAGAAATGATGAAACTGGTGTTTTATTTGCTTTCACAAAAATAACAAAATTATAAGGTACAAGGATCTGGCCTGATGGGCTTAGATAGGTATCCCACTTCTGAAATTAGGTTTCAGAAGTGAAATATGAAAAGTAAACTATACAACACTAATGTTACAAATACAATCTTATTTATTAAAAATCAAAATAACTATAAACTGAAGTTTAAATAACTAGAAACTTATATAAAACACCAAAAACATTCGAAAACACATATAGGTATTTACTCAGTGTTAATTATAGCAGCTCTTTTAACTAATTCACAATATTTATTAATTATAACATTTAAATTACTTTATAACTTGCTAATAATGATCTATTAACAACCTAGTAACAAATCACATTGACTACCACACGTGTAACCTCACGTAGGTGAGGGCCCAATATGTCTTCCCGCTTAAATTAGTATAACTTAACAACAAAATGAAAAGAGCGGGCATATTGACAGTGACATTGACACATTGCAGTAGTATATTTGACAGTTGACATTTGTAGCACAGAAGTCTCCTAACTATATGATACTTATATGATACTTACGTACATTGTTTGTGACACAGCGTAATTTTCTTTTAGATGCTTATCATTATTCTCATTATTGTCATTGTCCATATCATCACATTTATAGCGAATTCCATTTTTAAAAATAAATTATTCATAGATGCCATTTCAATAAACGTGCAGCAAAATTTCAGCCCTACACGATGGTTTTCAAAAAAAAGTACTTTTTGGCTAAAAATAACAATTTTGCCGTAAACAAAATGTAAGAGACGTGCTCATGGATTTTGTTTGTGTATCTGTTGTCGTGTGTATGTAATTTAAATTTCACAATATTCTTTTTATCTGTTTCAACCCAACTGCCAAATTACTTTACTCTCAATCCAGAGAAAGACTTTTTATTTTTCTCTAACGAATTATTAACACAGTATATAATTTGTTGTCTTCATTCTTCTTAAAGTATAGGATAAGGCTTGTGATATATATTGCAAAACATATATGAGGTAGTTTTTTTGCATAATAAGTGTTTTTCTATTGCTGCTAAACAGAACCAAAAATTGAGGATTTTGTACGAAGTTAGTTATACAAACTGTAATGGTGTAACTTTAAATAGCAGTGAGCATCGCTCACCGTATACGGAGGACAACTTATTTTGTGACCGTGGACAATGTCGAATGTAGAAAACGTATGCCCTCAAGTTCTGCGCGGTGTGGCGCGAGAATTGCGGCGACTTGTAGCGAACCCACCCTCGGGTATAAAGTTAGTTGTTCGCGAAGACGACCTGACTGATGTAGTTGCCCTCATAGAAGGCCCAGGTATTTTCTTGATTATTTAACTACAGAACAAATTATATTATAATCTTCCATATAGCTATGCTGGGATTATCTTTACATATTTCATACAAAGTATATTTACTAAAATCTCAAATTGAGACAGTTAATTTTAAAATTGCCTCTGGTATCTGTTTCCGAATGACTGACATTTTAATTAGATATGCAGCAGGTATCTAGTTATGTCAATCAAAAAGTTCTTGTATATAAATTTCTGTAGAGTTTACTAAAATCCAATTACAAATTTGTAATCAAAAAACTGCTTTAATAGCTTTCTACTGATGAATTCAGCTATTCTTTGTTTGATGATGAGTATTAAATTTGAACAAAATTGTTTTATACTGATTGATGAGTCAATATTAACTAAATATCTATTGTGGGATATTACTACAATATAAAAAAATAATTTATTTTACATTAGAATATAACTATAATAATAATATTTATATTCCGGGATGGTGGATTGGCGCTTGATGAAGGAGGCCAACGTTCAGCAGTGGACAGCAATAGGCAAATGAAAAATAATAATAATAATATTTAGTAGAAATCTGTGTAATTATTATTTTAAAGTGTCTTAAAGTTTATTATTCAGTTGTTTCAATTTAAAAAATAAATTGAGTTACCTCTAACACCTTAAATGCATCATGGGTCATACTTAACTTTCCTGGATGTCATAGCCGAGCAGCACTGCATGGGACTATATATACAGTTGTGGGCTAGGTCCCCACTTGTGGGAATAAATTAATTTTACATCCTTGCTTCTAGTTAACAAGACAAAGTGTAGCATTGTTTTTCACTTCTCAACATGTAATGTCTCCAAAATTAGAGGGTGTGTGGAGATCTTAAATGAGGATAATGTGAAGTGTAGCTTTTCATTACAGATTCTTCTATTATTATGTTATTTGGAGTGGAATGATCATAATTATAAAGAGAATAGATTTTCATCCCTTATAAATGACTAGTGGGCAATGGCTTCACCCGCTTGAATCATACAAATATTTTGACGGCAGCAAAGAGCAAATGGCTATCTACAAAATCACTAGTTTTTAGGAGAGGGTTTTTAAGCCAAAAATGTAATAACTTTTAAAATAAAGAAGCTATCTGTTTCAAATTTTAAATAGTTAATTATTATAAAATTATATACTATTTAGTATGGGCAAAATTTAGATATGTTTATTATTTTTCAAAATATGGTAGATGTCTTTTTCTAGCCCACTCGAAATGACTAAAAAACTAAGTCAACTGCCATATATTCGCTTCTACTTGGGACACGGTAATTACTTATCCTTAAACAATAAGATCCGGTAACGTGGATGGTGAAAACAAGTTTTTTTTTTAATAATTCATTCAAATTCAAAATATTCTTTATTCAAATAAACTTATTATAAGCACTTTTGAATCGTCGAATAAACGTATGAACAAAAAGCTACCACCGGTTCGGAAGGTAGTTCTGCTGAGAAGAGCCGGCAAGAAACTCAACAGTTGCTCTTTTCAAAGTCAATGGTACATTAGCTGGCAGCTATCCTGCATTACATTCAATAGACATTAATTTCGTGTAATAAGCTTTACTTGTCAGAATGTTTTTACAGATATTTTAAATTTTGGCAGTGGCAAACTTAGAATACACTGCGGAATTTTATTATATACACGTATGCTCAGACCCATAAAAGACTTATTAACTTTCTGGAGGCGAAAACTTGGAGTAACAATCTTATCTTTATTTCTCGTTCCTATCGTATGACTGTCACTATGTTTACTATGACAATGTATATTTTGTCGGACAAAGAGAATATTATAGTATATAAATTGAGAAGCAACTGTAAGATTTATGTAAGACCTGCATCTTTGAAAACATCTCGCAGAGAATCTCGCGCATCATGAGAATGCTTTGTATATTAATAAAATACTTACATATATTGTAATAAATATTTATATTATTCATACTTAGGTAACACTAAAAGGTAATTAAACAATGCAAGTATAGTGAGATAACTGCATTGTCGAGATGAACTGATTGTCTGAGATAACTTGTTTATAATAAGTCAACGCGCCGAATCACCCCCCGTACACACGGACGATTGTATATATCCGAGTGTACTTCGGCAATTCTTAAAAAATTGTGTATATGTCTTTATGTACGTGAGGAAATCGGGGTAAAAACCAACATTTTTTGCGAATAAAAAATATTACAAGATAGAACGAAGAATTCTGAGTTGAATTATGTAAAAAAACGAATTTGGCAAAAATGCAACGAAAAAATATACATTTAATAGCTAGATAATAAATAACAAAGTTATATAATAGTTAATATTATAGTTATATAATAGTTATAATTTAATCTATACTATAATATAATAAAGCGGAAGAGTTTGTTTGTTTGTTTGAACGCTAAGATCTCTGGATCTACTGGTTCGATTTACTTTGTTTTTGTTTTGTATGAAAGCTGCATTCTTCAGAAGTGCTATAGGCTAAATAACATTACATTACACATATGTACTAATAAATTAAAATACTTTCTAATTTGATATGCAATATATTCTGCCACGTTAATAACAACCGTCGTTGCTAAGGAACGGTTTGCAAAGTTTGTTTGTTGTTTTAAGAAAACGTCACCCAAAATGAACTTATATTTTGATATACATCCTTATAAAAATAAATATAAAAGTCACTTTTAGCATTTTATCTAGATTGAAATTATAGTTTACTATATAACTTTCTAATAAATAATTAAGGAGATGTCACTGATTCGAAATGACCTAGCCTACGGGCGGCGTAGTATGAGTATGACGAACGCGAACTGGCAGATGACGTTGACGGTTTTATAAATTTTCATACATCTTCGAACTATTGTTAATTTTCACGTAATTATTTGCTGTTTGTAATTTATTTAAACTATACTTTGGTTCTCTTCTTATTTTATTTGATATTGCTCGCAAAAATTACCTATTTAATATAGAAAAATGTTTAATTATTTCATAGAGTCGATATCTACGAATACGATCGCACGCACGGATAATTTTAGGTACTTTTTCTAATAATAAAAATATTCTTTAGTTACTTTTACTTTAGTCGATACATTTCAATAACTCAGATATTTTTTAAACGGTTTTTCTAATAATATGTCTCAACTTATTATTCTTTTTGATTATTTAGGCTTATATTTTCTTACTAATTCTATTGAAAACTGAAAATAATTTCATAAATATATTTAATAAATATTCTTATAGTTCAAGCAGGCGTAGCCGCGTCCGGGTCCACTAGTGATTATATAAAAGAACATTTTCTCCACTCTGAAAGACAAATTGAGTTCCGTCTCCCAACATGTAACATTTTGAATTTGGGCGGAAAGAGTGTCCGTGTCCGTCGAGAGAGGGAATGTAGTGTCCAGACACTACACTACACTTTGTCTACACTGCCATGCTAAAGAAATTGAAGGTGGTTATTGTATAGTTTAAAACGTGTGTTGCAGCGGGTACGCCGTATGCGGGGGGCGTGTTCCGCGTGCGGCTAGCGCTGGGACGGGAGTTCCCCGCCGCGCCGCCGCGCGCAGTCTTCCTCACTAAGATCTTCCACCCCAACGTATCCGCGGCGGGAGAGGTGTGCGTCAACACGCTCAAGCGCGACTGGCGCCCCGAGCTCGGCCTCGAGCACGCGCTGCTCGCCGTCAAGTGCCTGCTCATCGCGCCCAACGCCGACTCGGCGCTCAACGCCGACGCCGCCGCGCTGCTGCGCGACCGTTACGACGATTACTACGCGCGCGCCAAGCTCTACACTGACATCCACGCGGCGCCCCAGGCCTGCGCTCCCGCGCCCTCTGCTCCCGGTGCCGGCGAGCCGCGCGCCAAGCGCGAGCGCCGCGCCGCTGTCCCCGCCGCCGCGCCGCCCGCCCCCTCCGCGCGCGACCGTCGCCGCATCCTAAAGCGCTTATGAGGGGCGGCGCCCGATCTACGCGTTTTGTTTCTTTGTAATAAATAGTTATGATACATACATTTTTTAGTTTGCATGGCCCGCCGACCGACTCATTTATGATTAGTAGTATTGCCTATTTGAAAGATATTGTGATTTCCCTGGAAATAAAGACCAGCCCGGACTCCGGTTGAGTAATAATCATTTGACAGGTGCTACGAGTTGGTAATGTATCCGCTACCTGCAATGTTCAACTGTGACTTTCAAATACCGACAATTTTTAGACAGATGTGTAAGCGATGGAGTTGCACAAAAACACTGAATAAATTATAAAAACATATTTATTACTTACAGTCATAAAAAATACAACGTCATAGAGAGTGATACCTATTATAATCTACAATTATACTTAATTTTTACAATAAAGTAACATTAATGCTAATAATAGCTTTTTTCTATTTTTTATGTACCCTGTGTCTATGTGTGTGTTGTGTGCTAAAACTGAGGCACCTGTATATAAACTGTGCTATGCTTATGCTTTCAACTTTGAGATCGATCTTGAGATATTTTCATTCATAAAATATATATCTATGAACGGGCTAAAGGCCAAAGAGTCTCTTTAATATTTATGAATATTTAATTCGTTAGCTTTTGTTTTGTAGTGAATGTTGCACTCAACTATCACACAAATAATCTTTTCGGAGATGTAAACTAACTACTACATCAATGTAATGACAAACATAAATCTATCTGTCGATTAATATAAGAGTAACATACAGTGAAGAAATTGGTTTCTGTCATGAGTGGCCAGAGCGTGGAACAGTGTCGGAGAGCGTGTCTAGTGTTCCTGCTTGTCGTGCAGCGGCAGGTCCTCGAGGTGCTGCGCGGAGGCGCGCGACGCAGGCGCGGGCCGCAGCACCGCGCGGTACAGCAGCGCCGCCAGCGCAGACCCCACCAGCGGACCCACCCAGTACACCTACAATGTATATAAATTTTAACACTCCAATATCCTTATATAATTAAGGTAAGTGACGGAAGTGACTTCGTGTTAGTACGTCGTTTCGTGAGTTTTGCTTCTGGAAAAAATAATAAGCAATTTAAGTATTATTTACGTAAACTGTATATTGGTATATAATCTTTATACTTTCAACTGTCTAAAAACTAAGTAACAATATTTTAATTATAAAATTGAGCGTATAGCGACATTTTAAACGCAAAGTTGGCTACAAACTGCAGTGTAACGTGTCTGCGTTGCTTACCACCGTAAGAATTTCTTAATGTTGTAGAAAGACAAAGGTAAGTTATTCGAATAAAACATTGAGTATATGCTTTTTGTATTCTATAAAAAAACATTTTATTGAAAAAAAAATTAGATGGAAGCATAAAATTCTTTTAAAATTATAATAAATCGATTCACGAAATAGCAGTCATTTTATTTAACAAGTGTCCGCTATTTCGTGTTACTACCGAATTAGAGAGATCTTAGATACTTTTTAATAAATTTATATTTATGTTATAATTGAGATAATTTAAATTTAAAGCTTAAAATCAGTTACTGTATTTATTAAAGTTTCTCGTGATCGAAATTTGGTATGTGTTTTGTTCACTTAAATTTCTATATTACTATTTTAAAGGTAACCTGAATTGATAATTTTAAGCTAAATTCGTATAGGTACTGCCAATGCAATTTTGTTTTTTAAACAACCTTTATAATTTATTTTTGTGTATTTTATCGAATATACATGGTAGTTAATGATTAATTTACATAATGTAAAAAATACTGAATAAACAGAAGTGCGGAAGTTACTAAAATCAGTTACACGAAACAAGATCCCCTACATTTCATTATTTTCTCTAACTTCGTGACAAAATAATCTACGTAAAATCAACACATTGACTTCTAATGTTAATATTGTTTATCTTAGTTTTGTGTCATAAGTCTAAATAAAGATCTTTTTATTTTTTCGGGAATATACTAAACTGGTTGCGAAAATAAAAGCCATTAGCCAAATTACCTAAAATATAGTTCTATAAAATGGCATAGCTAGCTTCAAAAAATTAAACTTGAATTTTGAGTTTCTTTTTATTTTTTTTATAAAAAAAGTATATAAAAGTTCAAAAACGTAGTTTTTTTTTAAACTGAGCTGACTGTAAAACCGACTAGTTGTGGGTTCGATCCCCACTCCAGGAGATGAAAATAGAAACAGTATAGAAAATAGAAAATATTTATTTAAATTTATATTTCACGCAAAGCGCGGCGTCGAGTTCTGCCACTAACATGCAATGTCTCCGGAATTCCGCAGAAAGTGGGGAACGGAGTGTCTTAAAAACACTAGGTTCCCTTTGCCTACCCTGCTGTGTGCGGGATATAGTGTGAAGATGATTAAATTTGATTTTTTTTTACAATCAAAACCTATAAAGGTGTTTATTTTTTTAAATATAAAACCAGCAGCTCCTGGAAGTAGCTTTTCCACCTCTGCTTCACAGAGGCATGGCTACAGAGTAGCGGGCCCTGCGAATCTCTGATGCAAATGCAAAGAAATTTTGCGATATCTTGCGTCGCTTTATCCCGGATACGTGCCAGTTTCTATAAGAGATTCTGCCCATCCTCAGTTTCAAGTTTATCGTGTAGTTGTAAATATATAATAAATTCTCACTGCGGAGTGCGGTCTATGGCTACAGCCCCTTTGCTGGCATTTTTCCTTACTATGTACCTACTCCAGTTTGTCTTCAGGAGCTTTGGATTGCTGCCACTTTTTAAAGGCAGCCTTCTTTTTACAGATCATCCCCCTGCACCACTATGTCTCCCTGTCGATGACATGTCTTCCCTTAGAAACGCCAAGAACTCGCTTGCCCGCCGCAATAGTTACCGATTGTGCTCGATCCCAAGGATCCTGAGCAGTGTCGGTGTTAGTTGACTTTTTACCTCTGCCAGGAAGTCGGTCTGCATCGGTCCATTTAGCAACCACCACGTGATCCGAGGCCTAAGTTTCTCGGCTACGTAAAGTCTTGACAAGACAAGAAGACCATGTTGGGCCGTCAGGCTTTCGTCTAAGACAATTTTTTTTGAAATAGCTACTTTTATTATCTTTTAATAATTAAAAAGATACTAACCCAATGGTCGGAGCGGAAGGTCTGAAGCACCGCGGGCCCGAAGCTGCGCGCGGGGTTGACACTGGCGCCCGACATCACACCCTGTAATTTGAGAATATAACGTCAAGTCATTAACAGTTCAACGACTAACTAAACGACTTCTTATCTATGTAATTCCATAGTACAAGAGTAGTCTATCGGAGTTACAGTTTCACATGTCACACTCGATTTTAATAAAGAACGGTGCTCACTCCGGCGTAGACGACGGCCGTAACGGTGAGGCCGATCTTGAGCGAGGCGCCGGGGTCAGGGTGGCCGGCGTCGTGTTTGCTCCAGGCGGCGCAGCACACCAGCACCAGCGCGGCCGTGAGCAGCGCCTCCACGGCGGCAGCGGCGGGCGGCGCCACGCTGCCGGCCGCGCTGCCGCCCACGCAGGCCGCGCGCTCCGCAAAGGCGGCCGGCGCCAGCAGCATGAGCAGCCCGAAGCCCAGCGTGGCGCCCAGTAACTGCGCCAGCGCGTAGGCCGCCGCTGCCGCCAACGGCAGCCGGCCCAGTACCAGCGCCGCAAGCGACACTGCCGGGTTCATGTGCGCGCCTGACGCCGCACCGAACGCCTCGATGTTGGCCATCACCACCAGCCCGAAGGCCAGCGCGGGGTGCGTCAGCGGCGGCGCGCGGCCCTCCACCGGCAGCAGCGACGCCACGCCCAGCAACACCAGCAGTGCCGTCGACACCAGCTCCGCTACCAGCGCGCGCCACCAGCGCCGCACCCACGCGGCCGCACCGCGGCGCTCAGTATCTGATACACAAGACACGACGTAAAGACGTAAAGTAAAAAGTACCTATTGGGGTTCCGTACCTTTTAACGAAAAATATATATAAGATCACTTTGTAGTCCCTTATAACATCACTTTGTAGTTCGTCCATTTGTCTGTCTGTCGAGAGCCTTTATCTCAGGAACGCTTGGAGATATCAAGTTGAAATTCAAATCATATCCCACCTACTCATATCTACAGCCCCATGGTTTTATAAAAAAATATTTCTATATTTACTTAAATTAATTTTTAACAAAAACAAAAACCGACTTCTAACAACGAACTAAAAAGTGAAAAATACTTGGCACCGACTTCAAAATTATAAAATATTTGTATAATTATTTTTCACTTTTTAGTTCGTTGTTAGAAGTCGGTTTTTGTTTTTGTTAAAAATTAATTTATTTTACGATTTCTAGTGACGGGTAGATCTTAAAATGATGCTTCTTAAACGAGTGGTGATGGTGGTGGTAGTGGTTGTCAACGAATATTTGTGGTAGTTCCATGTAAAACTTCATTTAATTAGGTATTATTTTTGTGCAAAGTAATATTTTGGTATATTGACAATAACTTACACAAAAAGTATTCGGGTGAATTAAGAATCTCCCTTTTTTGAAGTTGGTTGAAAATGAGAACATCCTCTTTTTTGAGGTTGGTTGAAAAGAAATGCAACGATCAGGAATCTCACCTCTGACATCAATTTAAAAAGTTTTTGCTTATTACTATTACAGTATAATCAATTTTTTATTTTTTAAATTTTTAATTTTTGGTGAAAGTTAGGTTCTGATTATGGGATCCGGTTGAACAAGTTAATTTTTTTTTGGTAAAATTTATACTTAATTGTACTGTAATAATTACAAGGAAAAACATTGTTAAAATTGGTGTCAGAAGTGAGATTCCTCGTCGTTACATTTATTTTTTAATCAACTTCAAAAAAGAGGATGTTCTCGTTTTTAACCGACTTTAAAAAAGGGAGAGGTTCCGAATTCACTCGAATATTTGTTATGTATGTTTTTGTTAATGTGCCGAATAGTAAGTTTGCATAAAAATAATACCTAATTAGCATTAAGGTTTCTTAGATTAAAATTACAACCTTACTACAATATCTAATAGGTACTAAGACTGTTTATTTGGCACCGACTTCAAAATTATAAAATCTTTGTAAAATTATTATTTACTTTATAGTTCGTTGTTTGAAGTCGGTTTTTCTTTTTGTTCAAAATTAATTTATTTTACAATTCATTTAACTATGAACCTAACCGAAGGAAAGAAAGGTCGAAGAGTAATTTGTTAATGATCATTAAGTAATCCAGCTTGTTTACGGCTAAAAATGCGAAATGGATGTTAATTAGGTAAATACAACATTGGGCACTGCTGATTAGCAGTTAATAGGAAATACCAAATCTATTGATATACCTACTTGTTGCTGCACCGATACTGAGTACTGTTGAACCATGGCTGATATAGATTTGGGTAAGGATTTATAATATTCTTTATAAAATAACTGTAAAGATTGCATATTACAAAAAATACTCAAATCGAATCGAATAATCCAATATCGAATTCGAATCCAAAATAAATAATTGAGAACCTCCTCCTTGTTTTGAAAGTCAGTTTTAAATACAGAATAATTACAAACAAATACGGATTTATTATAAGTATAGTATAGTAGTAAGTATAGTACTATACTTATAATAAATCCGTATTTGAATGAATTACTTTATATTTGCAAGCAAACTCATGCCTTGAGTTCATTCAAATGTCAGAACTTTTTTAAATGAACTGATTTTGATTAAACAAACTTTTGATGTTAAGTTAAGTTAAAACAAAGCAATGGTGAAAGTTTCAAGTAAATCGGTTCATTACTTTCGGAGATTAGCGTGGCCATACAAACAGACAGACAGACACAGACAGACAAGATTTTAAAAAATATAATTTTGCTTTCTATTATTCGTTTTGAGTTCTCCTCTATCCATTTTAGTCAAAAATACGAAATGTACAAGCAAAATATTTTTACTGTTTTATTATATATAGAGACAGATAGATTTAAAAAAAAATGTAGGTTTTGTAAGAATTGGTACCTATATTTTTTTTATGACTTTTAGAATTTTAATTAAAGACGGTATAATTTACCTACTTAAGAGATCCAAATATTCCAACGGAAAAAATAAACAATGCCACCACAATTCGACGAAAAATGGTGAACGGTGCGGCTTAACGCTCCCTCTGCCTACCCGTGCTGTACGGCGTGTTTTTAAACCTGTGTTACTTATATGAACTTCAAACAAGTAGAAAGACGTCGCTTCTACTTGTTGTTTGAACGGTATTTAAATGATGTAATATGCAAAAGGCGTCGCACGGCTCGACTACTAAATCGCTAATCTAACGGGCCGGTGTCCGGTCGCGGGCGCCGCTCTACCACATGTCCAAACCGGTGATGTTGGTCTTCAGTCTCCTAACATAACATCTGTCACCGCGCGCGTAGGCGGCGGCCATTAGCTAACGAGTTAGAACGACCAAGGTAAATAACTACAATACAGACAAAAAATACTATTAGAAAATCATTACTCTATTATTCCAAGCATTTGTATGTAATTCTAATATATAAAAACCATTTAAAATTAACTATTATACAAAACAATACGTAGTAATTCACTACTAATCCTATCGCGCCGGCTGAATTCTAAATAAAATAAGATAAATTACACACGCGGCGTGGACGTCGTCGCGGCTCGTGAGTCGTCACGCGTGAATATAGGAGTCTGATACGCATATTGTGAGCTTTTTTAAGTTTATCGAAAACAGAAATAAAGAACTGTAATAGCAGTTAGCACTGAGACAGCAGCTCGTGGGCGGCGAGTGGGAGGGGCGCCGGCCGAGGGCGGAGGGCTGAGGGCGGGCATGTCGTGGTACTGACCGTTGGCGGGCATGTCCGGCTGTTTGCCTCCACGTGCGAGTGCGAGCGAAGCGTGTCAAGACGTGCGGCGAGTGCGGGCGCCGCGCGGTTACTGAGCGGCAGCAGCAGCCAGCAGCGCCAGCCCACCACCGTCGACGCTTGTTGAGAAGCACCACACAGGCACCGTGCTCTGGTCTGCGCGATGACAGTATTTTCGTTAAACTCTAAACATAAGCTTACATATTGCAGGAAACATAAAAATACACGATATAAATAAAATGAGCGAGCATAAAGACATCGTAGTTTTTAATTCTGTCAAATGGATATGAATTTTCAGAAGCTCGTAGATTACTCTTCTGGTCCGGAAAATGCAAATTCCTTCGTATTTGAGTTGGGCACCTGCATTGTGCAGTGCAGACGAGAAATGGGGAACTACATGTACACGCCACGCTTGTAAGTTCGACTCTACTTTTAGGTTATTTGTGTATATGCGAGTACTTACTTCGTTAATTTAACTTCGCTTTCGCTATTGAGTTCCTCTTCCTTCTCGTATAGAAACGTGGGCCTCGGAGTCAGTTATCAATTCCACCTGCACCATAAATGAGCTAATGATGGTGCGCTATAATCTCGCTTTAAAAGGTACTTCTATATAATAGGTACTTCTATATAATAGGTACTTCTATATAATAGGTATATATAAATTTTTAATTCACTAAATTAGAATCAACGACGTAAAGACCTTAAGGCATTTTTACAAGCTTAGGAGACGAAGGGGTTATTAATTATTTGACATAAATAGTTATTTACCTATAGTTAGGTACCTACAAGCATACGACCCGATAGGCCAGAGCGCGGACGACCGTTGGCTCTTCGTAATATGTTATTTCGTAATTACGAACTCAATTATGCATTTGCTTAAACATGACGTATATACAAGTGTTTTCTATTCGTATTCCCTACAATTGGCGCAGGCCGGTGCGGGAGTGCGCGGGAGGGCGTGGAAGTACGCGGGAGGGCGCGGGAGTGCGCGGGAGGGCGCGGGGAGCTATCGAAATAATGTATCTGATATGTTGTTGTGTTGTGAATTTAAGTTTAGTGATAATTGTGTCAAAACCTTTGAACGTTATAGATTACATGTCACTCGTCCGGGTCCACTTCGAGTCGGCAAAAATCTAATGTAGGTACATAAGGCTACAAATGTATACTAAAAATACATTGAGCTTTATTATTTATACGTATTGCGCTATAATCCCCAAGAATGCTATAGCCCTTAAATGTACAGAATCCTTGGAGGACGAAACCGACTCACACTAAAAGCACTAGGGTGTCCAAATTAAATTTCTTATTTGCTATAATTTTATAATCTAATCTATTTTATAATTGCTATAATCAAGTGCTTTCAATTTCATAATAATTTGAATATCACGCAAACTATACTCAGGGACCAATGGGATCATCTCGTACGCCTTTCCCCTAATTAACTACGTAGTTCCAGCTGTCCTAGTAACAGAACCTCTGCCCTAGTTGAAGGTTTGAAGTTATGAAAGGTGACATTGTCCAAAGGACACGGAGCTATAAATTGTTGATGCTTAGAATTAAATGAACAATCTAATAAGTGTCGAATTATTTATTGATGTGATAATAAAGTGACGCCTTTGACCTTTGAAATTATAAGCATCAAGGTCTCCCATTCGCTAGTGATTTCCGATTACCTACTCTACACTATTATAATTATGTTTCCTTGTATCGATTTACGTACAATACTGATTGCATAGAAAAAACGGTTTCTAGTTCTACTTAGTTGCGACAATCGACATCGAAAATAACATTACTGACTCCAAAAATAATTACCTACCACTTTGCATTCAACCAGACGATGCTTTTAAAATAACATAATTAAATAATCGAAACATCGTAGCTTAGATTTGTGTAGATTATAAAACGGCTGTCAGTGGTCCAGTGCACTTGCCACACAGCGCGTTTATGTATGTACCTAATATACAAGAACGACCTGTGTGGACAAGTAGGGACGTAGAAACAAAGCCATGAGACGACATGCCTCTTATCCAACTGACGATAACAGTAGGAAAATTTATAGATTGAGGAGGAGGTTCACGCCATAGCACCTGGCTTTCTGGGCGTTGTCGCGAGCGTTTGGAGTCGATTGCCTCTCGACTATGCCACCTCTAATAATAAGGCCAAGCCTTTCAAAGCTAGGCTTTCAATTTGGTGTCAGAAAGAAATACTCCGCCGTCCACCAAGCCCAGCGTTTGGTCAAGCACAGAGCTCACCACCACGTGGCAACTGGTTTCCATAGCAATGCTGCTGTCATTTTTCTCGACATAGCGAAAATCTTCAACAAATTGATTTTCAAGGTGCGAAGATTTCTCTTTCAGACCTCACGTCAAGAAAGCTTGTCCAAATTCTTTTCTTTCTTTCTTTCTTTCTTCTTTCTTGTGAAGCTAATCGTGAAGTACCGTCTCGCTTTTTTGATGACCCCCAGTTTCTTCGAGGCCAACTTAGCCTTGCTTTCCAGATAAACACGACACTGGCAGTCATTCGAACCATTAAGGTCCAATATGCTGACACTGGGCGCGGCTATAAGGGGAGTGTTTTGAAAAACTGGTGAAAACTAGATTTTTTCAGTGGTTAAATTGAGTCAAGTTCCTTTCACCCCATCAGGAGACATTCTCGAGGGATGCCGCGACAGAAGATACATTTATTTCGGCACTATTCAGCGTTTTTCCGAGAAAGATTAGCGGCCGGAGTAAACAGCGTCCACTGTGCTGTGTGGGAGTGTGCTGAGCTATGCATGTTCGAAGATTTTAACATTCATTGCTGTGCATCTGTATAGCAATGAATGCTAGAATCCTCTAACATGTCATTAATATGCAAAAGTAACAGTGGAGAGGACAGCACGCAGCCTTGGAGAACGCCAGCGTTCACGGACATGTTTTGGAGCAAAAACCGTCGACAGTGACCTTGATGCTGCGCCCAGTAAGAAAGCTGGCCTACTCACTTGCATAAATTGTTGGGAAGTCCATAGGATGGAAATTTAGCAAGGAGCGCCCTATGCCACACTCGATCAAAGGCCTTCGCCATGTCTTCCTCGCTTTCAATAGCCGCAGCCTGGCGCGGCGGTGGGTTAGCTAAACTAGAAGATCAATGATGAACGATGAACGACAATGGCAGAAGTCATATTGTCGGTCATTAATTAAGGGATTGCCCTTAGAACTCAATTACCAGCTTGCCTAAGACTACAGAGCAGATTTCACACAATAGTTAGGCATATTGTTTAAGATAACTTCACATTCTGTAGATAGACTTAGTAGCTTCGTATAAACATATTATAAATCTATATTATGTTTTGGTGTAAATTTTCCGCAAAATATTTATTATAAGTCCACGTAAGCATGATATGCAATAAATATTACAAACGAGATAAAATGTAGGTAATGCGTTCATACTACTAAAACTGTAGGTATTATTAAGATCTTTACATAGGACTTTCTGTATATGCATAATAAAGAATAGTTCGTGCAACAGGTGAGGACCACGAGCGAGGCTCGCCGCCCGCGCAGCGAAGCCGTGTCTTTAATTATAACTATTGTTGTGCCGGTTACTAATTTATAGATATATCTGTATGTACTATTTTTTATACTCGCTAACAATATACAATTAGTTTAAATTATTCAAGGAATTGTTAATTATCGACCTTATCATTGTTACTTTTATCTTTCATGTGAACTTTAAACTGCTGTACTGCTGCTGCCGTCAAAATGTTTATGACAAAAGTATGTAACTACGATAAATATATAACGATTGTGGAGATTTCGATCGCACATAGACAGTGACAGTTTCATACTAACTTCACACTCTTGTGCTCGAGTGCAAGCCACTGCAAGCAGTACCTAAGTTAGTTACTGGTTTCTTGCTGTCTATCTCACAGTAAATAGAGACAAGATAAAATAAATATTCCCTTCTTCAAGTTTCAAATTAACTGAAATATATAAAATTACGTTGGCTACACATACAGCTTGATGTGTGCGTAAGTACACACATTATGTTGCCACATTATCGCGTGGCCTTAACCTTTCCGTCATTAACTGAATATTTTTGTATAACTTAATGTCGCCTTGTTTATATTATATTATATTATAATATTTTATATTAGCACGTTACATAAGAAGTCCGCCTCCTCTCTGTGTATGAAAGCCGCATTCTTCAGAAGTGCTTTAGGCTATATAACATTACGGAGCAAGTCTTAGTTAGCTTTAAATAACGAAATAACAATAATAAGGAAGGACATCAAATTGCTTTAAGCTCGTGCGCCGCACATATCTATAGTTAATTATATATCAGTAAATTGTATGACAAACATATTCAATTTTATTAGATCTAAAAAATACACCATATATCTATTTCTTATAAATAAGTAACAATAAGGCATTTTCTAACAAAAAATAATTGAAAATTGTAAGGTGGCATTTCATCTATTTTCATTTCACATATATTGAAAACATACAAACGAAAATTATTTCATCATCAAGGAACTTTATTGAAGATAATCGTCGGCTTTTACAACCTGTAATTAGGCCGTATATTTTTCGAGAAATAGTAAAATTAAAATAATTCAACTTTTTATTTTCGGCCGTCAGTCTAGGCTCGATTACCGCGGGGTGGCGCCCCCGCCCCGCTCTTGGCAATTGCATTGCACCATAATAAATGTATTATAAGTGGTATGCAGACAAAGCCGCCAGTAGGCCGCTAGTAAGCTATAAACACACACCATAGAGCTGCTGACATTTGGTACACGTTTAATGTCCACATAAATGTAGGAATCGGAGACCTGGAGCACCACAGGCGCGGGGGGTGTATAAGAGCATACAAGTAATTTGAATACTTCTAAAGGTGATGTGATGTTATCTTGTAACTTGAGTAATAGCTTATATACACGTGTTTAAAAACGTGATATAATTCATAAAAAAATAATCACCATATTTGCACAACTCATATGTTTCATTTCATATAAGACAACCACATTTATTATTTTCATTTTTTATAAATACTTATTTCTTATTTAAATAATTAATAATCCTTATATCCTCTAATTATAATACACATATATACATACTAAGCGGTTTTCGCTCTGGTACCAAGGCAAAAGCGCAGCATTGAGTTCCGCCACTTAACACATAATGCCTCGAAAATTGGGTGGAAAGTGGGGAACGGAGTATTTTATCACCAGGTAATAAATAGGTTCTTTATGCCTTTCCTGCCATATGCGGGGTACAACGTGAGGTTGAAAATTATAAATAAATAGCTACTTCCGAATAGTGGATAGTTGCTATTTAAAATATTCTACTAAATGGTAATCCCGCTTGTCTCAGTGTCTCGCTCTTGATATTATGAATATAACTTGCAAATGACTGCGACTCTAATGGAAACAACATTACGTATAGATCGCAATTATCATAAATTCATTTTGTAACGGAGGACACCTATTGTGGGAGTCGGTCGGTCAGCGCCGACACGAGCAGCACGCGCGGGGACTGCTGTGGGTGGTGTATGTAAAAACAGGTTTATATTTACGTTATTTAATATGCACGAAGTTTACGAATAAATAATTTATGAATGCGATCTGTCAGGTGTGGGTACAGGTGTAGACTAGACGTAGTCTTTTTAACCGACTTCTGTAAGGAAAGGAGGTTATCAATTCGAATGTATTTTTTTAATTTTTTTTTAATTTTATTTTTTTTTATGTTTGTTACCTCATAACTTTTGACTAGGTGAACCGATTTTGAAGATTTTTTTTATTTGAAAGGTAAAGCGTCCCGAATGGTCCCATTTTTTTAACCGACTTCAAAAAGAAGGAGGTTATCAATTCGACTGTATTTTTTTTTTTTTTTTTTTTTTTTTTTTTTTTTTTTTTTTTTTTTTTTTTTATGTTTGTTACCTCATAACTTTTGACTGGGTGAACCGATTTTGATAATTTTTTTTTTGATTGAAAGGTGAGGCTTCCCGAATGGTCCCATTTTTTTTTATCCATGTCTGACAATGGTATCTATGAGAAAATCACATAAGTCTTAAATTTGCATTAGGTATGTGCGCGACAAATAGACGAATAACTCAATGTCGCGCAAACCGATTTTGATGATTCTTTTTTTATTTGAAAGGATATACTTCAAGGATAATTTAGTGAAAGTTTGGTTAGGTTCCGATTATGGGATCCGGTGAAAATTTAGAAAGTTTGTTTTTTTTGGTAAAAAATTGATTATACTGTAATAGTTACAAGCAAAAACTTTTTAAATTGATGTCAGAGGTGAGATTCCTGATCGTTGCATTTCTTTTCAACCAACCTCAAAAAAGAGGATGTTCTCATTTTCAACCAACTTCAAAAAAGGGAGATTCTTCATTCGCCCGAATACATTTTATGTATTTTCTTGTCAATATACCAAAATGTAACTTTGCACAAAAATAATACCTAATTAAATAAAGTTTTACTTAGGACAACCACAACCACTCGTTGACAACCACTACCACCACCATCACCACTCGTTTAAGAAGCATCATTTTAAGATCTACCCATCACTTAAAATCGTATTAAGATTTTATAATTTTGAAGTCGGTGTCAAGCTAATGCTACAACACCTTTACTACAATATCTAATTACTAAGTCTGTTTGTTTTACCAACAAGTTTTACCAGTCGGTGCCAAACCGACTTAAAAATTATAAAATCTTTGTATAATTATTTTTCACTTTTTAGTTCGTTGTGAGAAGTCGGTTTTTGTTTTTGTTATTAGTCTGAATTCTACTGTACCTCAAACAGTATAAAAGTGTCTGTAGGTACATTTAATAATTTTGCGAATAAACAATGTAGCGGTCTTAAAATGAATAAATCCCCCCTAAACTATTATCCTTCACAATTTCCAATGACATATAAAAATTGAAGAACTGGAAGATCTTATGAACAACCATAAAAAATCAACTAAATTATAAATTGTCGCTTTAATCAATCAAAAATACTTTTTTGCGTAAAGATAATTAAACATGATTGGTATTACAGATGAATATGGTTCGAGGGCGGCCTTACTCTTGCAGGCAACCTTTTATTCATATAAAACTAATAATAGGAGACCATAGTTGGCGGATAACGGTACACAAACATATTTTTAACAAGGGTTGTTTAGCATTTTTCCAATCTATACAGGTATATTAAATCGAAAGGCCACTCACTCATTCACTTATCACGAAATCTCAGAACTACATACACAGGAGTCTCAAATTTATCATGGGCGTTGTCTATAGGACGTAGGAGCTCACTAAGACGGGAATTTGTAATATTCAACTCCTAAGGAGTTGTTTTTCGGGTTGACATTTTGTGTGAAACTTCGTTACTACAAATGCTAGCAGTATCGAATATTGCGTGGTTATTATTTTTATAGGACATAGGTACTCGCTAAGACCGAAATTTGCGATATTCGAACCCGGTGCTACCCTAGATGGGATCTTGAAGTGGGATTTGCAATCCGACCTGTAAGGTTGTTTTTAGGTATATAATTCATATTCTACACATACAATAAAAGGATAGAAAATCAAATGTGCACATGACTGTTTGTTGGTTCGGTCAACCAGTTCGAGGAAATGTAATATATATTTCATTTTTTATATTTATTTTTATTTCTTCGCTGTGGTGTCGAGGCAAAGCGTGGTGTTGTTGTTGGAGTGCCGCCATTGAACACGCAACGCCTCCAGAATTCGGCGTAAAATGAAGAACGGACTATCTTAGCTGTAGGTTCCAAGTACCTACCCTGCTGTGCGCAGGATACAGCGTGAAGTTGAAGAAAAACATGTAAAACCATACAAATTAGGTCCTTTAATATGGATAACACAGGCTAAAATCACTCCAGAGAATGTTTGTCTTCAATCACGAATCTACTTATTACTGGTCTGACATTTTTTTGTTTTGATATGACGACGGCTTAGTCTTTTCAAATCCAAAGTATCAAACCTTTTACAGATAATTGGATCCCATCGATTGAAACGGCTCTAAGTTACATGCGAACAAGTGGCTGCAAATTATACTGAGGTGCACCAGAATCGAGATGAGAGAACAGTACTCCATATGAGGCCGATCTCGGGCTCTTTACAATACCGATCGGTGTTTTGGCATATAGTAATGTCTCGCTCTACCAATGACCCCCAGATTATTTGATGCCTTGCTTTCCAGGTGATAACGGTACTGGCAGTCACTTGAAGCGTTAAGACCCAATATGCTGATATTGGGCGCAGATTCAAGAGTAATTATCTTAAAAACTGGTGACATGATAAGTGGGATATTCTTAGCAGTTAAGCGCGACCAAATTGTCGTGAAGTTGCAAAGGGGAAAGGACCTGACGTCCTGAAACACAGGGAGTCAGGGTTCTGGCGTCTCTATTCCATTTAAATTTATTGCCGCCGTGTTAGATTATAAGTCACAATTTTGTAAACTGTACTGAAGTTTTATGCTAAATAAATGAATAAATAATAAAAAATATATATTTATTAGTTGTTATATTTTTTTTGCTGATACTATTTTATGCTGTAACGCTAACTGAATGACAAGAGGTATTAAAATTACACTTATTTGTATATGTTGGCAAGTTCAGTTAAGAGTAGAATACTTCTGCTAGCAATTATGAATTAAAACAATATTGTCATCGTAAAATATTTATTAAAAGAACTATTTAAGACTTTTGCAATGATCTTATAATATTTATTGTTATTGCAAGACCATTAACCATATTGAAGTATTTTCGCATTACAATATAATATAGCTCTTAAGTAACAACCAATTAGAAAATATACCAATTAGAAATAATAAGTGAAAGTAGTAGATTTTAAAGTTAATATTTTTAAAAATTTTATTTATCATACACGAAACGGTAGCCGCCATATGACGTCATAGAATAGAGTAAACGAAGTGTCAATTGATTTACGCCAACTTTGCATAACTTTGCATTTAAAAAATACTTAATAATTTATAAAAATGTTAAATTTATATATCTAGTAACAGTATATTAGTAAAGCCCTTAAAGCCCTCTTTGATTTTCCCGCCATAGCCTACGTCCGCTGCAGCTGCTGGGAGGCGTGCGGGGAGGCGGTCGGGGTGGTGGAGGCGGCAGAGAGCGCGGGCGCGAGAGGGGGAGCACGCCACACGCCCGTGTACACGGCGGCAGCAGCGCTCGCGCCGCACAGCGGACCTACCCAGTACACCTGCAAGAAGTAACAGAGAGGTCACAGGGTGAGGAGCTCCACCTGTCCTACTTACTATTTTAATAAACATATTTTACCGCAATAAGTACTTCTGATGCATTAGGTTTGGTCATAACAAGCGAGTAGTTATTCCCAGCTTACACTTATATAGGGTAAAATATTTCAAACCCTTACCTAACAAAAATAATCACGATTCGTCAACAGTTAAGACGTAGGATTACGAATAGATACCAACCAACCCACTACTACAAAAATACTACTAAACAATGCCGATAATCATGATTTACGCAATTACCTATATGTACTCGACATCGTGAATTACTGTGTCTACTGTGTACTGTGTCTGTGCGCGGGAGTCTTATCAAATGGCATTTTATTTTACTACCATAATTTTATTAATTATTTTGTTTGAAAAATTAAGCTTCCATTTTAGGCGAAATCTCTTTTGTTTTAATTGTTTTAGGCTTTTATAGAGTAGTTAAAACTGTGGCTTCAGTGGTGATGACAATAACACTGTATATTGTTAACTGGCTGATCGACACTCTCTGTGGTAGGCCGCCATGTTGTTAAGAAATGTGTAAAACCATACAATACAGACAGGTAAATATTTAAAAAATTGTCGATTCATGTTCAATTAGCTAATTTTAAACATGATGGTTAAAAGTAATAAAGAAGATTTTTTAGAAATAAATATAAAAGTAACAGTTAGCCAACTCGGCTCGCATTCTCTGTGGACGTAATATAATTAGACTATAATATTACCCAGAGAGCTTCAAAATCGCCGCTGAGCAGGGCAGGCGCGAAGCTGCGCATCGGGTTCATGCTGGCGCCTGTGAGCTCCCCCTGCAATCGAACGAACACTTACACATCCAATGAAATGCACAAAAAATATTTAAAACAGTAATAAAATTAGTTAAATCTAGAGAGTTTTTTTAATTAAGCATAATTTTGATGAACTACTATATTACAATGAACTAGTGAGCCCTGCGCTGCTGCGCTCGCATCTTATTTATTTAATTGTACATATTAAAGTTTATTTAAACACTTAAATTAAACTTTAGGAGAAATAAGTTGGTTATTATAGTTACTGTTATACATTTCATAAATCATAATTTAAATCTTTTCGTATTGCATTGGAAAAATTTTAATTATTTCATATCTGTATAATTCCCTATACTAGGGGAATTACAGGGTAAAAAGTATATGTTGCTCCAAAACCTCGTCTATTACAAAGTGGAAGTCTTATAAAAATCGGTTTATCTTTTTCAGAGATTCCGGACAAAAAAAATCGGAGATGCTCGTGTCGTGCTCTCCCACCGCTGGCCATACCTTTTTTTAAGTAAATGTAGAAATACGTTTTTTTTTCAGAAAATCATGGGACCATAGATTTTTTTAAATACAAGCTTAGCTTAGTCATAGCCCTTTCATCAGATGCCTCACTTCTCTTAAACTAGCAGCTTTAATACCAAATTCACCTTTCACGGATATATTTTTTAGGATTTGTGGAAATGTAAAACTATATATTCAGATTGTTTCCTGACCTAGTACTACCTGTAGATGCTTACTGCCAAATTATATAGTTCTAGGTCAACTGAAAGTACTCTATTGTTTTCCTATTGTCTTCCCTTATAGTGTCAAAATACACATTTCTTGCGCCATGTATTTTTTTAAGTAAATGTAGAAAAACAAATATTTTCAGAAAATCATCGGGCCTTAGATCCAATGAAATGGCATTTCAACTCTATCTCCAAGCATTCTCGAGATAAGTGCTCTTGACAGACAGACCTTTGGGGTCCAGTTAGATCGCAATGTCCATCAGATACACTGACGAAGCAAACAGTTAATGGCCTTCTACAGATCTAAAAACGCCACATGCAGAGCTCTCCTTTTTTCTCTGTATGTTTCCTTCAAAGTTTTAAAGGCAAAAATAGCGTTCATAGTATCTAAGGTATCCATCCATCTTGGCTGAAATCCATATTGAGATTCAGAGATAGTACACTCTCCGCGAAGGTTGAGGTCAACCATGCGCTCGAAGAGCTTTATAATATGACTCAAGCTTAATGCCCCTACAACTATCACAATTTTGAATACTGCTCCTTCCCTTGTAAAATTTTGTCACATCTGGTGTGGCATCTTTCCAGTGCTCATGGTAGAGTATTTTTATCCCAATAAGCATGACTACAATAAGAGAACCCAACGATTACCAGGCTTCGAAATATCGTCAAGTTCCAGCGCTTTTCCGTTCTTCATGTGTCGAAGGCAATTACGTGCAGTCTTCGTGCCGACTGAGCTCGATCCCAAACACCTTAAGGCTAGTGAAAACAGTTTGACTTTTCACCTATGCCAGGAAGGTCTACATCGGTCCATTCAGCAACCACCATTTGACCTGAGACCTACATTTATCAGCGACTTTCTTCTTCAGAGTGACGTTAAAGTCTATAACAAGAAGATGATGTTGGGCCGTCAGGCTTTCAGACTCAGAAATACTTACGACGGCACTATTCTTTCGATAAAAACACTACAGTTAGGAATGGCGGTTGAAAAGCCAATGCATAATAAAAGTATGCTTTATCCACATCTGTTGAAGTACTTTTAGTTTAAGCAAGATAAGTTTTATTTAAGCAACAGTAGTAATTCAATGAATTGCTATTTCTCTTATACAGGTGTTTTACACTTGTGTGTCAATGTGTACCGACGGAAACTGTTATATTATTTGAAATTTAATATACTTACGACTGCACGCTGATCAGTCACTACGTTTGCATTTCATTTAATTCTCAAAATCTAAAAACCTCCTACGCGCCTGGACTGCTGTTTGTTTGTTTGTTTGTATATTAAAAATAGAAATGGCTTGAGCTTTGTCTTCCTATGATCATTTGTTACCTGTATTATTAAACTGTTCTATCATGCTTAGAAATTTTATATTTTATTTAGTAAATCATAAATTACTATTTCACTAAAAATACCCACATAACGTAACTCTACAAATAAGAAAAGACTTACTAATTACTAATTTTGTCAAATCTCGAAAATATCAAATAACCGGGATCCCAGATTTTTTCTGAAAATCCAGTTTTTGCTTGAATGGTCCGATATTGCGACCTCTAGTGTACAAGCAGACGAACAGACCGACAATTTTTTATATCGATATGACCGACATTATATTTATTAAAAATATATATTTTTTTAAATTCATGCTTTAGAGGCCAGTCGTGGGGCAGGGACAGGTGTGACTGTCAAATCGACCGGTTGTGGGTGCGATCCCCACTCGAGGAGATGAAATATTTATTTAAATTTATATATTTCCATTTCTTCGCTCTGGTGTCGAGGCAAAGCGTGACACCAGAAGAGTCACCTGTTGGGTGGCAGAACTCAAAACTTTAGTTCTGCCACCCAACACGCAATGCCCCCAGAATACGGCAGAAAATGGGAACGGAGTGTATACATTCCCTCTGCCTGGGAGCTGAGCTGATGTTCTAATAGTTAAACACATTTTAATATTTTTATTATAGTATCTACCTACTATTTTTATATTCGTAGGTTTATATTCGTAACATATTTTAAATTTTCATTAGGTACCTATACGAGTATATTATATTATTTGAACGAACGAATGACTGAATAAATCATTCAATTGGTCATTTCATGAAATGCTACTATTTTATAATATGCTTAAAGATTTCATGAAATTGGCAATTTTACGATATGGCCGCGACATACTCGTATAAACATCTAGGTAGATGTTCTTGAATAATGTTACAAAAAACGAGATTATGATGACGATAACACACAGTATACTTACAGCTACAAGAGACAATGCGACCACAGTGAACCCGATGCGCAGCGGCCACGAGTCCCTCAGGTGGTGGTTGCGCACGTCCCATGCCGACAGGTTGGCGAGCACCAGGCAGCCGGCCAGCAGCGCCTCCACGGCCAGCGCCTGGCACTGCGACAGCGAGGCGGCCGGCCGCGTCACGCAGCGCGCCGCCGCGCCCTGTGCCAGTAGCGCCAGGAGCGCCGCGCCCGCCAGCCCGCCGCCCAGCTGCGCCGCGCACAGCGCGCCCGCCCGCAGCGCGCCCACGCGCCCCGCCAGCGCCGCCGCCAGCGTCACCGCCGGATTCATGTGCGCGCCCGACACGTGGTCGAAGCACTGCACCAGCGTCGCCACCACCAGCCCGCCCGCCAGAGCGCGAGCCGCGCCGCCCCGGTCGTCGCCCGCGCCCTGCGCGCATCCCGGAAGGCACGTCAGCGCCACCAGTAGCGCCGACGCTGCGGCCTCGGCGGCGGCCACGCGCCACAGCGGGCCCAGCGCGGGCGGCGCGGGAACGGCGCGCGGCGGGCCCGGGCGCCGCTTGTCGCCGCCGAGGGGCCGCACCTCGACGTCGCCTGCGGGCGGCGCTCCACACGTGTCATACTTTATCACAATGTCTACATATGACGTGCGTTTTCCGTCTCCCAAAAAGGCATGGATAATTGTTTTCGTAAACAAACGAGCTACCGCACGGTTGTTTTATTTTTAAATATTAAAAAAGCGTAATAGATAAAAACTGATTTCCGTACTTAAAAGTAGTTGCTGACACTTAAAGATATTACATGAGATTTGAAGACTGTTTACTCTAACGAGAGTGATAGCACCCTTAGGACATGGATGTATTAGGTATATTGCATAGAATATGCAATATTTGCTAATGAATAGTGAGTATACTACAATGACTACAGTGAGTGTACTTGGATGGTGTTTAATAATACATGCAGATTGTATATTGGAACCGAATTTGGAAAAATATACAGATAAACGATCAGGTGCGAGTCGGACCGAAGGTTCCGTACCACTTTCAGGATTACAGGTCACCCCACAAGAAACTTATAAAAGTTAAAAAACTTAAATTTGCGACCGTATGCACTCATTTTATATAAAATGAACTACAGATATAAGTTTATAACGATTTTTTCATGTAGATATATTTAACTAAAATAAAATAAATCAGCCTCACGCTGTATTCCGCACAAAACAGGGAAGGCATAGGGAACCTAGTGTTAAGACACTCCGTTCTCCACAATGCTTTGTCTTTTGGACAACACAACACAGACGGACGGAAGTGATTCTCATATAAGGGTTCTTATTTATTCCTTTTGAGGTACGGAACCCTAAAAACTACAAGATCTTAGTTGATGAAATATAAATATCCTTATAATTAATAATTCTATATCGTCATTTCAGTAATTTTTAGGCACATGAATAACACTTACATATTACAATACATTCACGGGTTAATCAAAAACATTGAACTTGAAAATATAATATTTGAATAAATAACTAATTTTTACAGACAATTAAAATAAGGCTCAGAATTAAAGGTAATTTATTTCTTTGCTTAATCGATTCATATTCGATACGAATGTCAATTTTAAGACAAAGGATAAATCTCCATAGAAATTTGGGTAAGCACCTACATCTGCTAATGATTCTGAAATAAGTTCCACTAACCATATCTTAGCTAACTAATATATAATTAAACTATTAACTAACTAATTTGGTAAGTGCCTATCCGCTAGGTGGTGATCTAAAGCTTTAAAAAAAATATTTTTTTTTACAATTTACAGTATATTATATAGTAGGTTTCTGGTAGGTACAGTATAACCCTCGCGGGGAACGGTAGGGACGTGAATATTTGATTATATGTTCGTCTTGCTAGACCCTTTTATTAGACTCTATGTAATGCAGATTTGCTCTTACAATACATAAAAAACAAATGAAACTTACGCTCCGTAATAACTGAGTGTGGTTCTTCTGAGAACACCATGACGTCAACGCGGAGCGCTGGAGCCACAAGATTGAATGGTTTAATACTTTTTCTTGATTTGTCTTCTTTCACCGACAACGTGGCTTAATAATGCTTTTCGACTCTCATTTTTAGAATTGTTTCTGGTCACATTCAATGGTATCTGTTTAAAGCCTGTTAACAGGAGACTGGGTGCGACCGTGCGAGCGATGTGTTCGGCCAGTAGCGAAGGTGTCGCTATATATATAAGGTGTAATCACTATCGTGTAAATTACAACTTGATTATATTTGTTCAGGCACGGGGCGGCGCGGCGAGGTAAGGCGAGGCGAGGGCGCTTATCTAGCTCCGTACAGAACGTAAGGTCTAATATTTGTCGAGTCTATTGTCTACTTCAATGCGCGACGGCACTCACTTGTTTGCTAATTTTCAAAGTAACTCTTATATAGTTTGCTCTGTCCGATCAAAACAATGAATCATGGCGATGTGTTTAAAACGTCCGCGATGATGCATATAAAATCATTTTTAGCGTGGAGATATAAAGCTGAAATTAATATCAAGTATTTAGGCTTGGGTGTTGGATGGGGGGGGGGGGTTCGTCTGGTGGTCTGGTGCCCACCCCAGAATTTACAATAGAATTTTTACTCCGATAGAATACTTTCCTTTCATTCACGTTGGTCGTGGCAAGCGTGTATATTTCATACAAACATACATAGCTTCACCCTTTATCCCTAGCGGGGTAGTCAGAAAGAACGGAGCGCCAAACTCTACGGTCTATGCATACCTCTTTATACCTTCCTCCAGTATCCTTGATACTGTGTTTTCGAAGGTCAAGCATCATAAATCTACGATGTAATCTAGTATACGATGGCGTTCTTTTATTTTTTCGTGGTTTAAGAGTAACTAAGAGTTAAACCGTAATGTTATATTATAGTAGTTCCATCGTTTAAACAAACAAACTCTTCCGCTTTATTATATGTACGAGTATTAGTATAGATGCCACGCCTTGGGATGAAATGCTCGTTCCAGTCTGTTTCAAAGGTTTCATTATCACTAATAAAAAAATATGTATTTGTAATATAATTGATTAAAAAAAAGTCCAGCTGAGTTTCTTACGGTTCTTCTCAGGTCTGAGGCATTAACTTTAGTGAACTGCTGGTAAATGATTTGACGTTAAAAAAATGAAGCATGCAACTTATTACTTTTTGAATAAAATGATAGGACGTTGAAAAAAAGCCGGTTTACAATGAGTAATTCATAAGTGTTAACTATAGACACTGTGTAATACGAGTACATATAGTTAGCAAGTATTAGCTATTCAAATACGGACGATTAAAACAAGTCGTTTTGTTACGCGCCGCTGATTATAATTTGATATAAGTAATAAGTAGATAGGTGCCTGCAACGTCGCCCAATGACAGTGCGAGGCGCGACAGCTGGTATTTAGTATACTGACAATAACATCAGTTAGGTATCTGAAGTAACTTCTCTTAATGAAGATTAGCGAGAGGCGACAGAACTTCAACTTCGTTTGTTTTTACACACATTTCCCATATCTGTTAGGCGCATTGTATCCGCTCGTCCGATTATTCTCGATCGTCGTCGATCCTAAGAGTATAGATCGCCTCGTCCACTATCATCAACCTTTTCATATGTCTTCCGGGGATTCTCCTCATGCTTTTTACGAGACATATTTGTCGGGATTGGATGGGATTCGGTCAGCTAAACGGATTCCGAATATCCTACACAGATTTCATCTTTCTTTCATTTCTATTCTCAGTTTCGGTACCAACACTGCATTGTACGGCCAAACATGCAGTTGTATCAGTGTGTTGAGGTCATCAGCTCCTCAGCAACCGTCAACTCCGTTACTGGTAGCAATAGCTACGCCTTTCCACATCCATTTCGTATCTTTCGTTTCTACTTAACATCCTTACAACATATACCACTTCATTAACTGCCTGGTCAGCATCCAAATTATAAAGATTTTCTAAGGGAATCTTCATAAGTGAAGTCCAATAGAAAACTTCTTATAGGAGTCTTCATATAAACGCTTATACATATCATTTGAAGAGCTTAGAGCTCACAAATGGAATTCAAGTTTTTTTTACATCTATGTTCTATATTTTCCCGACAGTTTATTGCAGATTCTGAGCTCTATAGACATTACAAATTACCTTTCGCCGCTAGTTAAATTACTCGGCGAGGCGAGAAAAAGGCGTTTTTAAAAATTATTTGATTTTATAAACAACCTTTCTGTTTTAAAGCAAGTTGAAGACAGAGAATCTTTATTAAAATTGTATATAATGCAAAACAGTTAAATCATCAAAATATTAAAACACTATTGTTTGATTTCGCGAGGTGCAAGTGCTGCGTCATGGGAATATATCCTTATGCTTATGTAACTCCTCCCTCCTTAAGACGGAAACTGGTCCTGCAGATTCCTGTCTTAGCTACTTGCTCATAGACTGTTTCACCTACCTTATGTGGTTTTCTTATGTTTTTCCTTACAAATGATACTATTTTCTTCCAAGCTATTTTCTCAAGATACTATTTTCTTTCAAGCTGCCTAACTTGGCTGTCATTATCGTTATATTTAATTAGTAAGCCTTTATTTTTGTTATCTCTTTGGGAATGGTTAGTGGACACTAAGTTATTAGGAATAATAGTACTAGTACTCGTACTGTCAGTCCATTTTTTTTTGTGATGTGAGAATCTTATATCTGTCGTTGTCAGTTGTTATTATCGTTATTATTACTAGATACAAGGGGTACCTGCGCTATGTTTTCAATAGTTTGTGCACCTACGTCTTGGGATATACTGTCAATTATATTGTCGTCTTTATTACTATTAGAATTTACGGTTGATAATGATTCTACATTTTTATGAGATATTTCAATCATAGGAAAGGCGTCGGCTTTTGTATTTTGTTTGCCTTTTTATATATAACATTATATGGTCGTAATTTAAATGTACCTATGTTACATATGGTTGGTCCTTCTGAATTTATATTAATGACTTTGGTTATAAATTTTCCGTTTTTAACATTAATAATAGCAGCAGGGGATGTTAATCCCTTAGACCAAATATAGTTATCGTAGATATAAAATCCGTCAGTATAATATGTTTTTTAAGTAATAAGTTTTTCACACTTTGGTTCTATTTTTATAAGTTTCTTAGGATTGTCGAAATAAATAGGTATGTCGGCTGTCGCTGTATGTAGTATTTTATTTTTCAAATTAATATTGCTAGATAATGATTTTAATAAATCTAGACCTATAAGTCCTTTGTATGTCGAACTCAGAAATAAGGAATTAATGAAGAATATCACTATTAAAGATTGGGGGTAAGGGTAAATTCACTACATGACTATGCTGTGTTGTAGCATGAGCTGTTTTCATTTGAAATGGTTCATATTCTACGCAATTTTGAAAAATAGAATTAAATATAACTTCTGGTGAAATAAGGGATCTAGAAGCTCCTGTGTCAATTAAAAACTTACCTTTAAATTCGGGAATTACTATATAGGGTAAATGATCTTTATCTTGATTATTTATTTTTATTATCTCTTTACGTCTGGGTCTATGCCTAACGTAAAATCCTGCTGGTTACTTATTTCCTCGTTGACAGGTTCATAAGTATCCTGCTCGTCTGGTATATTATCATAATAATACTCACCTGGGGTGTAGTATTGGGAGTACCCATTGAGTTGCTGCTCCTGTGGCTCATCAGTGTAGAAAAGCTCCTCCACTGCGAACTGCGGCTTCTCTGGTTTGTTTGTTGATTTCATAGTCACATCTGATACTTTTTGGGGTGGATTTATTTTCTGGTGAGGGATGTTACCTCTATGATTAATAAACGATCTATAATTACCTAGGGGTTGTCGGTTTTTCCAAGGTAGCATCGACTGAACCCACTGTTGACGTTGTTCTGGCGTCCCATTATTTTGTCTAGGGGTAAAGTTTGAATTTATGTGCATAGGGGAATTGTTGAATCTAAATTGTGAATTTGGAAATGGAATAAAGGTTCTATTATTTTCTTTAACCTTACTTTGGGTGGTTGACATATTAAAATTATTATTGAATCTATTGTATGTGAGCTTAGCTTCTTCTTGTCTAGCAGCTACAATGGCTAGCTCTAATGTGGTAGGCCTGGCTAGACGTAAGGTAAGTGACGGTAACTTCGTGCTAGTACGTCGTTTCGTGAGTTTTGCTTCTGGCAAAAATAATAAACTGCATATAATCTTTATACTTTCAACTGTCTAAAATCTAAGTAACAAAATTTTAATGATAAAATTGAGCGTATAGCGACATTTTAAACGCAAAGTTGGCTACGAACTGCAGTGTAACGTGTCTGCGATGCTTACCACCGTAAGACTAGCGTAAGAATTTCTTAAGGTTGTAGAAAGACAAAGGTAAGTTATTCGAATAAAACATTGAATATATGCTTTTTTGTATTCTATAACAAAACATTTTATTGAAAAAAAAATTACATGGAAGCATAAAATTCTTTTAAAATTGCAATAAATCGATTCACGAAATAGCAGTCATTTTATTGAACAAGTGTCCGCTATTTCGTGTTACTACCGAATTAGAGAGATCTTAGATACTTTTTAATAAATTTATATTTATGGTATAATTGAGATAATTTAAATTTAAAGCTTAAAATCAGTTACTGTATTTATTAGTTTCTCGTGATCGAAATTCGATATATATTTTGTTCAGTTAAATTTCTATATTACTATTTTAAAGGTAACCTGAATTGATAATTTTAAGCTAAATTCGTAGAGGTACTGCCAATTAAGCTTAATGGGAAAAATCTTGCTAGAGTACACCAATTCAAGTATCTGGGCCACATTGTCACAGAAGACCTAAGAGATGAGTTAGATATTGAGCGAGAGCGCAGGGCGTTGTCGATGAGGGCGAACATGTTGGCTCGCAGATTTGCTCGTTGCTCAACTGCAGTGAAGATCACGCTTTTTAAAGCCTACTGCCCTTCTTTTTATACGAGCAGTCTGTGGGTTAACTACACTCAGAGGTCGTACAGCGCGTTGCGTGTTCAATACAATAACGCCTTCAGGGCATTGCTGGGGCTGCCGCGGTACTGTAGCGCCTCGAGTATGTTCGCGCACGCAGGGGTCGACAGTTTCCCGGCCATTCTCCGTAAGAAAGCAAGCTCTCTTTTAAGGCGAGTGCGCGGCAGCCGCAACAGTGTCCTGAAGGCTATCGCCGACAGCGGGGACTGTCCGCTGATCCGGCATATGTGTGACATTACAATGTCACTATTAGTTATTAAGCACTAACACTATATATTAAGTTTTATTGTATTGTTACTAACATATATGGATCATGTGTTGTCCAAACAATAAACATTTTTATTTTTTTTTATTTTTTATTTTTATTAATGCAATTTTGTTTTTTAAACAACCTTTATAATTTATTTTTGTGTATTTAATTTAATTTATTTTATCGAATATACATGGTAGTTAATGATTACTTTACATAATGTAAAAAATACTGAAAAAACAGAAGTGCGGAAGTTACTAAAATCAGTAACACGAAACAAGATCCCCTACATTTCATTATTTTCTCTAACTTCGTGACAAAATTAATCTACACATTATGATGTACACGCAAAATCAACACATTGACTTCTCTGTCTTTTGTAGTATTTATCTTAGTCTTGTTATAAGTCTAAATAAAGATCTTTTTATTTCTTCAAGAATATACTAAACACAAAATGCCGTACAAACTGGTTGCGAAAATATATAGTTCTATAAACTGGCATACCTAGCTTAAAAAAAATAACTTGAATTTTGAGCTTTTTTATATGTTTTTTATAAAAAAAGTATATAAAATTTCTAAAATGTAGTTTTTTTTAAAAACTGAGCTTTTATAATTTGTAAATTATAAAAGTTGAGGCTACTCGTGGCGCAGGGGTACAAAGTGTGACTGTAAAACCGACTAGTTGTGGGTTCGATCCCCACTCCAGGAGATGAAAATAGAAATAGTAAAGAAAATAGAAAATATTTATTTAAATTTATATTTCACGCAAAGCGCGGCGTTGAGTTCTGCCACTTAACATGCAATGACTCCGGAATTCCGCAGAAAGTGGGGAACGGAGTGTCTTAAAAACACTAGGTTGCCTTTGCCTACCCTGCTGTGTGCGGGATATAGCGTGAAGATAATTTAATTTGAATTTTTTATAAAAGTTTTAATGTCGTTAAGCTGATCTAACCTATTTTTTTTTATTTACAAATTCTTTACAATTAAGGTGTTTATTTTTTTTATTATAAAACCTTACTCGAGGGGTAAAAACTTGTGACCCGAAATAGAGGCCACAAACTCACGAAGTTAGAAACAGAGCTAAATTTTATCACGAAGTAGGGTTCAAACTAGAGGTCCACAAATAAATTAATATAAAAATTAGGGTTAACTTAAACCGCATATTTCACACATTAAATTACTGCCAAAAGACCCACTTTGCAAATTTCACACTAAAATTTGCAAATTCATACAACCTTTAACAATGTATTTACAACAGTTTAAAGTTATAAGAGCCCTAAACTGCCGTACATTTACCTTACACCTATAGAAATTTGAAAGTCTAATTGGTTCGTATACTGCTCTATAACCATGTTTTCATAATATTCTTTGTTGCTATGATATCCTATGGGCAAAAGGGTGTCAAGTATATCTCGAAGGCGTTTACCAAAAGTTTCAGCGTCTTCGTTTTTATTACGTCGCGTTCGAGTTAGCTCTTGCATTAGTTGGATTTCGTTCCTAGTTTCACCTAATCGTCTAATAAAAGCGCGTTTGATAGCGTCCCATGAGTCGAGAGACTCTTCGTATGCTATTGCATCTATTGCGGCTCCACTGAGTCTACTTTTAATTAAACAAACGATAGCGGGGTGGTGTTTCGCTGTGCCCTCTATTAATCTTAATATATTAGCTACTTCTCTAATATAAAAATTCAAAGTTTTTGAATTACCATCGTAACGTGGCATAAAATCTGAAATTAACTTAAAACTAGAATTCTCGCAATTTTCATGACATTTTATCTTTTAATCACGACTAACTTATTTAATAAAATAATTCAAACAATTAAAATATTTCAATTCAATTTAATATTCATTAAAATAATATTTTATTATTTCATTTAATTTATTTATTATTTCATTTCATTTATTTCATTACATTTATTAATTATTATTTATTTCTTATAAACTTATTCAATAACAGTAAATGTCTATCGCGATTTGAGCAATATAGACAGATACATAAAATAGTACGGAAGGAAATATAGCATAGGAACTTGGATAACAATAATACTCACCAAAGAAACCTCTGCCTCTCCAACCGGGACTCAACTGCTTGGCAGAACCTCCGATGCTTAGGTGCTCCGCTGGTCTCGCCGTCGTAGATTCTTCTTAATAGATCGCGGTAATAACGATTGAAACCGTTCGCGGGCTTTAAAAGTTTGATTAAAGCCAAACGCCGCGATCCTAAAGACTGCGCCAGACTCAGGAGAGAAAAAGGCTTTTTAAAAATTATTTATTTAATTTTATAAGCAACCTTTCTGTTTTAAAGCAAGTTGAAGATAGAGAATCTTTATTAAAATTTTATATAATTCAAAACAGTTAAATCATCAAAATATTAAAACAGTAGCGACCCCCTCGCGACTTCGCCCGCTTTAACTACTAAATTATTCATATAATGTATGTTTGCAAAGCACTATGCATAATGTGAAAATAATGTGAAAATAATTAAACCCTAATTCAATCCGCATTTTCGTAGTTTCAATAAGGATTTTCCAATTGTTTTACACAGCAAGGATTTTTAGTAGGTACCTTTTAGATAGTTAATAAAAAATAAAAAATAAAAATGATTATTGTTCGGACAACACATGATCCATATATGTTAGTAATAACACAATAAAACTTATACAATAAAACTTAAATGACTATTTTTAAACGGAACAAATTATAAACAAAAACCTACCTACTAATAACTACTATAAAAAATATGAAACCAAATATATCGCGCTGAAATAATACATTCAACTCCATTTATCGAATACGTGCAAACGCATCTAAGTCTTCGTTGCTATAGAGGCAGGCGGGTTTTTTTTTCGAGCTTGTGGTTAATGCTGAAGAAGGTATTCTGTCCCTGATGAAAAGCAAGCACTACGTGGCTGCCTGTGATAAAAATTAAATAGAATGAATCGGCCGGATATCGAACCCGGGCCGCCAGCGTGGCCGGCAAGCATTCTACCACTGAACCACCGATGCGTGTAAGGCAGGCGGGCGCGGCGGACGCGCTTGTATAAGCAAAACATCGCGGGGCGCGGAGGGACGCATGGCGAGTGGCATTTTTTGATATTGTAAGAACTTCTAAAGTACATAAGTATCATTTAATAATAATTTAATTTCATTTTAATAATAAAATGAAAAACAGTAAAAGACAGTTTTGATCTACATTAAATGGCCAACGTAAATAATATACTTATTTATATGCTGACAGTAAGGGATAAGTGAAACTTGAGTAACATGCAGCTTATGTGTCAACGGCGGGATGTGTCAACTATTAAATGCGTTTTTCTCTAAAACTATTCGCAATTTCGAAATAGTGTAAAAGCAATTTTTATCTTCGTTTAACGTAGAAAATTAATAATGTATTTTAAAGGATAAGGATTAATACCATTATGGAAAAATTTCCCTCACAATAAAAAATATATTGAAATTACAATTTTTAGACAGAAATATGATCACTACGCGTTATACTTAAAAGATACGAATATGCCGTCGCGGACTTTTTTGTAGATCTTATTAAGAGGGACAATACTCCAGTACATTATTTTCATGTATTACTTACCATTGAAGCAGCGCATGCGCGAAAGTGTCTCAACGGGTAGGACTTTATTTATACACATTTGTCGTATTTATGTTAATTTACATAAGAATGTACAAACATTAAAATAAATATATACCTTTCCTGAGAAATACTCAACCTAATAGTGAAAACCGCATCAAAATCCGTTGGGTGGTTTAAAAGAAGAAGAGTTAGAAAGTTCAGACAGACACGAAAAGCGACTTTGTTTTATAAGATATAGGATAGGATAGGATTATTGTTCGATTCCGCGAGGTGCAAGTGCGGCGTCATGAGAATGTATCCTTACGCTTATGTAACTCGCTTCTTTTTTATTTGTTGTTATTTTTAAGTGTATTTAAGAAAACATGGTTACTTTAGTATGGTTTTTTTAATTTAATTCTTGCTTACACTACAGACTTATGGTCCGTTCCTTTTGTCACCTTATACATTTTATTTCATTATTTTTTTCCTATAGATATTACTTAAAAGAGGACCGAGTAGTTCTATATATTACAATATTTCCTTAAGAGAGTCAAGTTATTAATTTCCATTGCCACTTCCTAACATACTATAATCTAAATCAGGGGTTCCCAACCTTTTCTTGCTCAAGGACCACTTTTATATCAAAATTGCTAACAGGGACCACTCTGTAGGTTTAATCAATCTAATTGTGATAACGAAACACAAATTTTAAATTAGGGCCGTCGTGACGAAATGGCACATGCGTGTTTTTTTTTAATGGAAAAAGAACAAGGCAAACGTGCGTTCGGGTCACCTGGTGATCACCACCGCCCACGACCCCGTGCAACACCAGAGGAGCTGCAGGTACGTTGCCGGCCTTTGAGGTGGAGAAAGACGCGCTTTTTGAAGGTACCCATATCGTACCGACCTGGAAACACTGCAGCGGGTAGGCCATTCCACAGTTCGGTGGCGCGTGGAACGAAATTTCTACGAAACCGCACAGTAGTGAATTGCCACGTATCCAGATGGTGTGGATGATATTTAAGTTTGTGATGTACTGTGCGGTTAGAAAATTCAGCGGCAGATAACAGGTCAAACGGTAAATATTTTGTAATCATAGACAAACAGCTATTCAATTTGATTTAAAAGAGACGGTTAAATATCGCATTGTCATTTTCAATAACAATTTCAAAATATCTTGTTGTGACTTATTTATAGATTTATATTGCGTGTACATACAGAAAGACAAAAATTTTTTAAATTATATATTCATGTTCTATTATATTTTTAGCCCCCCTTCGGGGGTAACATTACTTTTAGACAAATATGTTCAATGTACAGACACAATTTTTTTACTGTGTTATTGTAGTATAGATAAATAATTGTCCTTATATTTTCAATTTATTATTTTTTATGCATTGATTGACACCGGCGCAAAAGTTTTTATTTCCACTTTCCGGCGAATTCTGCATTGCGTGTTGAGTGGCGGAACTCAACATCGTGTTTTACCTTGTTACCAGAGTCGACCGTACGGATCACCTGATGGTAAGTGATCACCGCTACAGAGGAGCTACAGGTGCGTTGCGGCCGCCGACGTGGAGATAGACGCGCTGTTTGACACAGTTGCGTGGCGCATGAAAGGAACTCCGTACGAAACTCCACAGTAGTGGATTGCCATGTTTCCAGGTGGTGTAGGTGAAATTAATTTTCAAATTTAAGTTATATTTAAGGTTGTGGGTATATCACTTATTTGAATAAAACAATGATTTAAAAGTAATTAAGAATTATATTTATACAAATACAGTACACGTGCATGACATTCCTTGACAGACTGTCAAGGACTGTGCTCGCTATTGCTCACTAACGTATCGTTTGACGGACAGGCTCACCACTTATCAGGTGAATCCGGGAATCTGAAGATTAAAAATAAAATCTCCCTGAAACTGGTAGGATTTCAAAATATGTAATCGAAGTTGCTTTTTTCAAATAACAGTGAAATGACGGTCACGCTGGTCGCTGGTCGAATAAGCGAAAAACCAGACCTAATTTTAAACCGGAACAAAAAGTGTTTTTCAAGACCAGTTGAAAATAAAATGAAACGTTAAGTTTATGAATATGTTTTGTGAAGTGTGAACCAGGGTCTGTTACTTATCACTAAGAGTCAGTTTCTTAAGAAATACACTTGCGTAAGAACTAGGGTTGTTGCGGAGCTTCAGTAGCTTCCTGATACGCGAGTATCCAGCCGTCTACAGGTGGCGGCGAGCAGGTAGCACGACAAGCCTCACCCGCCCGCGCAGTCCCCCTCGGTGTGCCCCTGTCCCCCTAAAGGCGCTGCAAGTGCGGTGCGTGGGGTGCGTGCGGCTGCAGCGCCAGGTCGAGGTCGCGTCGTCTGGCGGCAAGGCGCGCGTGTAGATAGCGCGACACGCCCTCGCCCGCCCATGCCTGCGAGTAGAACTGAGCGCGCCGCTCCTCCTCGGGGTTGCCGCCGCCACCTCCGCCCGCGCCCGTACCCCCTGCACCGCCCGCGCCCATCGTCTTCAAGTCGCGCGACTGGCTCACGAGCCACTTCTGCACGAACTGCTGCGGGTCCTTGCTGAAGCTCAGGAAGAACTCGCGGTTGGTCTTGAGCTGGTTGATGGTGTCGACGGTCTCGTGTATTTTGGCGTCCAGCCCCTGGATCTCCTGCTGGTTTGCGGTGCTGAGCAGGAAGCTGTTCATCTGCGCCTTGAGCGTGTCGTCCACTTCCACGTCGATATCGTAGCAGGCGGTCTGCTTAGCGTCGTGCGGCGGCTCCACACTGATGAGATGGTTGATGACGATGGGGTCGGGCGCGTGCAGCAGCGCGCCCAGCCTGGCCGGCACTTCGGCCAGCTTCATGCGCGCGGTTCCGAATATCTGCTCCAGGTACTTGTCGCAGGCCACCAGCTCGCGCTCGTGCGCATCCTGCAGACGGTGCGTCTTCACGTACTGCCAAAGCGCGTTGACGATGACGGGGCGCGCCTGCGTGTGCACGCCCAGCAGCCGCGCCAGGCGCGCGTCGAGCTTGAACTGCAGCGGCTGGTAGTCCAGCAGCAGCAGGATGGTGCAGCGCACGTTCTTGTAGCCGGGCCGCTTCACCTGCACGCCACCCATGTTACAAACATTGCGTGTTGAGTGGGGGACAACAATGTCATGTTTTGTTTACTTACCAGAACGAATAAATGAAAACAATTCATTTCCCCAAGAGAAAATGAAACCCACAAGCATCGCATTTACAGTTAATTGTATGCCTTTACTTCACGACGTCCTCTTACAGTTGCTTTTCAATATACTTATATATAATATATTACATAATTATAATTCTATATTACTACTAATCTGCATTATTTTCCTTTTCTAATAATAATATCATTTAAAAACAATATCTATACATATATTGGAAAGTGAAGTTTTAGGTACTTCAATTAAACAGATATTTATAGCAATTTTGTTGAACAAAATTATTTAAAATGATATAACTTTTTTATTTATAAGCCGATTGAAATAAATAAATGTTAAAGGAAGCTTGAAGCCAAAATATAATAGTGAACGCTGCAATTAAATCGGTTAAGCAGTTTCTGAGATCAGCGTAAACAAATGCACAAACACACAGACAAAATTTTTAAGTTATGGTTTTGGGTCCTATATCATCAATATTATTATATTAATAAATACCCCCAATATCATATATACATGCTCCGCTGTCCTACCTGGAAGCCATCGGTCTCCTGCGTGGTATGCGTGCGGTGCCACTCCACCAGGTGGTTGTCGGGCCCGTACAGCTCCTTATCCAACTCTATTACCAGCGACTTGAAGAACGACGAGAATTTGCGCTTCACCTGTGCCGGGCCTGCGCCCACCTTGTTATCATAAATGCAAGTGTTTCAATGTGCGTTCATTGTTATTTAGTACAAATTTGAATAAATTACTCAAAGTACAAGTATTTTATTAATAGTAAAGAATAAAGTAAAATAAACGCAAATTATTTTGTGTCCGTTATTGTATTATATCGATACCAAATATAATTAAATACCTTTGTTTATTAAAGTACTACAAGAGTATGGGATGCTAAAATATAAATGCACATTTACCTTGTTCGGATCACTTTTGGCGTCGTCCAGCAGACGCCCCTCGACGCGCAGCTCCCATGAAGCCACGGCGTTCTCCCCCTGTCCTGGAACAACCAAATAACAACCAACAATTAACTGATTAAGAAGTACAAGTAGAACTAGAAAGAAACCAGGAAGACAGGCACGAAGAAGCACGCCACTTACCACCAGCCCGGGCTGAATTGACTGAGGGTTAGAATGTGGTTGGCAAACTGAATGCTTTTGTAGTATAATCTAGTTACATATATGTAAACTTTATATACTGCATGTTGTGTACGTGGACTAGTACGAGTATGTGTGTGCTTCCTAACATGTATGATGTGGCACTTAAAGAATGACAATGGCAGACTGAAGATGGAGATTTTAATTGTCAAGTAATTTAATTCTTATTTCTCATTGTCTGAACCTACAAAATATTGGAAGTAAAAGTCGATTTTTCTATGTTAGTAGATAACAATTCACGATATGTAAATATTTGATCTTATTTTTATTTAATTCAAATGTTTTTTTTTATAATAACACTAATCTTTGCTATTTTAGATAAATACGATTGTGTGTTATTTACTCCAATATATTACATATATTTAACTATTTCTGCAAGGCACACGGCTAAAGTAATACGAAGGCGTTCCTATTTGTTGTTATTTCATTATTTAAGGCTCACTTACATATAAACTGTAATGTAATATAGCCTATAGCACTCCTGAAGAATGCAGGTTTCATACAGAACAAACCGTAAATCCGACCAGTAGTTCCAGAGATCTTAGCATTATAAGACGTAAACAAGCACACGAACAAACTCTTTGGCTTTATTACATCAGTATAGATTTTGATCTGTTGGTGTAACTAAATCAGTAACGGTAAATTATTCAAATAACTGCTCTGGAACATATTGACAGGCGTGTTCAGATGTTCTGTCAATATAAAACACCATAAACTTGATTTTTTTTTATGGGATAAGAAAAGGGAAGCGGGCGTACGGGTCACCTGACGGTAAGTGATCGACCTGGACACACTGCCGCAGGTAGGTCATTCCTCAGTTGTGTGGCGCGAGGAAGAAAGTTCCAGTTCTAATGCCAGCAAGCAAGAAAAGTATGGAATCGGCCTCGTGTTTCTGGTGCAACTACGTGAATATAACATTTTGTTAAAAATATGAACACCACTAAGTCGCCTAATTTGTTTATTTGTACATCTGACAAGTACCTAGTTTTGACAAGGCCAAAATTGAATCTTCATTTGGTCACTAAAAAATAGCAATCCAGACATCTATTGTTTAGAATACTAGATATGATTATATCTTGTTTGTTCTTCTTAAGTAAAAAACTAAAAAATATTTTTTACAAAAAATATCGACTTCAAAAATAAACTAAGTAAAAAATAAATTTACGTAAAATAAAGTAAAAGATACTTTGATTTTTATAACAAAAATAATTAAAGAATGATTTACTATTTTGAAGTTGGTGTAGCTAATCCTATGACAACCTTACTACAATATCAAATTACGAAGCCTGTTTGTTTTGCTTAGTGGTGTGGTAAGTAGTTAAAATAATAACCTGGGTAAAACGTGTTGGAGATGAATATCCTTAGCTTGCGTTTCTGCTTCATGGGTCGCTTGAGGGCCTCCTGTATATCTAGACGCTTGCGCATGATGGTGGCGTCCAACTTGCGCTCAAAGGCCAGCAGGTCCATGTAGGCCTGCGACTCCGGCACCAGGTCACGCACCTTCTGGGGTAGGATCTTGTCTGCGAGGCGCTTCTTGCGCTTGCTACCGCCGCCATACGCCTCATTGGCGTATTGCGGCCCTTTGTGCTGTGGCGGTAGAGGAGCGCGCGTGTCTGCGGGTCGCTTGGGGGCGCCGGCGGCGGGTGGAGGTCGCGGCCCCGGGGCGCCCGGAGCGCCCGCCGCGCCCCCGCCCACGTAAGGCGCCGGCCCCGGCCGAGGTCCGCCGGGCGGGCCGCCCGCACCGGCTGGGGGCGGCGTGAACCCACTGCGAGGCTGGAAATAGAATAAAAAAAAATTTTTATCTTTTCTAGTCAAAAATTTTTTCTGACTATGTGTTATTCTAATGAATAAACTATATTACTGTAAAGTATCAAGTAAATCCGCTCAGTAGTTTTTATATGCAAGCGGAACTAACATCCATCTTTACATACAAATTTATAATGTTACTAGTGGGCCAGGAGCAATACCGAAAATGTGATGGAATTTAGCATGTGATGATGATGAAAATGAATAATTTTAAATACAGTGATATTTTCTTAGAGACACTGCACAGTTATCACTTACAGTGTTATAAAAGTTTCATTGTCCTAAAACAGAAGAATCTTTTAATTATTTTCAAGCGTTAAGTATACTGTAATGTTTAATATTACATATTTTTCTCTACATAAATAACTTTTAATTGATAATTGCTGCAATGGGATAGTTACCTCAGTTTTGATTACACTAAGTCAGAGACATTAAGAGTGACAGTGCTTTATTATAAATATTAGAACAATTCTTTCAGACCTAAAGGCCTTAAGAAGTATCAACATAGACAGACAAGTTCTTGCTAGGATATTTCTTTTTTGTTTTTTTTTAATAGTTTTTATTTGTTAAATAATTTTTATTCACTTTGCAATAAAGGAGATATCCATACCAAAAATATAAGCACTACTGTTCTTTCTATGTACCGTCTCCCTAGGAGCAACTATTAACAAGTACAGATAGTTATTTTTCTTTGATATTTTTCTACCTCATTGTGACTATTATTTATATATTCATACATTTTATGAAATAAGAGGTTTTAATGTTTGATTCTGTAGTGTTACCTATGAATTTACAGTTCTGACAGTAAACATAAATAAATAATATAATTATAGGAATATGGCGCAGGGGCAGAAGTGTGCGAGTTTAAAAAGAAATAACTGTAAAAAGTTAAAAAACATTACACATATGTACTTCTCTACATTAGGCAAATATCTTCTAAAAGGTTTTTAAACATTAGGCAATTAAATTCAATAAATATCTTTTGTTCAAGAGGTCAAGTAAAGTAGGATTTACTCAAAACTACTACTCATCATGTTCACAAAAGCATGTTTTCACATTATGTGGGCATCAAACAAAACATTATATTTATTACAGCCAATTCAATTTTGTTCTTAATCCTTATTGAAATTTACACTTGGTTATTAGAATCCTTCTTAACTACAATTTGTTAATAAGCCATAAGCATACCAACATAATTATGTACTTGATAATGTTGCATATACTTAATGTCTGACTACAAACACAACAGTTGTGGGTTTAATTATTGCTCTATCTAGAAATATTTCACAGCTAGACTAGTCTTTCATAAAGTTTCAAAACATTAAGGTCATACTAACTTTTATTTGATTAGAGTAAGGTTAATGGTATTATAATTATTAAATACAGTGGGATATCTGAGATATCTAAACTGAAAGCATCTTTGTAATCTAATATCAACAACACAACAATTACAGACTCCACACACAAAACTGTACGTCATAAATTATATGATCCTAAATATGTATGTATCTATCTATCTATAAAGCATACCGGAAAGTTAGGTCCAGCATAGGGCCGTGGAGGCATTGGTGAACCTGGCGCTTGTGCTGGCCCTGGATAGCGTTGCTGTTGAGGTATTCCGGCAGTGGGAGGCGCGGGGCTCGGCCCCGGCCCTCCGGTGGGAAAGCGTTGGGCCATACTCACAATACTGCACTTTCTTGGATCATTTACCTTATAATATTATCGTTAAACTTCAATGGAAAATCAAAGTGTATTTATTTTGGATATGTTGTATATATTCATTCAAAATTAATAAAATTATTACTCTAAATCTCAATGAGAAAGTAGCACTTATTCTAGTTTTAACGTCTACTCTACAATATGAACGCAGTTGACGGAGACGCCATTATAATTCATATATTTTTAATGCGATTTTGACATTTGAACGAGTTAGAAATGCAGATAAAATAAACTTACTAGCACAGACTATAATTACTTATATCTTAGATTAATCATTAGCTGTTACAGTACTGTAAAAAAATATGCATGGTTACTGTGACATAACAAATATTTTTCTAGTCCTTAAAAACAGAAACTGCATTTATATATATGAAATCAAAAGGTCACTCACTCATTCGCTCATCCTGAAATTTAAAAAACTACAAGTGGTAGGATTCTGAAAATTTGTATGGACGTTATTAATCGAACGTAGGAACTACTACTTTCAATGAAATAAGTAATGGCTTGCCGCACACACATAATATTATAGTCAATATTTCGTCGGTACATCGTTAATATAAATAGTAAAGAAGAAGATTTCATTGTCAGTTGAAGAAGATGAGGATGTGGAATGTTTTTATTAGGTACTCATCTCTTTTCTTTTAGAGGCCAGTCGTGGCACGATCAAACCAAGGGTGGGTGCAGTGTCCCCCTTGGGCATACATTTATCAGTGCCCAATTTATCTCCCATAGACACTTTGTATTTAGTCGGTATTGACGACGACAATGAATATGCAAGATTTGTCTGCAAAAAATGTACATTTTAGGCTGCATTAAATTATAAACGTTTATAAGCGTGATCGCCTTTCTTTTTCTTTCTGTTTTACTCCTAAGAGACAGTTATCCAAATACTTCTGCCTTCTCCGCTACAGTAGGGGATACAGCGTGAAACCGAGTATTATTTATGGTAAAATATTTACTTTAATACACTGTGATATGTGCGATGCAGGAATAGAACAGACTCGCTGGTTAGTGTCTATTCTAGATCTTTCTTTACCATCGTCATTATAATATTCCATAGGTATGTACGATAAAATTAAAGCTTAGGTATATAAAACGTTGAAATTGGTTTACCTACATAGGAGGGAGGGGGGCTAGGTACATGACATTGTTTGTTCCGGTATTAACTTAATTGATTTCTAAATTCATTTAGATATGTTTAATAGCTCATTAGATTTCTTTACTTGAACTGTTATTAAGAAAATAATATTAATAGGCATATTAATACACAATTAATGCCATTCTTATAACTGACTAGCGCCCCCCCCGTGGCTTCGCCCTCTTGAACCACATGATTATTGATTTAATAAACAGAATTGACAGTCAAATGTGTTGATATCAATGTATCATTTAATTTACTCGTTCATAAACAGCCTTAAATGTTAATTGATTTGTGTAAGGATTTATAATATTATATGTAAAATAACTGTAATGATTGCATATTACAAAAATCGAATCGAATAATCCAATATCGAAATCGAATCCAAAAAAAATAATCGTATAAATGAATCGATCGTATAAATCATTCGAATCATCATCAAAATATTTAATTGAGAACCCCTCCTTGTTCTGAAAGTCGGTTAAAAATACAGATTTATTACAAACAAATACAGATTTATTATAAATATAGGTATAGATATAGACTGCTATATGTATATTTACAGGAAAACTCGTGCCTTGAGTTCATTCAAATTACTATAACTTTTTTTTAATGAACTGATTTTGATGAAACATGATCTTTAGATGTTAAGTTGGGTTAAAACAAAGAAATTGGTGAAAGTTTTATGTAAATCGGCTCAGTACTTTCAGAGATTAGCGGGACCATACATGCAGACAACCAGACAGACAGACAGACTATTCTTTTTAAGTGCTCCTCTATCCACGTAAGTCAAAAATACTAAATGTACCTACAGACGAAATATTTTTACAGTTTTATTATATATAGAGATAGAGCTTAGTGTTGGCGTGTGGCGTACCTATCTAGAGATAATTATCTCGAGTAGGTCATGGATTTGAACTTTTCTCGTCTGGGTATATCCCCACCTACCTACTTGAAAGAGTATTATATGTATAGATATATTTTCTTCGGAGTCTAGGCTTTAGAACAGATGGATCCGTCTACAAAAAATACCATTTAATTATTAGATTTTGATTATACATTACCTACCTACATTTGAATACATTTTCTATGAAAAACTTCCAATTGTATGAAAAATATAGAGAATCAATAATGGAAACTCCAAGAACCTTTGCAAAGGTCTTAAATTTTTATCATAATATGTTCGCTTTGAATATATTTAATTAATTAGGTGATTAGCTATATCTTATACGTAACATGTAGGTAATAATGTAACATGTTATGAAAGATTACGTAACTTACCTACTTCCAATTGATCCCAGAAGATTCGTGTTATTAATAACTAAATTAGAGAAAAAGTCAAACTTAGAATAATATTTATTGTTTTTATATTAAGGTCGTGAGCATATTTAGTGATAACTACCTATATACATATTTATAGTTATAATAATAACATTTAACAAAGAAAACCGGGAAGGGATGTGGAAGTCGTTCCACCGGCTCCCATAATCGAAACTTAACTAAACTTTCATCAAAGTATCCTTGATACCTACTCTTTTCAATAAAAAAAAACCGGACAAGCGCTAGTCAGGCTCGCCCACCGAGGGTTCCGTACAAAAATTGGAGGTCTCGAGCTTTTTCTGAAATTCAGGCTTAGCTTAGCCAGAGCTGATGCAAGGTCATCTCATATTTCACTTCAACTAGCGGCTTTAATACCAAATTAAATTATTTTTTAAGATTTAACTACAAATGTATAGTTTTCAAATTGTTTTCTGAACAAGTACCTACTAAGTACTTGTAGATGCTAGCTGCCAAATTTTATAATTCTAGGTTAACCAGAAGTACCCTATTAATTTTGATTTCTTTTATAATGTCAAAATACGCGTTTTTTGTTTCTTAAGGCTTTAACCACGAATTTCATTTTTAGGATTTAACCACGAATATACAGTTTTCAGATTTTTTCCTAAACTAAGTAGTAGGTACTATCCGTAGATGCTAGTCGCCAAATTTAATAATTGTAGGTCAACCGAAAGCACCCTATGAATTTTGATTCGTTTCATTGTGGCCAAATATGCATTTATATCTAAGTAATATGTTTTTAACAGGAAATCATAGGGCCGTAGATCTGTTATGTTTGTATATTGTTTGAATTTCAACCCGATATCTCCAAGCGTTCCTGAGATAAAGGGTCTTGACCGACAGACAGATTGACAGTTCTGAGGTAATAAACTGTAAACCGGACTGGCTACAACCGGATCCCACAAACCAAACCCCAAACTATCTTCAAAGTACTCCAGTCCTTTCCAATAAAAAAATAATAATTAAAATCGGTATGCGTGATAAATAGTTATTTGTCGGCGATTCTCTCAAGGATTAACATTGTCAAAAATGGATCAAATCTAAATAGGACCATACGAGAAGCACCGGCGTTCAAGTGTTAAAAGAATCATCAATATAGATTCACCCAGTCAAAGTTCTGAGGTAACAAGCATAAAAATTCTAGGGTAGGCAGGGACAGACATAAAATCTCCTCCTTTTACAGATGTCGGTTAAAAATAAAAACGTTCCATATGTTTTATATATCGAAGTGGTAAGTCAAAATGTAATCGTAATGACAACGGTCTCCCGGTCGTGCGACTGATGAAGCAATAATATAGAGCTATCTATGGCCAACTGTTGTCTCTTGACCGTCTAAATCATTTAGGAATGGAAAAGAAAACAAAAGGTGCAAGTTTCTAAGTCATTTTGAATTTAAGTGATTATGGTGTCTAGTGTTAGTTTCGACTCGACTCTCGACCACTGGTCGGTAATAAGGGGTCGTGTTCACTGAGTGGGCTAGATCTTATTAGTGTCCTTTCGAAGACTCCACCGAGGAGAGGACACTGGACAGCGGGACCGGGGCGCGGGCGAGGGCGACGGGGGCGTGGGGCGTGAGCGGCCGGCCCCGCCCACTCCGCGCGCCGCCGCCGCCGCCGCCCGCCGCCGGCCCGCAGTCCGCGCCGTGCGCCGCCGCTGTGAGCACGCTTGTCCGACAGTTCCACCGCACGCGCTCCCGACAGCATACATTACTCGGAGTGGCGGTTCGCATCTTACCGGGCAGCATTAGAGTCTTACCGTTATTTTCTAATACTGTCAGGTAAAGATGTCGTCCGCGCTCCACGCTCTGCTCGACGGTCGACGAGCCACGATGGAGTCCGAACCTTGGCCTCAGGAACCGGTCCCACGGTCACGACGACTGCAGAAGAGAGTGAAGTTTCTCGGCGTGAGAGCCCGGGGGGTCCCGCCGCCCGTGCTGGGAGGCCACGTCACGTGGTCGAGCCGCTCTCCACTTTCGTAACGAGAGTTCGACCACTTTCCTTCTCCGTCGTCACGGTGTCCACCTACTTTGCTACAGGTTGTATCTATTCATTTCACTACCATAAGAGTTAAGACAACATTAAAAGATATTTTTTTTCATAAATTCACACATTCATCATCGCACGTATTCATCGCATAACTAATTATACAACCTCGTTTATTTCGTTAAGTAATTAAATGAAAGCCCAACTTGTTTTGCAACCCCTAAATGTATTTTTCTTAGTTTTCGACTGCTGCGCTTGCATGCACGTGGGGCGCTGTCGTGTTACTCCACTTACGTGTAAGTTAAGGCGTCGCGTCACCACGACGCTCGTTCATATTCATGATGAGCGTGGTAAAACAGTTAATGCATTGTCTAATATTCTTTCTTGTGAATTAAAAACATTCGCATCCCAATAAAGTAATTCTGTATGTCAGTACCTCTTGCAGTCCCCACAGAGCGTCTTACATTGTTTCGGGGATTGCTTACCTGCTTACCTCGCGCACGTTAGTGAACCTACATTCATGTTTGCGGCGCTGCTTAAGTCACTAGAGGCGCTGATTACTTGGACGGAGAGGCGCTGCATTATTCATTGGTGGGTGGAAAGTTTTGGCTTTCCGAATATAAAAACGTGGGTCAAGGCCCGAAACGTCACCGCCGCGCTCCACTTCGTGCTCATTTAGATGCAACCTCCTTTTAAAGTTTCTTAATTACATGTTTATCAAAACTTCCGTCTGCCACAAGCCCACAGCCCTCACTCAACGTACCTACTGGAAAGTAAGATTTGATGCCATACTATCAATGACTCACTTCGCAAAATGCAATTATATATTACAGTTCAATCGTTAATAAACTAAAATAAAATAATATTATTTATTATAAGAGGCGCAGAAGTGATGGATAAAAATAAGAATAAACGAGGAGATAATACAGAAATGGGCGACGCGATATCGGTCGGTGCCAAAGGTCAGGAGATATCACATTGTTTTTGGTCCGAAGAGGTCAGCTGATATGTCGCCGGTTATCGGAGCACTGAGCGGAGCCGCCACGCGCCCGCGACGTGCGCGCTCGTCACCGCCGAGGTGGACCTGCACTCGGACCAGTTAAACCTCGAACCTGGAGAAAGCTGCAGGAAACTAATCGGTTAGGTGGATTGGTGGCGGAGTGCGCGGCGGCGTGAATGCAGGACCGGTTCTTGATTGCCTGTGGGTGCGCATGTTGTGCATCTATTTCGGGAGTCGTTGACCGCCGGTTTGGCACTGGCCGCTGTCGCTGCGGTCGGAGCCGGTTTCATCGTGCGTGTTGGAGTTCCGCGCCGCGCTGACGCAACCGGGACGCACCCCGGGCAGGTCTCCAACCCTGGCTCTGGGCGTCACGAACATGATATCCCACGTGGCGGCGCGTCGCTCCGAGCATTGTTGTGGGCTATTTTTACCGAACGCTAAAATGAGCCGCAGATCGGTCGCTCGACGCGGTCGGTCGAGACGAGCGCGACTAGGCGACCCTGTGTCGCCACGAACTACTCCTCAATATAGCTCAAAGATTATATTTGTAAATGAGAATATAATAAATTCAATTATTATTATCAATGTAGGCGAAGTGCACAATCAGATACGCGAGTCGTACGAGACGACCCTAATGACGGGTCAAGGAGGAGTGATAACATATTTAAGTACATAATAAAATAAAAATAAATAAATAATAATAATAATAAGGTACATAATACGATCTAATAATATTTGTCCTCTTCACGAGTCCAAGTTAAAACTTCCACACGCCCGCGCCGGGTGGTAGCGGCTAGCGGCGTTATCGGAGGCGCGGGGGCGCGGGACGCCGGTTGTGGGGGGGGGGGTCTTATCGGCCGACCCGTCAGCTCTGGCGGCAAAAACAAGTCAATCCATGGAGTGGAGCCTGTGACCTGGTCTCGACTCTCGCAGCACCAACAGGTTTCATCGACGACCAACTTTCAACCGCCACCCGCGCAACATACATTTGCGTAAATTACTTATTAAGATTCTCTTCTAACGGGATTTGCCCATACGTCATGAACGTCATAAGAACTTTTTAAAATTCTTATTTCATAGTATCCACAAAGAGAAATAATTATAAAACTTATATTTTTTAATTAAATAATCAAATCAAATCTATTAAATGATCAGTAAGTGTGTACCGTTGGGCGCTCAGACCTCTCGACACCTCTCCGTACTTGTTGCACGCAGCGTAATGTTCTACGAATATATAATCGATATAAAGTGTAGCTAAAGCTCATTCTGATATCGAAACTGTACATAATGTAACTCACAAGCAGAAGTACTATCAGTTAAATATCCTGTTGATCAAATTTTGAGGCACTCACGAAAAAATATCAGAAAAGTGATAAATAAAAAAATGTAGGAAGGTCGACTTATGTTTATTTAGATAAGCAGCTAATCGGGGTAGATACAGAAATCATTTAGTAGTGCGATAAGGATCGATAAGTGTCGTCGACTCCACCACGGGCGCTTCTGTCTCGCTGGTCTGCGCTCAACGACGTGCCTGTGATGGTAACGGTCCGTTCTTCAATCTTTATTGATGTAAGGCATCACATTATTGCTATAATGCAACAAGGTAACGATTGAGAGCAATACAAATCGTCAAGTCATTGATTATATGATCCAATACCACACACAATACAGTGGTGGCGATGCGATAATCACCGCGGGCGTGCCGCCACGCCACTGCGCCACCACGCCACCACGCCGTCACGCCACCACGCCGCCACGCCACCACGCCGCCACGCCACCACTCCGCCACGCCACCACGCGACCACTACCAACACTGATATCTGGGCTTTGTATGGTTCGTTTAAGTCAATCACAGTGTGTATACTGTTATTTTTTATTTTCCTTATATGGACAGATAATGGCGAGATTATAATATATGGAGTTCTTAATGATTATGCAAGACTACATTCGACCTTTCCTTTGAGAAACCAACCTCACTATCTATTATATAATTTATAAATAATGATTTTTTTTCTTATTAGATGTATTAATTGATAGTCATCATAATTAAAGTAATCAATTAGTGTTAATGGTCCGAGAGGGACGAGGGTGCACCCTGGGTCCCAGGGTCTATGTCCGTGTTAGGTAGTTGAGGAATGCTCGTCCGCGTGCGTATGCCGTATAACGTGTTTGAGGCGAGTGGCTAGTGGCTGGTGGCACACATTTACAGTTATCTCCGCGCTTCATAATCCTATGCTAATGCGGACTGTTTTATTTAAATTTCTCTCATAAAATATAACTCCTACATTACATTCAGTTCGTTAACCTCAAAATTAGGAATAAAATACGATAGTCTTTTATTTGACAGAATAGTAGCCGCGGTCGGGGACCCGCCATGCCCGCCTTGCCCGCCGTGCTCGCCAAGCCCGCCGTGCCCGCCATGTCCCCTCCCACGGCGCGTTACGACTCAATACGCATCGCTAGTGTGTTATTTCCTTTTTTCTGCGTACTTTTGTTTCCTCACATTTTTCTTCAATAACGCGATTAAATGCTAATTGATGCTTGCGTTTTTATTTAAAAAAGTGGCTATCTGCTCGCCGCGTCGTTCCGTCTGCCGCCTACATTACACGCTCCACTCTGCACGCCTCTGCCTAACTTCATATAACACAAAAACAAATGTTTATAGACATCTTAATGCTAACATTTTTTATAATCACAAGAATATAGGTCAACCGGTACTATAGGTAATGGCGGTATAAATAAATCTTTCAAAAGGTGTTGCTCTTTCTGCGTAAAATACCACCTTATCAGCAGTAGTGGATCCAGTTAATTATCTGAAACTCAACGTGTAACGTAAGGTTGATTCTTCCAAAAGACTTCAACGGGCGGCGCGACTGGCGTAACTACGCGAGACCACTGTTTCAAGATTGACATCAAATAAGACAACACTGCACCCAATAACGAACTGCAGCGCGGAGTCGCGGACTGCAGCGACCTGTTCGTGCGCGCCGCAGCCCAATAACTTTAATATGAATACATTTTGTAAGAGGTACCTACCTACTATACAAGGCAATGCGATTATACAAGGATTGTTTGGTTTACATTTACAGTTATAAATTAATATCGTAACATAAGAGATGGCAGTGGGCAGTGGGCAGTGGGCAACTATAATACAAGGTAACGGAACGCTGTGCAGGTGACGCCGTCGCGCGTCGGCCTGTTCCAGAACTGGACCGGTCGCGTAGGTCGATATTCACGTGCAAAGCGAAGCAAGTATTTCGATAAGAGATTCATAGAAGTAAAAACGCGCTTAGTAAAGGTTATTAAATTAATAATTATGCGACCTTCGCTACCCACCTGACCCGGTCCCCGGTCCCTTGTCCCCTGTCCCCCGTCCTTCGTCCCCGGTCCCCGACTGGGTGCTAGTTAATTAACAATACTTGGAATAGGTTAATTCATTAAGTACGTGCGTGTGTATATGTGTGTGTGTGTATGTGTGGTAGTGTGTGAGGGAGCGAGGGGAGCGGAGGGAGGCCGATGGCACTCATTCGGATGCCTTTTATGAAAATTAATAAGTTGAATGCGATGTAATCGCATGTTTACGAGCAGTGAGCGGCGCGTCCGCGGCGTGCGGGTCGGGGCGGCGGCGGGGGGACGAGCAGGGGCCGCGCGGGGGACAAGGGGGGGGGGGCGGGTGTGGCGCTACTGAAAACTATTATTAGATACATTTGCAATTTAATTAGCGCCGTCGCTATAATGCCGTGTTGGCTACATCGCGTGCTGACTCGGCGCGCGCCGACACGTCCACAGGCGACGCACGTGGACGTAGAGCACGCTGTAGGACGCAGTATGAAATGATAATAACAAAGCAGTATATTGAAAAGTAACTAGGATGATTACTGCCCTAAAATCTTTTGCAGTAGTTATTACTTACATACGAGTATGTAGCGTCGACTTCTTTCGATCGTATTTAAACAAGCTTCGCGAGTTGTATTTAAACAAATGTAACAAGTTGACACAGTCTTGAAGTGACATCGATGACAAGTGACACGTCAGTGGTAGCAGGGGCCGGACCGCGGGACACAGTGGGCCGTGTCACGTCGCCTCGCCGACAGCTGGCAGGTTTGAGGCACTTCGATCATCTTCGTATAAAATATAAATGTGAAAGAAAGATTATAAGTAACTTAAGAAAGATTATAAGTAACTCGCAGTTCATGATATAAGCGGGTATCTGAGGACGTGTATTTATACACGCGGCGCGCGACCGCGTGCTGATCGAGACCACGCGCAGTGTGACACCGCTACCTGAACTGCTCCGTCTAATACACTATTGTCAGAGTCGTTTCCCAGTTTGGCTCATGCAGGAATGTCGAGGGCAACAGTCAGAGCGCTGGCAGCGTGCGTGGGAACCTACCAATAAAAATATTGCGGTACTAAATGAATATTAATTTACTGGTATTTTTCAATATCCACAAATCGTACGTATTGGTTGATGTGCTAATGAATACCTACTCTAAATTTCAATATTCCCCAAATGAATTCACAGATAGAACATTTAAATATCTAGAGTGTGTTAACTCAGAAGAGAGAGTGAGATCAGAAGAACAATCCACCACGTGGACGTGTCATGTAGAGAGCAGGTCGCTCCAGGCCACGTCGTCCTCAATATAACACTAATGATTGTGTCTGCGCCGCGACCCCCGCCCCCAAGTGTTCAAACATTTGCTAACACTTCACTTGTGCCAACAAACAGGTTGTCACAATTTTACAATTTGGTTTTGTCTTTGTCTGCCATTGGATGGTATTTGTCGTAGTTAAGTTGATGACCTCACTTGCAACACAACGGTCGTAGGCTCGATTCTCACTCAGGGGAATTAATTATTCTATATTTAAATTTCCTCACTCTGGTAATAAAGCAAAGCGTGAATACCGTCATTCAACACGCAATACCTCGAGAATTCAATGGAGAGTGGGGAACGGAGCGTCTTAAAACTAAAACTAGGTTTGATTTGCCTACCCTAAACAAAAGTTGAAAAATTTTCCATAAGCTTTAAATTTAAACTTTAAATTTTAAATGTTAACCTATGTGCTAGTTTTAGGTCTGTATCATAAATGGAAAACAAAGTGTACATATATATGTAAGTGTTCATAAACAAATAAACAAGTCAGCATCTCACAGCTCTTGCCAACTATTTATTACACAAGCTGTCTGTTATCCGAGTCGGCGTGGATTGCGGAGGTCACGTCGAGACGGGAACCGAACGCGCTCTCACCAAATATTATATTTATTTAATGAAACTATCAATGACATTAGGGGTCGAGGGTGACAACTGTTGATTCAGCGACGCCCCCCGTCCGCCCGGCCCGGTAACGATGCTCGTGTTGACAGCCAACAGACGGGGGGTACTATGTTGAAACTAATTAATGTACAATTTATTGCGGGACTTTTATCGGCTATCATTATGTCTTGTAGATACAATATATGCTAAGATGTTTCATCTGGTGCCACGATGAGTCTTCCGGGTTCGTAACGGTACGGTAGCCAATATTATGTCAAAGGTTATAAATGAGGACAATGCAGTTTCGGAGACTGGTCATCCTGCCAGCGCATCCTCGAAGCTCATCAGTAGGGCCCACGTCACCACGTGTTGCGCTCGACAAGTTCCCTGTAAGTTGTTGGTTGCGTGTGTTCTAGATAAGTGCGCTTGTAAATGATGCTCATTGCTGATGCTACTCGCGAGCGGCCCCGGGACTACTTATTTTGTTTGTAGCAGAAGATAAACCGCCATAGCAGCTGTTGAAACTTTATCTTACTTATGTTTTAAATATATTTAGGCGGAAAAAGTTATCTAAGTGGATTATTTTTAATGTAATGGAAAAAATAGACTATCCACTGCTAATGCGAATGCCTGTTTTTTATTTGTAAGTGCAACGAATGCATGAACGAACATACAGTATAATTACGCTTTGATGAAGTTAATAGCTTACATCTTTATAATTTAATACTTAATAGAGGTTATTCAAACATTAAATATAAAGATAATACATTTGTTTTATACAGGTATAATTTATACAGTGGAATTACCAAAGACGTCAACCAAAGAAAATGTGGTCGAACATGGGTGTACGGTCGTAGTTCCTTACATAGCTGCAGGCTGCAGGGTGTGTCGGCCGGCCCAAGGTCTTGTGCGCAAAGGTCGCGCGACCAGCTGCCGGCGCTACTCGCCGCCTCGCCGCCTCGCCATGTCTATTGGTTTGTTCATTGAGTCTTTTTAAATTGCACTAGCTAGAATTACAAAGAAAATAAAATGTAATCGTTCATTAAAGGCTCCCACAGACCGTTTGATTTAATAATTACAGTTTTAACAAAAAAAAATCAATTAAAAGAATGTCAAGGAGGTTACTATTGAGGAGTTGTGATATGATCAATGTTTTTGATAAAAGCAACACGAATTACGGTCGAATGTATACCTACGAGTACATCTAGTAGCTAGTAGCCGGTCGGCAGTAGGTTAGGTCGTATCGGCGGGCGGGAGGCGGGCGGGGCACAGCGCCGCGGGCTCGTATAAGCCATCAATGATAAGTAATCATTCTGTTATCGAGCGATAACAGTTTTTGGATAAGTGCCACTACGTTGGACGTTGACACTGCTGCACACTGATTAACGAATGCTTTCATATGGGGACGCTTATTACTTGATTGTTACTGACGATGATGACGATTACAATTTAATTTTACTTTCTTAGTAAGTGTATCAAATTGTACCTTGCAAATGTATTGTAAACTAGCGGCCCGCCTGCGGCTTCGCTCGCTTCAACTATATATACTGTGATATGAAGTAGTATGTCACCAGATACATCATACCTCACATCGCCAAGGATAACGATTTGGATGATAAGGCGGTATAATTGAATCAAATAATATTTCGACGATATCTGAGGCAGCAGCCATTTACCCTCAATTGGCAAATGTAACGTAGGGTAGGAGCAGTGTCGTCGCTCTTCAAACTTGAACTTTTCGACAGGAAAGGTTCTCCTTGTTTGGTCAGTAGTGTACTAGTTCTATTATTTAGCGGAGAGACTACTCGCTAAGTTGGACTTGTGCAATATGCAATAATCATTTATTACATAAAATTTTATATTATACGGAGCTCTTTTAGTTAAATTACAAAAAATATAAGGTCATTCTTTTCTTCTTTTTTTTATTGAAAATATAAGGATTAGGAACAAATGTTCACGTATTGGTTTTATTATATATACAAGAAGTACATTCGATAAAGAAAGATAACACCACCAAATAACCCAATTATTATTCATACTGTATTTAATGATATATTTAAATAGGCACGATTATTGAGCGCGCCCTGGCCGTCGTGGTGCAGCTCACCCTTGTGAGACTGTAACGAGACGGTTGTGGGTTCGATCCCCACTCGAGGAAGTCAAATATTTATTTACGTTTATATTTCCATTTCTTCGCTCTGGTCTCTACACGCAATGTCTCCAGAATTCGGCAGAAAGTAGAGAACATAGTGTACTACCCTGCTGTGTGAGGGATACAGCGTGAAGCTGAGAAAGAGAGAAGTACCTGAATTACATAATATGTATGCGTATGTAAAGTAAATTAACTATCAATATGATTACTGAAGCAACACATGCGGTATATAGATGCCGAGTAGCGCGGAGGACGGAGAGCGGAGAGCCCCGCGGCGCAAGTGTCACGCTCGCGTCCATTCCGGCGGTCGGCGACCCCGCGTTGCGCCCGCGCCGGTCCGCGTCGACGTCCATTTACAATGTGGACCAACTGCGCTGTGAGGTGTGGTCCTGCAGCTTCACGACCTCTTTAGACATAGTCTGGTGGTACACCTAGCACTATCATGTACCTACCATGGCGGTGGTGGTCATATACTGTCGCATCCAAGAGGCTGGCAGGCGCACGTGTCGCGCACTGGTGTACCGACAGCGCGCGCGGTCCCGTTAGCGGTCCTCGCTCAGAACCTGCTCCACAGGCCGCCGACGCCGCAGCGCTGTCAATTTTGAAATTACCAATCATTTATTTTTGTTATTCTCGAAATCCAGTTCGTGAAATTACCACCTTTCTCTTTATTATACGTTATTTAAAATGTGCAGAATTTAATAATTTATTTTAATATTAGCTTCATATCTTTGTTAATTTACTTCGCTTATAGTAATAGAATATGGAATTTATAAAGGTGTTGTTTGAAAATAACCTATACCTACGTATTATATGAGCACCTACACGTATAACGGCGACAGGTGCGACTGTCTGCTAGTACCGTAGTAGTGGCTGCACTCGCGAGTACCTGCACGGCGACCTGCAACACTCCCTGCTTACTGCTGTCTACTTCCCACAGTGCTGTATTCGAGATACATTTCGGTCATGTGTTTATAATATGACGAATTCTGTTCACTGTGACTAAAATAATGTATACGGCGTGTCCCTCAGCCACAGGGAAGCGTGAAAGGCAAGTGTTAAGTAAGTTCCCCTTCACGTCTAGTTTGTCTGGACAAAGTAATAAGTTTAAGTAGCCAGGTGCGAGTTATTATAAACTTCATTTTATATCTTTGTCTTTTTAGATTTGTAGCGTCTGAACATAGGAAGAGACCGGCATACCTCTACATGCATATGCAAGAATATTTATTTCGATATTACTCCGATAAAATAAATGATGCGACGAAGTACAGCGAGGCATTGCGCGTACGTCAGTCGCACTGGCTGGTCTCAGTGATTATATTGACAGTTCAAAGAAGTTCGTAAAAACGAAGACAAGTTTTCTGCTGGAAATATAATTATTGATATTTATTTATTTATTGACGCCCACGTGCTATTGAAAAGTGACAGCTTCTATTTGGGGCTGTATTGACTATCGAGTTTATCTTAAATATCATAACAACATAGTATATTATATATACTTATAGTTAGTACTATATCGCTTTGATATAGATGACGTGTAACGTGTGCCTACTGTGTGTAGTCGGACTTTATAGTATTAAATGTTGTATTTAGATTTCTTTAATTACTGTTGATTTATTGTTTAGTAACCGCGTTATTGTAAATGACGACACAAGTAACTGTAAGGTCCGCATGTCACCGTGTCACCGTGTCAAAGAAGGCGCAGGCATATTTTAAGTGTATGAATATAAAAATAATAGTAAAACTTACGAAACAAATAATAATCACATTTGTTCGTAATGCTCATTTATATTTATAAATATTCGCAATCACAGCAGGGTAGGCCGAGGGAACCTAGTGTTAAGACACTCCGTTCCCCACTTTCTGGAGGTACTGCGTGTTGAGTAGCGGAACCAGAGCGTAGAAATGAAAATATAAATGTAAATAAATATTTTATTTCCTCCTCCTCCCCCTCTCGTGCCGCTGCGTCACTACGGCCTCAACTGCCGATTACATTGTAATAATTGTTTTGATTGCCTGCTTTACCTATCAAATAGATTGTAAACCGAACTTTATTTTCTTTTATCTTTATTAACTTGCCGTTAATTTGTCCTCAAAAATATCCATTTCTTTGTTTTTGTTTGTGTAACTTGTGTTTAAGTGTGTATTTGATTGTTTTGTATAATTAATTAATAAAAGTTCTCTTCCTAGCGAAAGCTTCATAAGTAAATATGGATCAACTTTGAATGTCCATTTTATGAGCTGTCCTCAATGTAACTAAAGTTGAAAATATTTCGTAGTATCTAGGTAAATATTTGCATGTTTGATAGAACTATCCGCCACAAGACACTGGGAGCTCCCAACACTGTAACAACAGTTATTCGAGTATTAATATATGTAAATGTTATATTGCTAAATTACGCATATATTCATCAATAAATGAATCTTAAAAATGTATGTTTTTGTTTTTATTTAACAACATGGCCTGTCCCTCGCTGTCGCTCTTGTAGGCTGTACCCGCACAGCAGCGTAGATAGAACAGTACCAGTAGTTTTCCACTTTCCGCTCATTTTCGTGACATTGCACGTAGAGTGGCAGGACTCTAGGCCGCGCATTGTCTATCAGATTTGGGAAATGAAAACAATTTTAATGGGAAATTTATACAATCATATCATTAGGACTATGGACTCGGAGAGGATTTATTTATAGTTTTATTATTTTTAAAATATTATCGGATTTGAATTCTAATATTTACTTATATTTAAAATACATCCGTGATTAAAAATTCCTTAATATAATTGGGGCATAAATATTTCTTTCGTAATTTAGTGTCTTTAAAATTAATCAATTAGTTTTCTTATGTAGCTAAGTACCTGTGTGTAAACTAAAGACACGGACCACGGTAGCGGGTAGCGGGTAACGGGTAGAGCCAATGTGTTCATATACCCACTAATACATATGTAGTTATTTCATAGGGAACATTTAGGTTTTTTTAATTGAAAAATATATAAAGTAGTCTTGCCTAGTCTTTAAACCTTATTTGTCAGTTTCTTTAATTAAATTTATAATTGCACATACATGGTTAAACATTACATGACACTTAAACAGAAAATAATAACAATAACTCATGAAGAACACGGCACGAGGAAAACAGTAGGTACATCCTGCAGGACTCTCCGCCGCGCCCCGACCCCCCGGGGGGTGACCTTGTAGGTATCTATAACGCGTCCGTCCGTTACACGAACTAGCCAATTATAGCCATTACTATTCACGCCGTCAACCTCTAAGCGGCTGCTTGAATTAGTAATAAGCGTGTACATATGTGTGTTGGGAAAAGTATTTAATTGTCGCGAGTTGTATATGTTCTACGCTGTACTCGCCGTATTGGCGCTAATAATGGCGTACAGCGTCAATTGTTTTCACTTTCAATTTTAATTTATTCTTAAATTGTTTTGTATTGAGTTGAAAAGCAAGAATGGAAAGTCAACAATATTGTATAAGTACTTACAGTATATTTTGGTATTTGTACCCCAAATATCAATCCCACAACAATTCAAATAGAGATTTGGGGGAACATATCTCTCCCAAATGTTAGTACCACGATATACTCGTAGAAATGTTTACCTACTGCTATTCTACTAATATAAGTTTGTGGGGATGGTATATCTTATCCATCCATCCATCAGCCCTTTAAAGGGCTGTCCACTGCTGGACATAGACTTCCCCCAATGCTCGCCACTTCGTCCGGTCCTGCGCCCTTTAAATCCAGCGGGTTCCCGCTATCTTCTTGAGGTCATCGGTCCACCTGGTCCTGGTCCTGGTCTATCATATACCTATCAATAAATTTGCATTTTTTAGTTATTTCTTTATATTGTAAGAGCTGCTTATTGCTTCTTGCCAAATTTCATAATTGTTGGTCGTCGGGAACTCCTTTCTACTCGGGTTTTTTAAATTTTTAAATTACATAATGCATAAAACTTTAGAGCGATCACTCCCACTCCCATGTCACGTTGCCGTTTACTTATTTTCATAAACTTAAGTTTTTTATAGGCAGGTTGTATAAGTAGGGCAGCAGGCATTATAATTAATGACAGATTTTTTTATTTATTTTTGTTTATATGCATATATATTTATATAAATATTTTTATATGCATACATATATATCTATTATAAATTTCATTTTGTTATTTGTATACCACAAAATTATGAAACAAAGTTCTTATTAAATATATTATACCTAAAATATACCTATATTCATGTACGGTATATTACCGATAAAGATATTTATTCTAACAAACTTAAGTGATATGTAGAATGTACAAGGACTATATATTTTATCTATGTAAGTATATAAAAAACGTTAAAAGGTCATTAAAATAATTATGAGGCCGTCGTGGCGCAGCGGCACAAGGGTGAGACTGTGACGCGACGGTTGTGGGCTCGATCCCCACTCGAGGAAGTGAAATATGTATTTACTTTTATATTTCCATTACTTCGCTCTGGTGTCGAGGCAAAGCATGGCGTTGAGATGTGCCTGAGAACGTGGGGAATGGAGTCTCTTAACACTAGGTTCCCTCTGCCTATCCTGCTCCGTGTGGGATACAGCGTGAAGCTAAAATATAATAATTCCACTGTGCCTGTAATAAGAAGTCTCAATAAGCATTGGCAGTCAGTACATTGTAGGTAAAGCATTAGTTATGAGTATCGTCATTATCGTCACGTATCGCAACATAGCTTTGATTTTAAAGGAGGATGCGACTTTGACCTCGTCGACGAATATAAACAAAGCAGCCGGCCGCCAGCGCCAGCGTCAGCGGGCGCCGGACGGGGTCGGGGTGAGGCGACCCGGTCAGTGGGATCACATACATTATAATATTTAAAAATATACTGTGTTTTATTTTTTTTATTTATTTAAAATTAAAACAAACTTTTAGATATTAAAATTATCTTATTATGCTATACATACATATTTTTATGATAATAATACACAAATATGAAATACAATCCATTTGTTATTTAAATAATATTTGTTTAATGTCTTTCCTTAATGAGATATCGTAGGTTAATTTTAATAAATTAGAAAGGTAAACCGCCGCGTTGATACCCGCATATCCACACGCAATGTCTCCCGAATTCGACAGAAAATGGGGAACAGAGATATCCGAATGGCGATGAACTTAACGCTAGGTTCCCTTTGCCTACCCAGCCATGTGCGTGATACAGCGTGAAGAATAAAAAACACTTAATTTATGAAATAAGTGTAGTTTATAGGCATGTTGTATATATACTCCCGCTTACATAACGTACTCGCAGGTATCAGCAGTAGTAGGTAACTAGCACGCCGTCCACATAACTTGCAACAAATAGAATGTAAGAATATGTATAGTATAGCGGATAATCGTGGTCCGACATATTATAAATACTTGTCGTGAGTCACCCGAGCAGTGCCGCGCGTGGCGCGAGTGGCGCGTGTGGCGCGTGTGGCGGGGCACTACGCAGCACGTAGCAGGGGGTTGGAGCACTACAACTATTTAAGAGACGTTTGTTGCAGGTAGCGCTAGCAGTTCCACCCCCACACTCGCGGCCGGTAATTGGATCCCCAAGTATCCCGCATGGAGGTGCTGGACTACCTGCACCGCCGGACGCCGCCTACACCAAGACTCCATCCACCATCGCTACTAAGTGGTGGATCCCGACGAGCCGACACACTACTCCCACGCTAGCACCCACCAGCCCACCACCATTGATCTGGTGGTGCACAGAGGGGTCGACGCGATGGACATTGAGACCCTCCCAGATGCCTTCGGGTCCGACCACCAGCCTGTCCTAGTTACATTCAGGGGCAGGCTGACATTTGCCAGCGGCCCACCACCCAGACGGCGGATCTCCTGGGTGCGGTTCGAAGCCAACATGGAAGAGCAGCTTCAGCACCTAATGCCTCCCATCTCTGAGCCAATCGTCGACTCTGCGGACATCGACCGGCTCGAGGCCAGGCTCACCGGGACCATACAGCAAGCGATGGAGTAATACGCAAAGCGCTCGTCGACGTCGGTGCCGACGCGTGGGAGCGCCGGATTGAAGAGGCTGATGAGGACCAGCCCTCCCTCAACCGTCTGTGCCGCCAACTCACCAAGAAGAAGCCCGCTATTTATCCCTTGGTGCACCCAGACGGCTCTCTCCGGTACTCCGCGGAAGAGAGAGCAGAGATACTGGTGGAACATTTGGCAGCCACGTTCCAACCAAATGGCAGCAAACGACCGGGCGGGTCGGTCGGGAACCATGCGTGGATGGAGGCTGACGTCGCCCGCACTTTGGCCAACCCAGAACGACCACTCTCTGCACCTCAATTCTTCACGCCGGAGCTCGTCGTGAAAACGGTGAAGAAGCTAAAGCTGAAGAAGGCCCCAGGCTTGGATGGCGTTACAAATAGCGTTCTACGCCACCTACCCAGCAAGTTCATCGCCGCCCTGACCAGGCTCTTCAACGCCATTCTGCGCCTGGGATACTTCCCCCGGGCATAGAAAGAGGGCCTGGTCGTTATGCTGCCCAAGGCAAGGAAGAATCCCCGCATCCCAGACAGCTACCGGCCCATAGCCCTCCTCAGTGCGGTGGCCAAACTGTTCGAGAAGTTGCTACTACCGTTTCTCCAGGTGCACTTCCACCCGCGCAACGAACCGTTTGGCTTCCGTAGCGGGCACTCCACCACTCTTCAAGTGGCCAGAGAGGTGCACTACGCGACCACAACTTTTAATAGGAAGGAGAGTGCCACAGCAGCCTTCCTCGATGTGCCGCGCGCGTTTTATCGCGTGTGGTATCCGGGGCTGTACAAAGTGTTGAACGCGGGCATCCCCCACTACGTCGCGCAGATCCTGGCTGATTATCTCCACGGCAGGACCTTCGGGCTAAGGGCGGAGAGTGTGAGGTCATCCAGCCACCCCATAGCCGCCGGAGTTCCACAGGGCAGCATACTTTCACCAGCCCTCTACGCCTTGTACACCGACGACATCCCTATCCAACAGGACACAACGCTGGCACTTTACGCCGAAGACATCGCCCTGTTTACGAAGTCGCTCAACCCCTAAAATGCAGCCGTGAAGCTACAGCGCGCCCTCGACCTGCTGCCAGACTGGCTGGCGGAGTGGAGTGGCTCGAGCTGAACATCGCAAAAACCGAAACGATCAGCTTTGGTACCCAAAGGAGACAGCCTCCTCCGCTGATCCTGCAGGGCCAGCAGGTCCCCTGGAGCAGCCGAGCAACCTACCTGGGGGTTGTGATAGACAGGAGACTCAACATGACAGGGCATGTCAAGAAAGCGGCCACCGCAGCGAGAACCGCGCTGATCCTGTTGCGCCCGCTATTTAAATCAAGATTGCCACTGAGTACAAAGTTGTCTTTGTACAAGGCGTATGTCAGGCCTCACTTGAGCATGCCGAGGGATATAATCCCCCCCGCTCCCTCCCATTCCGATTCCTGAGCAGTCACCTCGGTCACTGGTCGCCTAAGCTGGGCCTCTCGCGGGTAACCGCGAGTCTCACCTGGCTGGGCTGACCCAGGTGGCATATGCTCATCCCCCCCTCCCCCTGCCTCCTCTGCACTGTGCCTGCCCCGGCAGACACTACTCCACCGGGCCTAGTGCCCACCACAATAACGCGGTCATAGTAATGGCCGCCTCCAGAAACCACGGCGAGAGGGCATCCGCCCAGCTGCCGTTTCCCAAAGCCATGGCGCTGGAGGAAAGAGATTCAGATTCGGGTAGCGCTAGCAGAGTACAAGTGAGGTGCAATACCGATAACTAATAAATATATGTATTATGCATATTATAATTTTCCTCGTGTTATTTGTTGAAACCCTGTAGTGTTGTAGGTACCAACATGATGTAATATTAATAACCTAACAGGATAACTAATGTCTGAGCAATAATTAATATTTGATTGAGCCGCAGTCATCGCCATTTTGTCAAGGTGTTGCTGTTTAAATAACATTATGTTCTTATGTTTCTTTTCCTTTTCAGCTTCAAGCTGTATCCTGCACATATCAGAGTAAGTAGAAGGAGCCTGGAAACCTAGTGTTAAGACACTTTGTTCCTATTAAAACACTTCCGGTCCCCACTTTCCGCCGAACTATAGAGGCATTGCGTGTTGATGTACAGGAACTCAAGGCCGCGCTCTTCCGTGTCAGTGCGGGGAAATGAACATAAATAATTCCCTAAATGAGGATCGAATCCACATAAATCTAATTTACCCCCTTAGCTTAACAGGATAGGCTCAAATAATCTAATGTTCAAACACTTCTTTATCCTCTTCGAAAATTTGGAATGTAATCCAATATTGCATTAAATTTTAAAGGAATCCTTTAATAACTTTTCCTAGTGCTGTGTCTTTTTTGCATTTTCCATGCAATTTTCAAGACATTGCATAGTTATTAGACATCAGAACTTAACGTTCCGCTCGGAGTCTTGTACCTAATTATTATCGGTAGCCTTTAAAAAGCAACAAGAATGAATTATAAAAGTTTCAGTACAAAGCTGACGACTGACTGACGACCGGTATGTCAGTCTGCGGAGGCGGCATCACGCCGCGCTGGCTCATTTTGTACAATTAAATAAAAAAATATTTAGATTTTATTATGTTCTTAGTCTTGTTTTTTGATGTAACAATTAATAACTGTTATTAAATATTTGGATTATTATAAGACAGTGGCGAAACAAGTTTGCAGAGGCCGTAGCGATTGGATGATGGCTGATACGAATATTATAAAGTTAAAGTTTGTGTAGTTGTTCGCGCTAACCTCATGAACTACTTACTGGTTCGTATTGTAAATACTTTTTGTGCTGGTTAGTTCATTTAAGGCGATGGTCGTAGGCTTATAGGGGCGGTATTAATAGTGTTGATTAAACGCACTCTACGAAGGAGACACTTAGGATGTGTCACAATTCTTTATTAGTTTTCCGTTGGAGGGTAATCCAGGAATGAAACATGTACCTATTACATTGCAAGTATTGCAGGATTGATTCTCACTAAGCAATTATTTGTTTACCACAGCTAAGTCGGGAGAAGATGAAAGTACGAAGATGGTCGCAGGATCGATGTCTGCTCAGGATCAATCGTTGTAATCAATAATAATATTGTAAATGAAGAAATAGTTTGGTTTAACGTTCTAATCTCAGAAATTAGAATAGAAAGATATTTTATGATAAATTATAAACTTATCCATTTAATTTTTGCTTATGAAAACTTAATTGGTTAAAGAAAAGACCTCTCCTTTTAAATCAAATGAACTGAAATCAAATGAAATGAATATTGCGCTTGTTTTTTCTCCAGTCCGCTCGAGGGCCGCAAGCCGAGGTTTGAGTCCCGCAGGGGGCGGCCTTACAGTCGTCGACTTCCTCACAGGCAGCCACTTAGTGCTTGCATTTTTTCAGGGACAGAGTACCCTCTTCCCTACCCAACCAGTGTATACTAACAGTAGGCTATTACTGCTACTAGCATCGCGTAATGAAAGCACGTAAAAAAAGTAATAGAAAAGGGAACTATAGTACACTATTTATTGGTTTCTTTGCTGTTACCGTCATCATGGGAACTATTGGACGGATTTCATTGAATTTTTTTTGTTGTTTACAATTGTATAGTTGTGTTTTATATAACAGTCATGGACATTATTTAGGCTATAATTGATATTGGGGACTGCCCCATGTTATGAAGAACAGAGAGAGAGAGATATATATTCAGGTTAACTATAAGAAATAATGTGAAATGAAATGCTGCGTTAGCAAAAGAATGCTTTTGACACGAGTAATTTCCATTTGAAGAACGATTCTATTCCAGTTGTTTGTTTCTGTCATTTTTTCCCGTTTACCAATACAGCGCGGTATTAAGTTCCGCAACTCAATATATTTATTTTGGGTCTAAATTTCAATTGTAACTTGTAGCAAATAGAAGTACTATAGAAATTCGCAAAACGTCTAGGGGGCTACTGGTCTTAAACTCTCTACTACCACCACCGAGTCAGGGGTCATAATGAAGACGTGTTGATCTGTCCGGTTCCGCATACCTGCAACTAAGTAGCACGGCCGCTTCAGCTCGCTCGCTATAATTAGTCGGTAGCAGCTCGCGTCCTCCGCCGCGGCTGTTTGTAGACGCTCGTATGAGCAAACACATCTAAAAGGTAAATGAGGTGTTATTGGTGTTTTACACTAAACACTAATAGTAACACGAACAAATTGTTTTAATTATAATAAAAACTGTTTCTGACTCAACTTTAATCGTCTCATAATTAATGTAGAGTAAGTACATAATATATATCAATTGTGCTGAGGTATTTTCTTAAAATTATATAATTGCAATAGTAAGTAAGTAAGTCAATGTAATGAATCGGTTAAATATGCAACGATTCATTTACCGGAACATAAACTATGACTAAAAAATAGTAATATTGAAAAAAATTTAAAAATAAAAAACGTTGAATATGTATGTAGAGACCAGTCGTTGCGTAGTAGCACTAGCGCGCGACTGTAAACGCGACAGGCCGTGAATTCAATCCCCACTCGAGGAAGTGAAATATTATATTAAATATTTTTGTATTTCTTAGCTCTGGTAACGAGGTAAAGCACGGTGTTGAATTCCGCCGATCAAAACACCATGCCTCGAGAATTCGGAAGAAAGTGGGGAACGGAATGTCTTAACCTATGGCTACCCTGCATAGGTAGCTATCTCGCAAAGGTAGGAACTCCACCAACAGGGTATCGGACAGTTCGGATACATACACAGGAATCTGGAACAAAAGTACCTACCATGTGGAAACTCTTTGTACTTATATATTTTTTTATTGTATCATTATTTTAAACATAATTAACTTTAACTTGTAATTGTTAAATTTATAAGAAATGATGTCGTAATTGATTATATTATTTTTAAAAGGTAGTCTTTTTCTTTAAGTAATTTCATAAAAATAGATGTTGGTGTATTCTTGTCAAGCAAGGTAGGCGCTCAGACGAGGGCAGGGCTCATCTCGCCGCGATCGCTTCCTGCTCCGTAAACACGAGGACAAGGACGAGATGACAAATAATGGTTTAAGTATTCTATAAATATATTCTAAGCATAATTATATAAATACTGGTACATATGTCGCCCGACCTCGCGCCGCGCCGCCCCGCTGTACCTACTGAGTATTATTTACGTAATTGTATTGTTTCTTATTTCACAATTAATACACTATTTTTTATTGCATCGTGTGAATTAAAGAGCAAGGTGCTTACCCGATGTCAAACATAACGCTTTATTCACCAAATTTTGTACGTTACAATAAGAAAAAGAACTATATCTTAATAATCTGAGTAAGTCCCTACTCCTTACGCATATGACGGTAGGAAGAGAAAAAAATAGTGTTAAGCCACTTTATTTCCCATTGGATATAGAAATTAGATTTTTTCTTTGCTCCAAAGGACCGTAAACCTGAATATTTGATATTAACTTCAGCTTGATACCACGCTATCACGATAAGTGTATCGTTGATAGTCTATCAAGACCATTGATAGTGATCAATGGCCTTTAAGGGTTCCGTGTCCTTTTAAGATTCTGAACTCTAAGAAACGAATAACACTACGCTGTAGCCAGTTACCCCAGTGTCACTTCTAGTTGGTATTGAGAGAGAAGACCGCGCGACGGGATCTCACAAAGTTAATGAATGTGAGTTATGTTGGATACAAGTTGATGCGATGTCTTTTATTGTTTAAATAAAACATAAACAGAGATTAAAAAATCAAAAGGAGTTTATTCATACATTTCTTGGAAGCTTAATTTATCCTTGTTTTAATGGACGTGTACATATTCAAATTGCCAGCGTTACCAACCGCATTTATCAAGAGGAGTGTTCTAAGGAACTGTTTGACCTGGTCCTGGTACCTGCCACCGAATGTTCAAATATCATCGATCGTTTACCTTTTACATAAAAATACGTTCTGTTAGTAGGCCTACCTTCAATTTATACATCTATTTAATAATAAAAATTATATTAAATACAATCTACATTCCTTTGATAACAGTAGCGTTTAGTTACTTAATCACCGTGGTCATTGCGCGCATGTTGCATGAGGAAATGCATACAGTAGAGGAAAACATAGCATAGAATACAATCATACAGCACGCATGCAGTGCAATCTACGAAATTATATTAAACCGTAAGTTTCTGTGGTCAAACTCAAGTCTTTTTCAATACAGTTTTTAAGTTGATAAGAATTCCAACAATTATGTGTAATTATGGAACTGTGGTATTCAAGCAACACCACATGGAATATAAAAAGGAATCAAAGCTTCGTTCGTTCGTTTTCATTTTTCCATAATGTTAAATATAGCAATCGATGCTCACGGAACCGCGGTTCTGGTGTTCGTGTCGTTTTTGCCTTGCGCTGGTCTCCGACAAGTGGAATTACAGTTATAGATGCGATTGCCTTAAGCGGACACCTAGTTATTGAGGCCATTTCATACGTACGTGGCATTCCATGAAGATATTAAAGATCATTTAAACCTGTAAAAGTAAGTTTAATACATTTGTAGGTAAATGGGATAAAGAAAGTAGTTATTTCCATGTTGGCCTTATTGCCGAGTTTCAGCTCACGATAGTCTCTAAAGTGAATTGTAATTAAGCATCGGCATACCTACTGTTATTATTATATGTTTTCTAAAATACTATAAAAATGTAAAAAAAAATATACCTGAAGCCGGGATAGCTGCTTTTTAAAAAAATCTTTTAAAAAACCGGTCATGCGCGAGTCGGGGGGTCATCGTTCACAGGGGATTTCGTACAAAAATTGGAGGTTAACCAGAGGCCTTTCATCTACCTTTCATCTAATACCTCATTTGAACTAGCAGCTTTAATACTAAACTTTTAAGGTTAATTTTTTTTTAGATTTGACCACAAATGTATAGTTTTTAGATTTTTTCCTGAACTTGTCTACCTGTAGATAATAATAGCTGTCAAATTTTATAATTTTAGGTCAACCGGAAGTACCCTTCTAATTTTGATTCCCTTTATAATTCGCTTTCCCAAAACCCGCGTTTTTTGCGATATAACCGGCCATGTTTTGTAAGTATATGTTGAAAAATATATTTTTTCAGAAAATCATGGGATCGTAGATCTGAATATATTGTTTAAATTTTAACTCGATATCTCCAAACGTTCCAGAGACAAAGACTCTAGACAGACAGACAGACGGACGGACAACAAAGTCATCAATCAGTCAGGTTTTTTCCTTAAAAGGTACCCTAAAAAGCCTCATAGTGTCAAAAATATGTATAAATATGATAAGTAAATAAATATGATATGATAGATGCCATCCTATGTGGATAGTTGTTCCACTACAGTACAGTGTGGTACTGTAAAAATATTGAAAAAAGAAGAAAAGGAAGGCCTTTATATAAACGTAAAATCCAACCAAATTTATTAGGTCTATTGTCTCATAGTAACTTCGATGGAAATATTAAAATTTCATTTTGTCTTTTCTGTATCACATAAATCACATAGGGCTCCGTCGTGGTAAAACTGTTACCAAAATAATATCCTGCATGATATTTAATTGATATTAATTCCACATAGGCATCCTTATACCGTAAATATTGTAGAACAGTTTAATATTGGTAGTTAGCGACTTAAGTCAGTGAGGCCACGGCCTAAGAAGTTACAGTTTCCTTTAAAACGTCGTCAAGCTCACGAGAGTCCAGTTTGAAACACATTCTATACAGAAAGGTGTTTATCTTGAGTGAGAGAGAGTAAGATATCAGCTGCAATAAGGACTGATGTGGTGTGTTGCAACCATCGAGACGAGACGTAGACGAGGAGGTTGGTGCTCCCTTTTCTGATATATCGATTAATTTATTTAAGCATCAGGAAGCACATATGCACTCGTTTCGTATGAAATGCACTATAAATATAAGTTTGTAATTATTTTTATGAAATATCTATAGTTAAAAAATTATAGTTTTCAGAGTTTGTCCAACATTGGTTTCTCACTTCGTGCTGAACAAAGGTCCACGGGAAGTACCCTACAGATTTTGATTACGAGGCGAATTTTATATAAAATGCATACAATATCTATGTATAAATGTTCATATGTTTTGACTGCGTTGACTTAGAGGCTTGATTTTTTCTGTGCTTTTAGGGAATTGTTTCTTCTTAATCTTAATCTTAAGTCTCTATGACTTAATCTACAGAGATTTGAATATTTAATATTAATTTTAACTTGACTCCTCAACGTGATATTCAGATAAATCGTCTTGACAGACCGGCAAACGGCCAACAAAGTGATCATAACGAACCCTTATGGGTTCGGTATTTTGCCTTTTGAAATACGGAACCCTATAAAGAAACAAATCACAAATAAATATCTATTTCTGTGTTGCCATGCTACACACCACCAGAGTAAAGCATGGCGTGCGAGCTGTCAAACATACCTATTATATATATTAATTATGCTTTAAGTATCTCTACATCCCGTCCTCCTTACCCACGTTACCTTTTAGTGCGACGTCAGATCCTGTTTCCAACATTTAAGCATCCTAAATTGGCGAAAAGCGAACTGATGAATCGTATACGTATACTTAGACCAGCTACAAAAGTAAAAGTAAACTTGTATTTACAAGTAAGTATATAAATATATGACAATATTTTATTTTTTATTTTATTCAGCTGTTTTACTGAATTGACTGAATCTTTACTTTTCGATTGCAATTTTAATTTATCAAGCTATTAACCAAATAAAATAACTTGACGTCTTTTACCGCATAGCAGGACAGGCAGAGTGAGGGAACCTAGCAGAAACCCATTTAACACACATTGTAATGAAAGAACTATTTATCCTTATGACACGTCGTTAGCAACAGTGCTGCAGTTGACTCACAGTTGGCGTGCGTCGGCGCGTCCCGTCCGGTCCCAGGGGACAAGAGTCAACAGAGGGGTATACCTACCGTGACCAGACGTCCCGTCTTCGCTTGTTGTCGCGAAACATCCCGCGTTTTCGAAATACCACTTAAATTTTGTCATTCGAGTGACGTTTCGCTCGCGGTACGCCATCGCCAATAACACCTACAAAACGATATGTACTCGTATCCACACATTACCTTTTGAGAATCTGCTTTGCTGATATTGTATCTCCGTGTCCAATGTCGCTCGAAATAGAGATCAGATAGTAGGTTCTTACTTATTTGTAATGGTACTAACGCACTACTCTAGTTAATAGGAAAAATATATTTCGTACAAACAAGAATGGAACCATCCAAAGCCGTCACATTAAATATAGTTTTTATACAATACGCCTGGCGGCTGTCGCCCCCCGCGGCGCTGCTAGTGCCGTCCGGCGTCCGGCGCTTTATCAGTTATCACTTATCACTCGCTGCCCCGACCAGCTCATTGTTCTTCGACACACAAATGATAATCCAGGGTCTCCGGACATGACTGGATGAGCACATGTCGCTGGAACTGTAGAATAGGTACCACTGTTATTTATTTACAAGAAAAACTTACGAATATTTGATTAAATATGCTATGAATTTCTTACTTAACTTAAAAAATTGTGTTATTATTAATTATAAAAGATAAATGGTGTCTACCATTGCGTGCCAAACAAATCGGCGAATCGCACCTGATGAGCAACTTCCTTTCCGCACTTTCCGCCGAATTCTGGAGGCATTGCGTGTTAAGTGGCGGAACTCAACGCCGCGCTTTTCCTCGAAATCAGAACGAAGAAATGAAAATATACACCTTTAATAAATATTTCCTATGTTGTGGTTGGGACCGAACCGCAATAATATAAGGAGGATTATAATATAACACAAACAGATTTCGGTAGTTTCATGAGCTGTGTAAGTGCGGTCGAATGAAGCCTCCGGAAAGTAATGACGTCACGGAACACTTGTATAAATATAAGGCAGTTACGCAGCTATCCATACATCGACATACAATCACTTACATTACGATTCTCAATTCAAAAGCTCAATCTTTTAGGTATTATTAAAGAGCGAAGTCACAAGACTTCAGCATAAATCATTTAATATTGTCTTTCGATACATTAGTTGTAAGAAAAATATTACCCCAAAGCGAGTTAATAAAAACATAAGCCACTTTATAGTCACCGAGGACCTACCGACATTAACCAAATTATAACAGTGTTAACGACTTTAATATGTTTATCGAGATATGGTCGACGACGGGTGACGGGTGACGGGCGACGGGCGACGGGCGACGGGCGACGGGCGACGGGCGACAGGCAACGGAGTTATAAATAGATAGAGTTCATTAAATACATTAGATGAATATTGTGGTGATTCTCTTCAAGGGTAAGCAAATAACTTAATTCTATTAGGTATATGAATTATGTTTCTGTTAGAGAGTGAGGAGATGTTGGTTGACCTTCGAGAAAAGAGTGAAAATGATACTGGAGGAAGGTTGCGTAAAAAGCATAACGGCTAGCAGGAGGGCATGTATGAACAGGCTGATGACTGTGGATGCGGCGATAGAGGTATGGGTTAATGCATCATGATAAAAAAATAAACTAGGAAAAGGCTATTTTTAGAGTTCCGTATCTCAAAAAGAAAAACGGTACCCTTAAAGGATTACTTTGTCGTCCGCCTGTCCATCTGTCAATACCATGTATCTCCATCTGTCCTTACATACATAGAATTTCCAATCATTCTAACATTTTTCATATTCATTAATGTAGAGCAGCTCACAACTGAGCAAATGTGCCCCTTATTAACCCATATTAACTAACGTATAAGTAAAATTGTAAGTGTAACTTTGGTTTTTTGCATTACAAAATTTATAATAGTATCGAAGTTGTAGAGCTTAGTACAGAACTACTAATTAAGAAGTATTTCCAAAAGTACTGTAAAAATTAGAAATATTTAATATTTTTACTTCTTCGCTCTGTTGTCGAGAGAAAGCACGGCGTTGAGTTCTGCCATGTAACACACAATGCCTCCAAAACTCGGTGGATAGTGGGGAGCGGAGTGTCTTAACAGTAGGTTCCCGCTGCCTACCCTGCTACATGCCTGATAAACTAGAGGACCCGTTGACGTATTGCCATAGCAACGTGTAATTTACTACAAAAATATAAAAGAGTATATATTGTCAATGTATGGTAGTGTGCGCAATACTTATTTTATTAATTTTATGTATCTTTTATGCATTATTAAAAAAATATTAGCATTCTGTCTTTCTCTGTATAAACTATAACTTTGTCAAATTTCTAATTTCTACCTCCTACGTGGTTCAAAGGGCTACAAAGATGTTGCTTCTCGTATTTAATACAGATGAAGTTATTCTTACCCACGACTTCACTTTAAGTCAGAACTCGCTGTCATTGCGCTCTCTCAAGGCGAAGTGATCGAGTTTGGAGTCAATGATCCTTGTTTTGGGCTTCAATTTAGCAAACCGGTCCTCTCGTTAGGGACAGCTCGATAGGACCAGGGCGACAGCTGACGTAGTGTAGCGTTGGGCCCTGGTACTCGCTGATCAATGTCAAGATGTGCTAGAACGAAACAGCACATATGTAAAGTTAAAACACAAGTTTTGGTGCAAGCGTACATACTTGACGCTATTTATATGTCGTTCATTTTATTTAGTTATGTTTTTTATAATAAATTATCAGCGTTGAAGAATAATAGGAATATTATACAATCTACAACTAGAATAGCCAAAAATCAGTAAATGGCCTGCGAGGAGGTACGGGAGTGGCCGGAGGGGTGCCTGGGAGGGGGCCCGGTACCCGCTACTCCGCTAATTAACTGGTCGGGCGCGGCGCACTCCATTACCGACTGTTTATTGTGACAATTATTCGCCACTTCCCCTTACCAGCAGCGCGGCGGGCCCAGGGGAGCCCGTCCAGGACTTGTTAGAGTATCCATTTCCTAAATCCACTTGTTACTTCGAATCGCTTTTCACCGACCGGTCTCCTTGGTATTTTATTCAGTTTTATCTTAGGAATAAAACAATTCATCCCTCTATACTTACTTAAATAATATACGACAATGAGATATTCTTAATTTTCACGTATCTCCCATCTCTTATCCTTTTGCGAGGATTCCTTTTCTGCTTTGTGTTCCTTTTAGAATAATATTAAATTAACTTCTCTCTGTTTCCTGCACATAGGGTATGCAGCGGAAATCTAGTGTAAAGACACTCTGTTCTCTCCACTTTCCGCCGAATTCGGGAGGCGTGGCGTGTTGAATGGCGCTTTGCCTCGACACCAGAGCGAAGAAATCGAAATATAAATTTAAATAAATATTTCATTTCGTAGAGTGGGAATCGAACCCACAACCAGTCGCGACTACAATCGCACTGTGCGCCACTTGTCTCTAGAGTAATATTAGTTACATATATGAACATATTTTATTTTTGGCATGAATACTTCTCAGAGCACGTGTACGAACTGTTCACGCGGGTACATGTCTCTGAACTGCAAACATTGTTTCTTATACTAAGATATAGAGTCACACATGGTAAAGCTCCATCCGGCTGCTAGCGCGGGCAGAGGCCGACACGTGGGCTGCAGCGCGCCGGCGGCGGCGGGAGGCGCGTGGCGTTGAACTCGGTGTTTGGAGAAGTCGTTATCACCGCTCCGACGGTAGTCAGAGCCTCCCGCCGCCGCTGCCGTCCGCTTGTAGTCAATATGTAAGTAACAATTCATGGAGAGTTTAGTCATTTACAGTTGTTTTAAGAATATAACATTTTTTTTTTCGCATTCTTTTAATTTAAGGGAGGATTACTTATTAAAAGTCGAACCTGAAACCAAGTTGGTGAACAACTTCAAGAAATCGAACTACCAATTATTTTATAAATAATAAATTCTGAACTTAAACGGGTGGCTCCCCCGCTCATTGCAGGTATTAGGTGTATTGTAGAAGATGTACAAACATAGAAATAGAGCTCTCGCCACTGACTATTAAGCTATAGATACGGTCAAGGCAGAAGTGAGCGGTTCCAAAAGCGCTTGGAGCATCCACATTGCGTTATGAATGTAATATGATATTTAATATCCGAAACCCGCAGCCCGCAGCCCGCGAGGTGGCGGCCGAGTCAGCAGTAACGTGAACCTATCGCAACGCGGTCGTCATTATACACAAATAGCTAACGGAGTGTTTTATGTTCTCATCGTATTTCGTTTTCACTATTTTATATATTTAATAGAAGAAAGCGGCGTCTGGAGGAAACCGGCCCAAACGAAATTCCACAAATAAAGTTATTTCTGTCGTTAAATTAAGAAAACCACCCAATTTTAGTTTTCGATTGCATCGCCATACTGAATAGCTTATTAGAATATGGTCGTATAAATGATGGCACTTTCACCTGTCGCATTCCACCACCTCGTCTGCACGCGGCCGCGTCAGTACCAGTCCGCAACTACGCATAACTTACTAACTTTTAATTTATTGATCGAATTTAAAATGTTGTTTACCTCGTAAGTGCTTTACGAGTATAGGAACATTATAATGTACGTACAATGTTAGGTGCCGTGCCGCAGGGAGCTCGCGCTGTGGCGCTGTGGTCGTGGTTTCGATTCTCACTATAAAAAGTACATAATCCATACCTATATTATTAATTCGAAAGTAACTCTGCCTGTCTGTCTGTCTTTTACGCAATCAGGGCCAACCTGCTAATTTAATTGTGATAAAATACTCATATAGAGATACTCGGGATGAGCATAGGATACGTTTTTTTCTCATATTTGTAATATTTTCGATATGTACCAATGTATGCAAATACTTATTAAATTGACATGCAATTTTTTCCGCCATGTTAATAACAACCGTCACTACGCGACCGTTGCTAAGCAACGATTTACCAATTTTGTTGTTAGAAAATGTCACCCAAAATGAGCTTACCTAACGCATCTCTCTATTGAAAACTGAAAATAATTTCATAAATATATTTAATAAATATTTATATAGTTCAAGCTGGCGTAGCCGCGTTCGGGTCCACTAGTATTTAAATAAAATTCTTATTTTATTTAGTTGCTAGAATTTCTCGCGATAATGTCGCTTCGACGTTATCTACTATTATAACAATAATAATGTTCAGTTATTTGGGATGTCTTAATACTAGATTTACTCTGCACGGTTATGCCCTATTATGCGCGGTACGCAGCTAAAAATATATAATTATTTAAAATTCCAGTTTTAAGAATGTTGTTTTTCTTTGTAATATGTAATAGGCACACGTAAGCGAAGTCGCGTCGAGGCCGGCGGTGGGGCTGGTGGACCGCGGCGCTGGTGGACGGTTATTGTACCTACGAGCGACCACTTTTATAACGATACACACAAAGTGGGAAAAAATCGTCTCATTTGCAAGTTAATGTCGTTCTCGTTCAAGCGGAAGTTGAATGTCTCAGCTTCGGTTGGTATCGCGCCGATAGTCACCCTATATACTAAATACATAGTTTATTCATTTATTTTCAATCAATGAATCACATTTTTTTTTGGATTTACGAAGAAATTACATAGTGAATACATCAAGGAATATAGGGTATATAACAAAAAAAACCAGCTGTTTGCCAATTTAAAAAGTACTTTCCGATGACCTTCAGTCATGAAATGATAACCTTCTGGCGATTTGTTAATTTATTTTATTATATTGTGTGTCGGCGGGCAGTCTTTAAGGCCACATTTGCTGTAACTAGGTTGCATAGAAGTAAAGCTCCTCCAGTTCGTTTTCCAACTTATCAAAAGCTTTATTTAGTATCGTTAGTTGTCAAATAGTTAACAAAAGGTACAAAACGAGTTCGATAAGCAGTGTGTCGGTTCACACAGTTCCTTGCTCTAATTACGGCGGCGACACACGCGACCCATTTCGGACGCGACGTCGCACATGTGTGGGGGGCTGCCCAACACTGTCCCTGCGCGTGTGTGCGTGAGTGATAAGAGGTCGCACGATAACCCGGCCGAGGCCACAGAGCACTTGGAAACTTGTTTTGTCACACAATTTTGGTATTTATTGAACACCGTGAGACTGTCGTCAAGTGTGTGTCATTTCTGCCGGTAACTACTGCCTTGACTTGGTTACTAAAAAAATCTGAGCATGCTGAGAAAGACACTCTATTCTGCACTTTAGCTCGAAATCGAGAAATCATGTCTCAAAATCTCTTATTCAAAAGCATCAAAATCATAATTACATTGTATACATTTCTACATAAGTAAGTCTAAGTAAGTCTCTTAACACTAGGTTCCCAGAAACCCTCCATCACTCGTCTGTTCGTGACATAACGTGAAGCTGTACCTACACACAACCATCTCGTTCCATGTACACGCTGCACTACTGCGCCACCAGATGGCCGCTAACGAGAGTGCGCGAGCCGGCAGTGAGCACGTGGACCGTTCGCGCCATTTACTATGATTGCTCGTTATCACCCAACAAAAGGAAACTATATATAGAGCATGTACTCGCGTGTATGACTGTGTGTCACTCAGCAGGAAAACAGTTAAGTCCATGAATGAAACACGCGTGGAGCTGCAGCCCCGCGACGTGCTCTTTACCGGTGCTCGACGCCGCCTGTACTTGTAATCGTTGCGTCCCAATTATCTTATTATACTTCGATAAATGCAGAAGTTAAATAAAAAAAATTAAAGTATTTTGTACCTTCTGCCCAATTTTCGAGATATTGTGTATTGAATGGCGGAACTTAACGTCACGCTTGTCTGCCAAGGCGGGTACTATGAGGTTTGCCAGGTGTATATTTGTACTCTTTCCTAGCGCAACTCATTATTATCAAGCGAGGGTTAGTATTTCCATTGGGGTGAACCAGAAAGGCTAGTTTAAGATTTTGTACTGATAATAGGATTAATCATTACGTAGATATAGTCAAACTATCGTTAAGACACTCCACACTCATCACTTTCCGCCTAATTTTCGAGACATTGGAAACCTGAACTGAGCCGGAACTTAACGCTTAGCTTCGCCGCTTCGTCTTGTTATCAGAGCGAGGTAATAAAAATTACTAAGCTTAGTTTCATCTTTACTCAAAGCTGAAAATTACAAGTTATGTTTTATAATTTATAAAATACATTATTTAAGTTGTGTTTTTAGTATCCGTATCCCAGAAGGAAAAAACAGAGTGTTATATTAAATCCATAGGTAATACACTATTATGACCTACAGTTGTGAAATATGGCACAAATTACAACTGACAATAGATACATGGGAAAAAGTCTAATATATTAATTTATTTACGATTTTAAGTGATGGGTAGATCTTAAAATGATGCTTCTTAAACGAGTGGTGATGGTGATGGTAGTGGTTGTCAACGAGTGGTTGTGGTTGTCCTATGTATAACTTCATTTAATTAGGTATTTGTATCCTTTCAAATAAAAAAGAATCATCAAAATCGGTTGGCGCAACATTGAGTTATTCGTCTATTTGTCGCGCACATACCTGATGCAAATTTAAGACTTATGTGATTTTCTCATAGATACCATTGTAGACATGGACCAAAAAAAAAATGGGACCATTCGGGAAGCTTCACCTTTTAAACAAAAAAAAATTTCAAAATCGGTTCACCCAGTCAAAAGTTATGAGGCAATAAACATAAAAAAAAAAGAAAAAAAAATACAGTCGAATCGATAACCTCCTTTTCTTACAGAAGTCGGTTAAAAAATGACCGACTTCAAACCATGAACTAAAAAGTAAAAAGTTCATAATTTTGAAGTCGGTGCAAACTAATGCTACCACAGCCTTACTACATCTAATCACATAGCCTGTTTGTTGTAGCCTGATAGAACGACTCGCACTTGACCGACTTTCTAACTTCTTTGATGTTGTTGAAGGCGAGATTTTTCACTATCCTTACAGTAATGTAATTTATTAATTTTGGTACGGTCGCGGTGTTTACAAAGTTTCATCTGATTGTAAGTGGACGGTTGCGGATTCAATTTTCACTTAAAAATTTAAAAATTAATTATTTTTATTTTCTTGCAAGTTTTGCTATTCAACATGTATAATCTCTAAAATCCTGCCCTGAAAATGCCCAACCTGTATATGCGGGATACAGCGTGAAGATAATAAAAATAAAGCAATGTGTAAGCAGTAGGTACCTATAAAAGTATCAAAATATATTTATTTCACAGATATAGTTGTCCAGTGGAGGCGAGGGCGAGTTAAACAGCACTCACACGGATTGGGCCGCGGCGGTCGGCGGCTCTCTCCGCTCTCCGTCTCTGGGCATACTGATACATAAAGCGCGAGCATGAAACGTCGCCTCAGTGGGTACTGGTTAGTGCCGACTAGGAGCGCCTCGCCTATCTGTCACATTTTGTATAGACGATAGACTCATCGTAATATACTTATGATAATTAATGAAGCAGGCGACGCCGCGAGCGGGCATTAGTTAGTTTCTGATTTCTTCCTTTATATTAAAAATATCCTGAATGTCTTTCTATGGCAATGAATGGCGATACTTTCTAGATTAATGCAACATTTTCTGTATATTACTTCTTACTTTGGTGGTTGTGGGTTCCAATCTTCACTTCAACGTATTCCCTCACTTGATTGCATGAAGTATGATGTTTAACTTACTCTACTACAATATTCCCTCGGAAGTAGAAAGATAAAAACTAATAAAAGCAAGTTTTGTTAAGAGGTATATTTTTAAGTTAATTTCCTATGCAGGCAAAGAACAACTTTGACCAGGGTTATTGTTATACAGATAACAGCAACAGCTGTTCTTCAGCTGTTCTTCTGATATAGCCAGCGAGGCGCACAGGGGACCTAGTGGCGAGATTGAGTGTAGAATGGCGGAACCCAAGAAATGAAAGAAAAACTTATGAAACATATTCCTCCGAGAGATAATTGAACCTTTCACCTTTATATCTAATAGACGTGATGAGCAACGATATGAAACACCAAGTGAGCAGGGGTCGTTTAAATTATAATTATCTAGTTAGTTGTTTAGGGGTGGTTCGTTAAGTTTGACAAATGTGGGGCGCGGGCGGCCGGTGGTGGTGCGCGTGGGGCGCGTGGTGCGCGTGGTGCTGTGTGGGACACGTGACCGTGATGTACGACGCTATTCGTCAAGGGGCGCAGAGCCGCGCCCGGACTGTTTATGTTCCTAATAATAAAAGCTTCGATATTTCCGCTCGTTACGTTTTTGTAGTGAAATGCTAATTTCTATAAGGCTTTAGGCTAAAGTGTTTTTTAATATATCCCGCAAGAAGCAGACTAGGCACGCCTAGTTTTAAGACATTCATTTCCTTTCATCTATTCAGCAACATTTGTAATATATTTTTTTTACGAAATATTATGTTAATATGTTTTTACGATTTCCTGAAATTTGTAAAAATTGAAATCTGTAGCGCGTTGAGTACCTAATCTAGAAGTCTCAAATTTTATATTTGTAGCAGGTAGGTACCTATAGCCATCACATGGAAGATAAATATATGGAGGTTACCAAGTCGTTACTTAAGATTATCTTGGGAAGTAACAATTCAGATATTATAAGAGGAAAATTGAATGCACTAAAAACTATAAATATAACTTGTGGTAAAAGAAAAGAAAGGAACTGGGCTGGAGCCCAACTGCAGCTGGACCCTTGACCTTTAGAACGTGCTGAAAAGATAAGGAATTAATGTGGTTTTGTTTCTAAGAGACGGTCGCACGTAATGCTTATCTAAATATTTCAATAATACAATATACCACCTAATACTGCATAGTGCATTGTGTTGAAGTGTGGTGTGCTCCTGCGCCAGTGAGCGCCAGTGAGACGCAGTCCCAGACGCGCCAGGACCGCGTCAGAGAGTCACGGCTATACGTACATATGCCCATCTAATAGTATCTAATAATTAGAAAATTGGGCAATGAGTTCAACAAACTTCTAAATGATGTCATTACATTAGGTTGACAATACATTTCGGTTAAACGGGGATTGTTCCGATTGCACATTGCTTCGAATGTTTTAGTAATTTGATGAGAACATTACTCACTGAATGTTAATATGAAAATATATTGTCTTAGTAAGGCGGAGAAGTAAAACGTAAATTGGAAATTACATTTATTTATTCCCTGATGTAAACCCAGTAACTTAGGATCAAGAACAATCTCGCGTAGAGTCTCACACGGTGCCACTCCTCATCTACAGCCTCTGAGATCTCCTTTCCTTAAAATTATTAGATACTATAATGTGAGACACCAATATCTTTATGGGAGGGAGGGGGGTTGTGTTTAAGAATTCAAGTGGTTTTACCGCATCCGGAACCCCATTTTCCCACTGCTTCCCAGGTACCTCCCATGACGCCTGCCGTGGCGCAGAGTGCAGGCGCACAAAGTGTCTCTGTAAACGCGATTGGTTGTGGGTTCGATTCTCATTCGAGAAAATGAAATATTTATTTAAATTTATATTTTCATTTTTTCGCTCTGGTATCGAGACAAAGTGCGGCGTAGAGTTTCACCACTCATGCTTGCGGGGTACAGTGTGGAGCTGAAGAAGGAGAATACAAAGTATTTGGCGAAAATCCTCTAGGAAAACGAAACTACAGGGAATGAACTAGTTTTTGGTCTTAAGATAATGTGCGCAATGTCTCAAAAATTGGACGGAAAACGTCTTAAGACTAGGTTGCTTTATTTTACCTTGTTATATACGCGATACAGTGTGAAGCTAAAAATATGTAATGTTATATTTGCAGATTACTTTTGACGACATAATGTATCTGTTATTACAACTATTATCTATTTTATCACTATCCCTTAAGCTTCTATAGACAGGGTAACCCTAGACAACAGAGCGGGCGCGCCACAGGTCGCACGCCACAGGTGGGGCGGCGCACCCTCGCGCCCTGCGACACCCCTCACCGCGCCTCTTCGTACACACCCTTCACGCTTGCCACGTTACACTTTAAAGGAACATTTAATTCTAATAGGATACATATTAAAAAAAATGATGGACAATGACAATGATGAATGACATAAGTAAATTCAATCATTAAAATGTTTCTTACTATCGGATTTGTCTTTCTTATGCGAATGATCTAAGGACATTTGGCTTTTTGAGACAAAAACAACAGCTTAGAAGATCCGACAAATTCCCTTGAAGTCGGGTAACCTGCTTGTACGTTGTACAAAGAGTTTATAAGAGGCGGTAATAATAATATGATAGCTATTATGAAGGTTAGTTATTTATTAGGTTTGTTTTAAACATCGTAGAAATCTCAAAGAAAAAGAAATCCAATCCTTTTTCTGAAATCCAAGCTTAGCTTAGCGAGAGCCCTTTGATGTGACACTCACTTGAACTAGCGGCTTTAAGACCAAATGTTGCGCCTCTTTTGAGGGTATTATTTTTTAGAAGTTGACCACAAATGTATAGGTTTCAGATTCTTTCCTGACCTAGTAGGTGCTACCTGTAGATACTAGTTGCTTGATCTAATCAAAGTTCTTAACAAGCACATTGACTTGTCAAGTACATTTTAAACAATTTGCATTCACAATTGCGCCACACTGTCGCACTCAGAGACATCAATTATTGCGATATATGCTACTACTAAACAATTACACAAATTAAATACATTTTAGTTATTTTATACGTGTTTGTGTATAATACAAGTCGAAGGTCGCCGTCGAATGTAAATTGTAGAACAAATTTTGGTCCGTGATTTTTTCGTTTGATATCAACAGGTTTACGTCGTTAATAAGTTTTTTGTACGCAAATTAGGTAGTTATTATAATGAATGTACAGTCCGCCGCGGCGACGAGCGCTCGCCCGGTGCCCGGCGCTCGGCGCTGACGGCCGACCTGTGCGGCCGCCTGTACGCATTACCATAAAGCGAAGGCCGGTACGAGCCTCTATAAGAATAATAAACGTTAATTCCAACTCCTCTATAACTATTTATATTAGTATAGACGAGGTAGAGGCGGCGCAGGGTGCAAGGCTGGCGAGATGCGAGCTGCAGGTTATGCAGCAGGAGAGGGCGGAGAGCAGAACCCTACCGGGAATTTACCTTATAAGCTACACGAGCACGTTATTGGGGCGACGTCGAACTGTAGCTGTGACAGATGTATACAAATATTATAAAGCTGTAGAGTTTGTTTGGTTACGCTTATCTCAGGAACTACTGGTGCCAATTTTTTTTTAAATATGTTTGTGTTAATTTATTAAGTTCGCTTCAGTTCAGTTCATTTATCACGGATATTTCCACGTGACCACGCGACGGTGGAAGCCTTAGGGACGAGTACTAGCTGCATAAAGATGATCTCAATTTTTTTGATATTGTAAATGGATTTTGTTTTACAATACATTACATGGTAATACGAAGTAAGCGGCGGCGGCGAGGGCGACCTCTATACTCGCCTACTAACAGGAATTGTAAATTCAAAACAGAGCTTACATATTTAAAATTTGGAGAATCATAATTTTTCTATATTCTATTCATATATTCGCATCGTATAGTTATTTTTTGTTCGATTCCTCCGAAGCCCTGGCAACAGACGCTCAGACACGGGGACTCGCGGCAAGTAGGACTAACCGGTGTTATTTAGCATTGAACTTGAAACAGAGTGTTAGTTTATTTGAAATTCAATCGGTGATTTCGGATTCAGTGAGGTGCGACCCGCGCTGACGTCCGCCCGGAGCCCCGCTGCCGCCGACACCTACCGCTGGACTCGCGACGGTTTTAAATAATAAAAACTTTATTATAATTTATAATACTTCTCATTTTTTCCTCGCTAAAGTGTTTAAGTCAATTTTAAATGAGAAATATTGACATACATTCGAATAAGTAATCGAATTGTGAGTAAAAGGCATTAGTATGTCGTCGATGCCGTCATGGCTCAGTGGGTTCGATCCTCAACGGGGACGAGCCACCGGCTCCAAGCTATCAATTCATGTTTGTGACCTTCTGTTGAACTTTTGACTGGGAGAACCGATTTTGATGATTCTCTTTTATTTGAAAATTGGTGTTTCCCGTATAATCCCATTTCAGACAGTAATATCCATGAGAAAGTCATCGACGAATAACTCAATATCTTTCTTCATTGGAAAGGATACTCTTCAAGGGCAGTTTGATGAGAGTTCGGTTAGGTTCTAATTATGGGATGGTGGAAGTCGGTTTTTTTTAACCTGTTGTTTTGAAACTCAGATAAAAATACATATAAAATAAATAACTACAACTAAGAATAAAATAGCCATAATTTTTGTTTTAACGAAAGTTTTCACTATAATATATACAGCAGAATCTCTATAATGAATGAAATTATGCCAATAGCGACACACACACACACACACACGTAGAGCAGGTTGAAACAGGTCTTACAATTTAATTTAGATAAAACGATATCTTGCTGGAACTGCAGCACTACATGTCTTAGACCCACTCTGGCCAACTCGTCAGTGGGCTGATTACACTTGTTATGTATACAGTAGATATACTTCGTACACATTTCCCGCAGTATCTCGCCCATACTAAGGTAGAGTCTCCACTTACACCATTTTTCGAAATAAGACATGTTGAAGAGCGGAACTCCACGCCGGGCTTTATCTCGGTACCAGAATTTCCTTTATAATAGGACCAAGGATGAAGATCTGCGGATATTATTGTTTTATATTAAAAAAAAAATGTTTCTTACGTTCTTCTATTACCTATTAATATGTTAATGACATATTGTAAAACCTGTTTCTTTCTGTTTATCATAACAATTTAAAGTAATACTTAAATTTTTTCTTCCGTTGGTGTAGAGGTGGCGATAGTTGGTAACAGCACCGTCTTACGTAGAAACACAAATTCGTTCGTCCCTTCTGCACTTCTCGCGAGACCCGTTTCATATCTAAGGAATAATATTTTTATACCCTTTCAGTTCTGCTGAGAGGAGGCGGCAAGAAACACTAAAAACTTATATAACATGCTTTATATCACGAATAAAATGAAACAAACTAAGATCGCAAATTTTAACATTGTTTGTTCAAGTGCAGGACCCGGTCTCCCTACCTCCCTCCCTCCCTTCAGTCGGCACACTTTACCGCATTAGGCGATTGAGTTCTACAAAGGTGTGTTGATATGACACACATTTGTCACCTTCATTCGGGCGTCCGACGCGTTGCCACCTGCCCTAAGGGCCTGGGCGGACAGACACTGTAGGCGACAGTTGTGGGCTCGATACCGACTCGGGGGAATCAATAATTTTCATTTTCTCGCTCTAGTTACAAGTTTGTCTTCTTACTTCCACTTTATCTCTTACTTATGTTTCTGTCTTTATATAATTGGTAGGGCAGGCAGAGCAAACCTAGTGTTGGTAACACTAGGTTTAAGGCACTGCTTTCCACACTCACTGAATGGAGCTCGATGATGAATCGCACTGTGTTGTGAAGGGTCTTATTACCCCCTCGTATGAGTGTACTTTCTTTTTCTTTATTATTTTTTGGTCCTTTTGAATCATGCTTACAAATGTTATTTGGTTTTATTTTTAAGTTTTTTTGTAGATAAAAATTATGTTCAAATTTAAAGGTTTTCATAAAGCAACACTTGATAATTTTACATTAGAATTATTTATACCTTACATTTTTACTGTTGTGGGTGCGATTCCCGAAGAATAATTAACTTCATTTTCTCTGCTCTGTTACTTAAAAATTACCGCCACTTAAAAATTAGGATAAAAATATGCCGTATGTGGGTTACAAAGTGAAGCTATATTAATCAGTATTCGTGGAATGCACACTGCGGTCAGAGCTCACCGCTGCTAATGTCACTGCGGTTTGTACTTAACATGAAAACTAATGTATGTACGTATTTTTAATAACATGATACCATTAAATTCGTTAGTACTTACAGTGTAATTGCTTTATTATCAAAATAAAGTACCATTTACATGTTTTCAACCACTTGTTATTCCGGAATTATGTAATAATGAATGCAGAAGATCAGAAAAATGTAATTATCATTTGTCGAGATGCGTTTCTAGTATGTAGACTGGTCAGCTATACCTCTACAGGTCAAAGTAGGTTCAATTACCATTCAGAATCACAACAGTACCTACACGTACCTACGAGTGTATGAAATGTATTTACTTCAAAAGTGAGGTTAATGCTGTGAAGCCCTAGTGGTAACTCTATCCAGGAGGACCTGAGGATCAACTAAGTGGCTGCTTGAGAGGACCTCCTCTTCGTCGGCGGCAAGGGCGTCGCTTGCGCGAGTCGACCGGCCTGAAGTGAAATACTTGTGACACAAGTATTTGTATCCATTTGAACACCAATTTATGTGGAGGCCTATTTAGGCAAGGTCATCTGATTGTAGCTAGTATTGAGTTCGATTTCGCTTGGAAGAATAAATTATTTTCCGCCACTCAAACGTGTTTCTGGTACCTACTCGCACATTCTGGTCCAACGTGTAAGACGGAGTGTCTTGAGTGTTGACATTAGTTTACTTGGCTGTTATACGCTAACCTGCATGCCGTCTTCCATTTCAATCTATGGTTGCAATTTATGGATTAGGATTGATTTTTAACATTGGGCGATAGAGGATATAGTGGAGAATATAGATTTTGTGAATTGGCCTTTTACATTACCGTTTTAGCTTTTTATGATTTTAAAATGTCTTTTTTAGTAATATTTTTTCATAATGTCATGAAACCTTAATACTTAATTCTGATGTATCTGATAAAGAATTCTTGAAGCAATGTAAGGGCAAGGTTTTAAGAGAATATTAAAATAAAATGTAGCTACAGTGTGTGGCTTGAATCCTAACACACTTGCAGCGCGACGACGTCGGACGCGTCACTTTGCATAAGCTTTTACTTGAGAGTGTACACTTCTTTATTTAACTTAAAATTATAATATTAACTATATTAATAAGTCATTATTAATAAGTCATATTATAATTTAACTTAAAATTATAATATGTTCGCTTAGTTGAATACATCAATCTAAAAAACTAACGGTTCATATTGAAAAAATGTATTTGTGTTGGATAGAAAGGCTATTTGATAGACTACGAGTATACGACATCACGTTAACCGCTTAGACGTCACCGATTGCATCATAATTATAAGAATTAGGTCGGTATTTGCGGTTTCCTAACAAATATTATTTCTAGAAACAAAGTAAAAAAGCCAAGTTAAAAAGATAAGTAAATCAACCTGCAGTAGGACTGTGCTGTGACCTTTACGATATACGTACCTAATACAACTATGTACATGTATAACATAAAATCAGTACAAACAATACAATTAAATGTCGATATCTGTCCGTTGCGACAGTTGAGGACGCGCGATAAGGCGGAGGAGCGCGGGTCAGAGGACGGCTCTTATCGACTCCATTAGTTCTCTGATAAAAACTAACCTTTCTCTGTTTAGCTTTATGGCTCATTTCGCCGTGCTAAACAAGTTGGGACATAAAATTGAGAGTCGCGGTGTTATCAGTGCTCCTCAGTTATTTTCCGATCAGTGATTATGCATTGGCATATTTGAGTCGCCGGCGGGCGAGGGCGGCGAGGGCGGCGAAGGCGGAGAGAGCGGAGAGGGCGGTGAGGGTGACTGATAAGAACGAAGCGTGTTGTAGAAGCTTCGATATGACAGCCTGACCCTCGTAAATGATAAGAGGGTTCATAGAGATCCACTTGGTATGCTCTGATTAATTGTTATATAATAAATTTATTTAATTTGTCTAAAAATTGTAATCTAATCAAAAATTATTCAGATTTTTAGTTATTTTAGACAAAAAAAATAAATTAAATTAAATCAACAGGGTAGGCAGAGGGAACCTAGTGTTATGACACTCCGTTTCCCATTTTCAGAACTCAACCCCGCGCTTTACCTCGACACCAGAGCGAAGAATTGGAAACATAAACGTAAATGAATATTTCACTTCCTCGAGTGGGGATCGAACCCAAAACCGTCGTCAACCATATAATAAATACTTGATATAATAGACCTTGTAATTGCGAATTATTTCTAACAAATATTACTAAACCGTTATTTCTTTTGAATTAATAATTGATAGTTAAATATGTTGTCCAAATGCTACTTTACGTTTGCCATCCTATCCTATCCTATCCTATATCTTATAAAACAAAGTCGCTTTTCGTGCCTGTCTGAACTTTCTAACTCTTCTTCTTCTAAACCACCCAACGGATTTTGATGCGGTTTCACACCATTAGGTCGAGTATTTCTGAGGGAAGGTTTATATATAGCTTATTATTTGTACATTCTTATGTAAGTTAACATAAATAAAATAAATGAGTATAAAGTCCTACCCATTGATGCACTTTCGCGCATGCGCTGCTTTAATGGTAAGTACTACATGAAAATAATGTACTGGAGTATTGTTACTCTTAATAAGATCTGCAAAAAAGTCCGCGACGGCATATTCGTATTTTTTAAGGATAACGTGTGGTGATCATATTTCTGTCTAAAAATAGTAATTTCAATATATTTTTTATTGTGAGGGATATTTTTCCATAATGGTATTAATCCTCATCCTTTAAAATACTTTATTAATTTTCTACGTTAAACGAAGATAAAAATTGCTTTTACACTATTTCAAAATTGCGTATAGTTTTAGAGAAAAACGCATTTAATTGTTGATACATCCCGCCGTTGACACATCAGCTGTTTGTTACTCAAGTTTCACTTACCCCTTACTCTCACGACATAAATAAGTATATTAGTTACATTGGTTACTTAATGTAGATCAAAACTGTCTTTTACTGTTTTTCATTTTAATAAGTACTTAAGAAGTTGTTACAATATCAAAAAATCCTTGCTGCGAAACGGCTTACACAAGCGCGTTCGCCGCGCCCGCCTGCCTTACACGCATCGGTGGTTTAGTGGTAGAATGCTCGCCTGCCACGCGGTCGGCCCGGGTCGGTTTCGGTTCCCGGCCGATGCATTCTATATAATTTTCCTCACAGGCAGCCACGTAGTGCTTGCTGTTCATCAGCGACAGAATACCCTCTTCAGCATTAACCACAAGCTCGTAAAAAAAAACCCGCCTGTCTCTATAGCAACGAAGATTTAAATGATTTTGCACGTATTGGATAATTGGATTTGAATGTATTATTTCAGCGCGATATATTTGGTTTCATATTTTTTGTAGTAGCTATTAGTAGGTAGACTTTTGTTAATAATTTCTTTCGTTTAAAAATAGTCATTTAACTATCTAAAAATAGTCATTTAAATATATTTAAATAAGTACTTGAAAAGATTAGTAGCATAGATTTTAAAACTACGGTACCTACTAAAAAATCCTTGCTGTGTAACACAATTGAAAAATCCTCATTGAAAATGCGACGTTACATTAGGGTTTAATTAATTTTCACATTATCTTAAGTGCTTTGCAAACATACATTATATAATTAATCCAGTAGTTAAAGCGGGCGAAGCCGCAAGAGGGTCGCTAGTTTTATATAAAAAAGAAAACATTGTATCATTATTGAGACGCCGAGCGCGTGGCGCGCGGTGCATCCCATTCAGAGTTGCCACTACACGGCGAGTTCCCAGGACTGTCCTCCTCCGCCGTGAACACGGCTCAGGCATGAGCTCGCGATGCGCTCGGAATAGTGATAGAGGCGCACAGATGTCGAAGATTGATTACAACGAAATAGGGTATCTGATAATTGTAAAGAGTCGACATTCTCATCCACACATATTGAAATTTTTATACTTGTTTTTTTTATATACACTTTTTTCGTGGCTATATAACAAGTATCCTTAGCGGAGTAGCCAAGGAGAATGGAGCACCAAATGCTACGGCCTCTTACACCTCGTCTATAGACATCGACTTTTCATAGTCGTTCTCCTCTACGTGCACCTCTTGAATCGTGCGAATTCGGTCGGAATTGCTCTACAAAATAATTTTTAATTAAAAGTATTTTTTGTTTAAATAACAAAATATCCGACATAACCAAATAATTGTATAATAACATAACAGTTTAATATAATTACAATATACCGTCAGTCACGCAATGACTGTGACTGTGAAGCGGAGGACGAGGTCCGCTTAACGTAGTGTATTCTATAATTAAAGAATGTTTAATGGACGAAGAACAATTAGGCTATTTACTTATTTGTAGGAATAATCATTTAAATTGTTAAGTACGAGTTCATATTTTATTCTCTACTATATTAAACCTACAAGCAACAGTTGATAAGAAGAGAGAATTTTCGAAGGAGGACCACCGTGCAGTGTTATAACTCACACCAGGGAACCCGGGGAACCCGGAGTAATATAAAAGTTTGTTAAATAGGTCTGTCGTCGACGTGCAATGACCGTCATTGCAATGCTGCGGTATTTAGACGCACGAATGTAGTTGTTGGCTTGGGTGGTGGCGATAGTGTTATCTACATGATTTGTTCATTGTTTATAAACAAACCTATAATCCATCTCCTCATCGTCTATCTCAATGGAACTACCAATGTGAAGTTTCACTGAAAAAGCTTTTGTGAATATCTGCAAACACAGCCACCACCAGCACCAAACCTACCACTAATATAACTTACAACTAATAATATATATCTTATATATGTTATTATTATATATGTTATTCTTAATAGAAACAGAGTACAGTCTACACAACGCAAAAATATATTTCTGTTAGAATATGTAGTTTCTCAGATAAGTGCACTCAACCAAACCAAATGTTGAGTTTTATAATATTGAGTGCGTAGAGGTAGAGGTAGAGCGAGGTAACGTCGTTATAAGAATGTGGTCTCGTTACGACTGTTCCAGTTCCGGTTGGATACTTATGAACTTTTTGGTAATAAAATAAAAATGAACTTTCGTCTAAAACATTTGTAATTGTTTATAATTTCTAATTAATATATGCTCGCGTCGCAGTGAGCCAGTCCGGTGAACTGTTGTAAATGTTAGAAATGATAGCAGCTTCATACCTTTTCCCGCAGTCGGATATTTTTCGAACAAAATTTTATAATATAAATATTGCAAGGCAATTAACAAGGCTCCGTTCGACGACGTTCGACTTTTGGTTAAATTGTAATTGTAGGTATTAGTTGAGTTAATAGTATTAATACAACGCCATCTACCGAATAACTTGATAACGATAAAGAGGGCGCTGCGGTCACTGAGTTGTCGTGAGCTGTTGTACTGCATACTTATATATTTTACCACTAGATGGCTCTAATTTAAAAACGTATTTAGTAAAATAAATATGTATTATTTTTTAACTAATTAGATAAATTTTGTATTTAACGTTTATTATCAACATATTTCAGAACATTTAAATATTTTATCTAAAGCCATTATTTGAGATGGTCGTTGTGTAGAGGCACAGGCGCACAGCCTATGCACAAATACACAAATTTATTAATATAGTTTTGGATTATATCAGTAAGTTATTGAGTTAAGTAACTCAGGTTAGCAACTTCAACAAATAGGCCGAGGCCATTTGTGGCCCAAACTCATGGTCCGTACTTTTTGTTATTGTATATTTTTATCATTTATTTTTATTTTAAGATTTTATATTTTAAAATCATACTCAGCTTTTTAAAATATAAATAAATATTAATGTAATAAATATTAATAGAAGGTATTTATTATAATTGCAAACAGCGGTCGCAGCGATGGCAGAAAATACCAGTGTTACCAGATTTTATCTTGGGGACAAGCAGGATTTTTAAATGTTTTAACTATAAAAGCGGGTAACTTTCACCAAAAGCAGGTCATATTACCAGAGCGAGGAAACGGAGGTAACTAATTCTCCCGAGATGGAGCATATAAGTATTACTTTACATACATACCTATGTATGTATGTGTGGATGAGAAGTATTCCAATACCGCGTTGTAGAGTGGCTCCACTCTGCAGTGATATCCCACACAGCGTGTTACAGACAGCACTTAGTGTTGCTAAACTTTATTATTTTGTAACTGAAACTCTTAGTACTACAAAAGAGATGTTTCTTTGAAAAGTGTAATTAGTAACACATACCTAGGTTTATAGTTTTTTTCTGGGAATTGTACGTTAACCTACAGTGTCGGTTACATTTGCACGACCCGCCATGTATAGAGAACAAATAATTTACAGTTAAAATATGTATACAAAGAAAAAATAATAAGAAATATCGTGCTTTTTATTTTCATTACGCTCACATCGGGGCAATAAAAATGAAAGTTAAGTGAATGTAAGTAAAGTTATGGTAAAAGGAGATCCAATTGAAAATAAACTCATAATCAAGAAAATAAAATCAATATCACACCATAGAGCACGGGGGCTATTGATGAATAATTAAGATGTTACGTATTAACACTTCACGTTCAATGTGTTATGTATTAACACATTGAACGTGAAGTTCTCCGGACCGCGAACTGGGGACGTATAAGGTACGCATTATAGGACAAGTGAAAAGGATGTAAGAAGGGGAGCCCTCGTCCAGGTCCACGCCACATTCACACAGTGACTCCCTGGAACTGATTACACTTTTTAAAATAGGTTGAATATATGTCAATGTATGCAGTAACACTAATTGCGGATTTTGATTGCGTCTACCGAAATATATGAAAGAGTGCAAACACGTCATCGTCGCACTAAATGAGTTAGGTAGGTAATGTTTTTGTTTATAGATTTGAAATTTTTATTTTTTATTTTACCATTATAATATTTATTTGTCATTAATTATCAAACGTATCAGAGTCGCTCTTGAGAGTCCTCTTGAGGAGCCTTTTAAAAGTCAAGGCCCACCCTCTATCTTTCTCTTTACTTTTTTTTATCTGAAAAATCCTAAACAAGATAACAATACCGCAATTCAATAGTCAAGTGTAGCACTTGTCAAGATAACTCACTGTAAGTGGATGTAATATTTTTTGCTCATAGAAGTAACGAGCATCGCGGAACCCTCACAGCGAGATACAAGGGTTATAAATTGTCTGTTTAGGACCAGTACAAGATACTGGTTACATAGGGGTTCCGTATGTAAGCAACACCCTACTAGTATGTCTAGTTGTATAGACTTAACCTTTAACTATGGACGTGATTTTTTTATAACACACATATGGACGTCGGGTCTGTCAGACCAGTGTATTTATTGGTTATATTCCGTCTGTTTTTTAAAGGAAGAAGACAATTTTATGTTTTAGTTTACATGAATAGCCTCAAATCAAACAAACTCAATATAAAAAAAATCGCTTTTTATTAAACTTTACTCATCACAACGATTTATGTAACTTAAAGTTACAATTTCAGTCTTTGGCCACATGGGATTACTCTTAAGAAAATAATACTATAAAAAAAGACAGACAATAATATAAATATTTTTTTAATAAAATATAAAGTCTAACAATTAAAAAAAAAAAAGAAATTACATCTTATGTTATAAAATAAAAATTTTGACAACACCTCAAGATAAGGTACTATTGAACATCGATACACAATGGCTTTCAACATTGTAGGCTAACAGGACGATTGCAGTCAACATAAGTACATATGTGTTGTCTTTCTATATATCTTTTGGGGGCAAAGTGTACATATTTTTCAAGAACCCAAAATTATTTTTTTAGCTTCATGTTCAATTAATGATAGACCTGATCGCGAAACGCGAGTCAAAGTCATTCTCAATTCTTAGAGTAGTTTAGTATACGAAACGCGTCTTTTTACTTGATAAAGTGCTATTTTCTTTATAAAATGTCGTCGTCCAATACTTTTGTTTGATGTTGATTATAAAGTAACGATATTTTTGTCGTGCTAAGTTGATCATTTTTTTCATTTCATTTTAAAAACTAAAAAAATCGAATCTTTTTTTAGGTAAATCATATTTATATTACTAAAATATATAACAAACAATGCAAAATAAAATATGATATATAACAATAAAAACATTTGAATACAAATAATACAATTAAAAAATTAAAGTATATCTTGTAATATTATAAAAATATATGGAGTTTTGAAATCATTATGTATGGGGAACGTGGACGTCGGGTCTGACAGACCCAGGCCCCGCTTAGAAAGTTAAATACTCACGTGTTTTGAACCCAGAGACACAACCACCGCTATCTACATTCATTTTGTAATTAATACAAAAGGTACTGATCGACTCAGTGGCGGAGGTCACCGAGAAGTGGCCTATTTGTAGAATTCGTAGAACTAGATGGGTCTGTGAGACCCGACGTCCATACTTAAAGGTTAACCTATAGTTAGCTTGTTTGTTTGTTTGTTGCAGGTATAGTTTGAATTAAAAAGAAAAATGATGCATTTGTCTTATGCTTAGTTAAAGTAATCCACACGTACTCGTACCTACAGGAGCAATGTAAAATAAGATGTTAATATAAGTCTCGACAAAACATATTTTTTTCCGTAATTCGTCAGTGGTACAAGTTGATTGTTCTTAAAAGACTGTTAAGAGATGTCAAGTATCTACGTACGAATGTACTCGTGTCAATGACCTAACTTAATGCTACTACGACCATATTTGATAGTATATTCAAATCCTTATACACAAAAATTTCTAATAAATATGTTGTGAGTGTTTTGACACAAGGTTCCTTCTGCCACACAATGTGTGCGGGTTAACGCCATATATCAAGAATTCAATTCAATTCTATATGTGCGGGGACAGCGTGAAGTAAAAAAAAGTTGTAATTGTGAATGTTATCACAAAATTGTATGTTGTTCTACTTTTTGTTTTAATTATTCTCTTTAAGTGACTTGAGAATTTCGGACAAGGAAGGCAGAAACAACAGGGATAAGTAGTGACTTGAATCTCTGATTTCCAGTGATTCAGTGCTCTAAGGAGGAAGTAAATGCCACAGTATTTTTACAACATCGCAAGACATGGGCTTCATACTTACACTTTCCACCGAATTTGTCGAGGTATTGCGTGTTGGTGCAAGAGCGAACAAATTAAAATATTAATGAATAACAAAAAATTCCATCAAGTGGAGACTGATATATTTATCGCACCTTTAGAATTATAGAGACCTAATTCAAAAATGTCAAGTTTTGGCAAACGTCGATTAAAGATTTGTACAAACTAATACGTTTTTGTACAAAAATTGGGCTTACAAAATGATTTTAGATGATACACTAGTAAATGTTTTTTAAATGAATTCTTGATTTATTTATCTATATCATTTATGTTAAAATAAAACAAAGGGTGTCATATAAATTTTAAAATTTTTTTTTTCGTATTTCAAAAAAGATGTCGATATTAGGTCTATGTAGTATTAAAGTAGCAGTTTTTTTAAAATACTCTTTAATAAATAAGTCTCTCTTTTTCTAAATACTCGGTCAAAATATTGTATTATTCATTAATATGTCAGTTTATTACTAAATTTCATAATATTTTTAGGGTTTGGGTTAATATAAAACTATAAAAGATAATAAAAAAAAGGTTTATTACAAAGTAAACTTCTTAAATAATATCCGTCCAGAAAAAAATATTGTAATCATAGGTTTTTACTTATTAATTTTACATCACAGGTTTTAAATTAAAGTAAATTAAATTAACGCCGCTTAACATAACTTCTAGCAATTATATCTGTTTACAATAATATCACAATGTTAATCAAATTTAATTATTAATAAAATATTGGGTAAGTCCTGGTATTTGTTGAGTCTTAACTAAACTAAAAATAATGTAAAATAAAAATAAACTCTTAAAATTCTTAATAAAGTAGTAAGTGATTACTGATAATGATGGAATTATAAAAATCTGCGTAATAGCTAGGAATATTTTTTTTGTTAATTACATCACGTAAATCAGTTTTCTTACGTTCATTTATTTCTAATCAGTCCATTGACTTGAATTCTCTAAATAGTTTCTTTTCTACTTCTCCCATGGGTATATCCAAATCCAATAAAACTTTATGTATTCGATAGCTGGCTCGGGCCACCAAGCCTAGCTATGCCTTTTGCCTTCCATGAGGTGACAGTAGAAGAAGTTAGAAAGGGTATCGTATCTATTTCCTCTAAAGCTGTTGGAAGTGATAAATTGAGTCTAACTTAACTATGTCGTGCCATGTTGCTGCTAGTGCTACATCTTGTAGCTCCTATTATTACTCATATTCTAAATTTCTCATTCGAGTCAAAATCTTTCCCTACTGCCTGGAAAAGTGCACATGTCCTCTCGTTGCCTAAACAATCGAATCTTATTCATTTTTCACACCATCGTCCTATTTCAATCCTTCCTATCCTTTCGAACTTCCTTGAGAAATCCGCTTTTCAGCAGCTTTCTAGCTGTCTATTCCAAAACAATCTTTTAAATACATTCCAGTCCGGCTTCCGCCAACCACACAGTACATGTTCAGCGTTAACTAAAGTTACTGATGATATTCGTTTGGCGATGGATAATAAAAAAATAACTATACTTATTTTACTCGACTTTAGTAACGCGTTTAATTCTGTGGATTTTGATGTGTTACTTGGTATCCTTTCCACACTTAACATGTCTTTTTCTGCTACTGCTGGGGTCGCAAGCAAAGAATCTGAACCGGAGAGCTTTGCTCTGACTGGGCGAATTTGGCGGCGTACTCTCTCCTCTGCTCTTTTCCATTTTTATAAATGAAATTACCAAAATCCTATATTGTCAATACCATCTCTACGCTGACGATTTACAGCTATATAGACACGTCACTCTTGAAGACTTAAATACTGCAATTTTGAATATCAATTCTGATCTCGCTCATATTAGTGAGTGGGCAACTTTGTTCCCCTCCATTTGAACCCCCCCAAATCTCAAGCTCTAATAATTGGCAGAAGACAATTACGTGCCGGAGTCGATTTTAATACCTTGCCTTGCATTAAATTAAATTAGGTCTCATAATTGATAGCCAGTTATCGTCGTAGGCGAACATTAATGTAATCATTATTTTTTGCACTCTCTTAGACGTCTTTAAAATTTTTTACCCATTCGCACTAAAACCATTTTTGCTCAGTCTCTTCTTCTGCCACTGCTAGATTACGCTGATGTTTGTTATCCTGATGCTAATGAAGAGGCTTTTGACAAACTTGATTGACTTCCGAATATGTGTATTCGTTTTATCTTCGGCTTACGCATATTTGACCACGTGTCTGATTTCCGTCGGCACCTGAATTGGCTTCCTGTGCGTTTACGCCGTAACCTGCACATTCTCACTATTCTTTTTAACATTTTAAAGTCATCTTCTCCTCCTTACTTAAGGAAGCGTTTTCAATTGACACTTCCAAGTGAAAGACCTGTACGCTCATGTGTAACTTTAAGAAAGAAAGCTTGAGTACCCTATTTTTAATACCTCTTTCTATGAAACACCCTTCACAGTTCTTTCATTTTGAAATTTTATTTTATCCTAATTTAATACCGGTACTGACAATCTGAAAAATTATGTAAAAATCATTAGACTCATTGAGTCATAATTTAAAAGAATATAATAATATTTTAATACTACAGAGACCTATATCTGAAGTAGTCAGTAAATAATAATCGTATAAATTATAAGAGAGACACAATCCTCAATAAATTTAAATGATGTTCATTAATTTTATTATTAAAGAGACCTTGTTAGAAATAGGTCTTCAATAATTACCGTGTTTCATTCAAACAGTGTCACAATGAAAAAGAAATGCAGGCTATCGGACGACATTTTAGTATTATAAGGACTCAACTAGGAAAGTCTTTATTCAATTGAAAATTATGACTTGACTTACCTTTATATTTGATCCTGTACCGGCCTATTTCGTATAATGTCTGTGTAAAGCTAAATACGTGACGACTCACTCGGGATACTCGCGACACATTACTGCTTGCGTCATTATAAAACAAAACAAACACGGTGATAGGAGGAAAGAGAAAGACCTAAGTATTCGTTTTGTCGTTAAGAAGAAAACGATCGTTATTTTATTCTGAGTCGATAAAGATCGTTATTTTAGGTCAATTTCTGAGAATAAGTCAAAATCACAGTTTTTTGGATTAGGTCACTATAATTGTAAAGGTGCGATATATTATATATAATAAAATAAATAAATAAATAATTCTTGTAGACAATTTTCAATCCGTTCTCGGCTGTCAGCTCGCCACGGCTCTCGCTCAACCCTTATCTTGGCAGGTGGCGTTTCAGCTAAACTACGATATTTCATCCAAAGCCATGTTGGCCATTTTCTTATTTAGTTGGTTTAAGCGATATCTGATGTAATGACTTTGAAGACAAAACAAAAGCGTTTCCAAAAAATACACAAAAAAGACATCTTGTACAAGTATCCTGACGTACAAGCTGGCTCAACACGAAAGTGCTTTGTTCACTGCGTGGCCACACAACACTATGAGTTGTCCTGTGAGAACACAGTATCAAGGGGGGGGGGGGGGGGGGGGGGGGGGGGGGGGCGGGGGGGGTTGCTGGTGGAGTGGTCAAGGCGATTTAGGTATAGAGAAAAAAAATGTTTAATGGTTGTCTCGGCTTTGGCCACGCGGACGAAGTCGAGGCAACCACTAGTATGATACAAAATACAATCTTCATTTAATCCATCAACATTCATCGCTAATGCGCAATCTTAAGCCTCATCTTGCCTATTGACAGCTTCAAATGTACTGCGGTCAGAGAGCCCGGCCGCGCTACCTCACCACGGACGGCGCCGCAGTCCGCAGTCCACTCTAAATGAATAATTATGAGATTAATTGATATTTATTGCTTTGTTTGCCTTTATAGAAGGGAATGTTGTTACTAATTACAATTTAATTTTTATTCCCACCTGGGAAAATGGATTCTCATTTCTCTGTTTTAATAATACAACCCGGCGTCAAGTTTCCGCGTGTCCTTTAGTTCCACACAATAGTTACGAATTAGCATTTTAGCAAATTATGAGGATGCAATATTGCAGCATATGTGAATTGATATAGTGACCATGTTGTCCATTATGCATTACAAGAGGCCTTTGTCTCCAACATAACTCCAAGCGTATTTCCTTTGCTATACAGGCACTATTATTACATACTAATTGATGTAATACATAATCACACACCACCTTCAATAGCAACAGACAGTTGTTTTGATTAAAGTTTATGATGCAAGTGGTTCACCAGCCACCAGTCACCACTCAACAGGTCACGGAAGGACGGACGGACGGCGGCGCGTCCAGTGAATATGTATGAGAGTGTTAACTCGCGTTGCATTTCAATTGCAATATCTACATATTATAGTTGTATTTAGGTACATGTGTCTTCACGCATCTCCCGCGTATAGAACTCTATACAGGGCGGAATTGACAGCACCACTTTAAATAAAACTACAGTTTTAACTATAAAAGCCTAATATAATTCAGAAAAAAAATAATTCCCAAAAATGAAAAAGTTATTTTTTCAAACATAATAAATAATAAAATTATCGTTTTAAAATAAAACGCCATTTGTAAAGTATAATATAAACACGCACACACTTACCTGTCGGCGCGGCAACGTCGCACACGCTTCATTCAAGAAATCGAGTCGCAGCAACTAGCGTAGGTATGTAGGCAACGGCGGCGAGCTGATGTTAAATTAACGCAACACTTAGGAATACACTTTACACACACTTTTATTGAATTATTTCTATTAGGTTTTTAATTTTACTTTTGTTGCACTATAAAAGGCATTTTTTATTTTCCCTTTTTAAACCAACACTCATTTTTAACATGTTTACAAAATTATTACAATAATAGCATTTTTTCTCACTTTTTTTTACAATAAATATTACATTTTCTGTCCACAAAACATGCAGATCGACAATGACCCATATTATTACACTTGAAATATTTAATAAATCTTTTAATTATAGCATTTCTTTTTACAATAAATGCAGATAATGATGATGACACAATTTCACCCCGTAGTAGTATTATGGTTTGTAACTACCAAGCATTCCATTTTTTTTACTCCTTCAAGTTTTATTACCGTGCTGTTTTCTTCCATCGTGATTGTTTTTTATTTTTCTTTTTTATTCCTTCCCGGCAACTTAACCTCCAAATTCCAATACCAACGCCAAAGCATCGCGTGAAGTAACGCTGTTTTAATCTCGCCAGTATTTCTAATTTTCTACGATTGATGCAATTTTCTTTATTATTGTTACGACGTGGTCTGGGCCCATAACTCACAGCATTCAGCATTCGGCTATAGTCCGACTCAACTACTATTGCGCAGAGTGCACGCGCCGCACCGATTCCATTGGAATCCCCGGGAATCGGTGCGGCGTGAGCGGGGGTGTCTTTGTGCAGATATCAAAATTGATTTTTAATATTGATTGCTTGTTTAATATAACACTATAGTTCATAATAAATATAGACTATACTTTTTACGCATGATTTGATATTAAAATATTTAATAAAATTATCAATACATTTTATAAATAATTCCTAAATATTAATTTATTTCGTATTGAGTTTTCGTAGGTTCTCGTGTGACATTATACAACTCGTTTACTATTTAATTTTTATGCGATTTTCTATCAAAATAATGATACAAATATAAATAATAATGAAAATCTTAATAAAAAATGTAATAGAATGTTGGATAAGTATTTTAGTTAAAGGCAACTAATACAATGTTTTTAATTATCTGTGTAAAAACAGAACATAGCCATGGAGCTGCTCAGTTCTGTTGTATTTACATTATTTTGTTCGACTTTAGACGTTTTAAGTTATTTGGATATTGTTTAATATTAATTTTATCATTAATCGGACTTCTAAAATCGTGAATGTTTCGTGATCGTGATGATGTGATTACTGAGTATTTTTCTCAAATGTGAAACTATTTTGTGTTAGTATTTGAGTGAACTATCAAAACATACATTCTTTTAAGATTCAAATAAATGTTGAGTTTTTAATATTATTTATGATGTAAATATTGCTGGTAATAAAAAGAGAATGCGACAACGACGATGTAAAACTAATGTTAAATGTAAGTACCTATTTATCGTAGTTCAATATCATTGTATGTTAAAAATTTTGAATATAATTTTGTAGATGGTTCAATAACCATGCATTATTTCTAAATAATTTAATAATTAAGGTGATAAAATAAATTGACTTTAAGTAGGATTTTATTAAACAATTTTAATAAGGGCTTTGAACGTTATTTAGTTATAATAAATAGGTAATTGCGTGGAAAAGAACGCGAGATATCGTTCTTTCTCGTTCGGTTATGTTTTGACGAATGAAAAGTAGAAGTTTGGCAACGCTTAGTAGTATTTTTGTAGTTTATGTGTATGTGTGCGTCACACCAAATACAGGTATGGAGAAAAATTGTGAAATAAAAAAATAAACTTACGTCCGAACTGCTGAGGCATCTTGATTAATTTCTTTAGCTCCGGGTTTGAAATATTTTACCCTTTATGCAGTTTCAGTAAAAGCGCTGCCTCTTCCACCCTGTATAACTGCAGGCCTGCAGGCCTCGTGCGAGGAGAGCTGAGCCCGCTGCCAGAGAGTAGTGGTACCATGTTCGAATATTTGAACGAATTCAACATGAAGCGTCTTCACATTGCGTGTTTAGTGGCAGAACTCGCAGCAACATGCGCTTAACAACAGAACATTTGTCTTATTATCAGAGCGAGGAAATGAAAATACGTCATTCTCCTGAATAAGAATCAAACCTATCAGCATAGTCAATTCACAATGGGTACTTAATAGCGACATATATACGAGTACCTATTGGGATACGGTTTACTTTGTGCCAATATATTTATTGTTTTCTTTTGATATATTTATAGTACATATGTGCAAGATACACATTAGTTGTGATTCCAAGTAGCATGTGAAGAATGCAGAAAATTATATAAACATATATTCATGTTTGTGTTCTAGTTACGTTATAAATTACAGAGAATCAAAAATTACGAACTTTTTACCAGTTACTCAGCTAGCTTAAAGATAAAAACAAAATAAATGAACTAAAAAAAATAAAGAAAAGTTTCATAATCACCGAGTTATGCTAATTTACTACGACTTTTTCGTCTTAACGAGGATACCTACAGTCTATTAAATTATCCATCACATGACAAGAAACGGCGTTCTGAGTCATTAAGTACACAAAAAATTGTCTTTACAATGTCTATTAGCTGTTAAGAAACAGTGTTATTTACATGAAGACGTTAAGAGCGGTAATGGCGTGTCGTTGAAAGGCACTTGAGATTCAAGGAGTAACTTAGATAGGTCTATCCTTACTATCCTTACCTAACTTTTAAGAGAAATTTGAAAATTGAATTTACCATTTAGATAAATAATTAATAACAAATGCTGAACAACCTTGCAATCGATTTATTTCAAATAAATTCAGCTCTGCACTGTGTCCTGCAATTATCAGGGTAAGAAGAAGGATCGTGCTTAGATTTCCTTCCCCACGTACCACCAAACTTTCCAGAAATTGCTTGGTGGAACTCAACGCCACGCCGAAGCTAGAAAATAAAAATAAGTAATTACGGAGAGTGGAATCAAACCCACGACCGGTGCGCTTTCATTGAGACCGCCTCGGTCTATAACATAATTATTTGTCACATGTCGCCACTAATAACCACTTTCCGTGTACGTTTCTAAGATACACAACAACAAGGTAATATTAGCTCTGCATCGACCGAGTGTCGACGACATTACGGCTTTATGACTTTATGTAGCGGATTCATTTGATTAAGTTTGCTTCACTCGTAACTATCTCCTAACTTCTTATTGCGGTTCAATGTGATCTAACTGCTAGAGGCCGTTATAGTGTCAGATTGGTTAGTTTTATTGTTTTTAGCTAAACGCTCTATCCCGCACATAGCAGAGTAGGCAGAGGGAATCTGAGAACCTTGTGTCACTCTGTCCCCGTTAAAACACTTTCGTTCCCCACTTTGCGTGTTGAGTGTCGGAACTTAACGCTGCGCTTTGTCCATTACTGGAGGCAAAACAATGAAAAAATAAAATATTTCATTTCCTCGAGTGGGGTCGAACCCACGACCAGTCGCGTTTGTAGTCGCACGTTCGTGTCCCTGTACCAAGACTGGTCCCCTAGGTATAGATATAATAGTTACAGTATATTATTATTTTCATAAGTAACAGGACCAAATCTATGTAAAGATGAATTAGAAACGATGACAGTATAAGACTTGAGCAAACAAGTAAAGTAATCAATTTGTGTAAGCGCTCTGTTCGAGCAAGTACTGCTGCGGCTGTTATTAAATATTTATAAGTATAGAAATCAACATTGCCATTATTGATTATTTGAGTTGAGTTCCGCCACTCCACACGCAATATCTAAGAAATGGGCAGAAAGTGAGAATTTGCTCTGTCTAGTCTGCTATGCGGCAAAAACATAAAGCTTATACTCTATGATTGAAACAGAAGAGAACTTTGAGGAGAACTTTGGGAGAAAATCCTCAGCGAAGTTGCGGAGAACACAGTCACACACAGTAATATTACTACCTAACATCATGGCAAATTATCTGATTCTATTTACGATGGTTGTGGGTTCCATCCCGATTAAGGTATGTAGGAACGTGTTGCTTGATTGGCAAGCGAGCTGATCAAAAAAGGCACGGCTTTGAATACCACTACGTTAATTTTTTATATAACACATAAAAATATGTTCCAAGTGTGTTCGCAGTTAGCAATATCTATAACTAAACAGATTGAACGGGTCAATCTCAGGATTGAAAAAAATATTAAAAACTGTTTTTGGAGCAATGCTATAGGCTTGCTATTTCAATGTATGAAGCGAAACGAACCCATACTACCTGAGCTGCGGTCAGTCACCTCGGGTAGCAACAACGTGGCATGTGTCATACACAACCGTTGGTTATCTCCATTTGAACACGCGGGCGAATTTGTAGGTAAAGCCTAGTATTATTATAATAAAGATTTTAATAAACATTGTTATTGTTTAAGTAATTGAAAGTGAAATTTCACAATATTCATAAAAACATATACAAATTAAATAAAATATAATGAAAAGAATGAAGTTGAATGTAAAATGTCGGGCACGTGTTATGAATACAAAAATAAACAGAATTTGCATAGATTGAAGAAAGAAACGAGACTTGCATTGTGCGACCGACGCTCACGTACCTTTTACATATTATTATGTGTTATCTGGAACTCCTTTCAAATAGCTTTATTTCATATGATAATAGTGAACTGCTATGAATTATTCTTTTAGTTAACTACGTATCCTGGAAAGAGCAGGCTGAGAGCAGGGTAATCAGAGGAAACATGGTGTTAAGAGACTTCGTTCTTCAACCACCGCCCAATGTTGGAGACATTGCGTTGTCTTATTGCTCTCGAAGAGTCGAGAGTGAATGGAACCTATTACCATCGCGCTTACTGTAAGACGCTGTGCCGCTGCACCACGACGCTCTTATATTATTTAATATTTCATATAACTATTGTATATTTAACTTTATTAAAAATATTGTTTCAAATGAAACATATATTTAGAAGATTATTTTTATAGGAGTCGTGTAGTGAAGGTACAGCTCACGGTTATCAAGAATTCATTGAAATGATCTTTTTCTTTATAAATGCTGTTCTTTTCTTTTCTACAATAACTAAGCAATTTTCTATTAAATATCTACTATTTTAATATAAAAGCAAATTAAATCAAATAAAATCCAACAAAGTATGAGTTACGATTTATTAAGTGTATAAACAGTATAACCCCCAAATACAATTAAATAATATTTAATTTGTGAATATTCGTATAGATGAAGCGGATGAAGTCGCGCGCCGGATTTGTAGTATATAATAATATAATGGATCAGTTTTCAACTTGTATTCAAAGTTCTTAAATTACTAATATGATTATTATAACGTGCATAAGCGTGAATAACATAGTTATTATGTCTCCATGAGTACCTACGTCCTATAATTGATGTCCATGCCAAATTTGAGACTCCTAGCATTTGTAGTAACGAAGTTTCATACAAACTTTCAACCCCAAAAACAACCCCTTAGAAGTCGAATATTGCAAATTCCCGTCTTAGCGAGCACGCACTATAAATAACTCTTATCCAAAATTTCAGATTCCTAGCACTTGTAGTTTCTGAGATTTCGTGATGAGTGAGTGACATATAGATATGGATCGGTGGCAGAAGCTTGAAAATTAAGGACTATTAATTAATTAATTAATTACTACTGATTCTCAGACCTACCGAATATACTCGTCACTCTTCGTGTCTGACACTGAGTGCTACGGGACGCTACGACGCGTCGCTACGAGACCTCTACGAACTTCGCGTCTCCATCCCACAATCAGTTCGCGCGTCGCGCTTACACAGTGTAGACGTGTGATCCGTTGTATCTTCAGCGTAGAAACTTTATTCGATTTGGACATCTGTAGCCAATATAATAACTAAGTTAATGATTTTTTAAATCGTGTTTAAATCCTAGATTTTCAATATTTAGATAATGATTATTATAAACTAAAAGTTTAAAATGTTTAGTGATAGTGATTTGTCTTAACTTTTGTATCTTGTACTATTGGAAAGCTGGATACTGTAAGTACTTTTTCTTTTTACATTGTTTCTTTAAAAGGAGGTTTAGTAAAAAAAAAAGAAATATGTTTATATAGTTTGTCCATTTAAATATCACTCGCATTTAAGTTTTTGAAGGAAGTTTTTGCTTGAACTTGCCATATTACTTGTTCAAATAGTGCAAAAATAATACATTTGTATATAACAATATAAAAAATATAAAGAGTGTAGAGGCGAAGCGCGGCGTTGAGATCTGTCACTCAACACGCAATGCCTTCAGAATTTGGCGAAAAAGAAGAAGCGGAGTATCTAAACATTAGCCTACATCTGCCTACCCTGCTATATGCAGGATACAGCGTGAAGCTGAAATTATCTGTAATGTTTCTTTTGACCGTAAAACCAGCTCTTAACTGCGGCTTCACCCGCGTGTTCAAATGTAAATAACTATAAGTTGTGTATACAAAGACTCGCTCTAAGGAATCTTAGAGCGAGTACGGGATCGCGGGTACGGGAGGCTGCTATCGAAATAATTAGTGACGTAATTATAGCTTATAGCCTTTCTCTATCCATCACAAAAAGTGAGTTTAAATTCCAATCAGTCGTTTTGGAGCTAATCGCATTCAACCGAACAAAATCTTCTTTGTAAGATTAATATATAATATAAATAATAGTTGACACAACTAAGAGGTAAGGCTAGTTCCGAAAAAAGTTTTAAGATTTAAATATAATTTCTAATTCTACTTCATCTGTTGCATATTTCAATAGTAAACACGTGACCTCGCATTCTTACCAATATTTGCAGAAACCGATAATACCGGTACAATGATAATGTTATCTTAAAAAATCAATATTAATCTGTATAAGCTCTCTCTGTAATTAACGATTATTCTGGAGTACATTAATATTTCATAATATTTTTTGATGTTCATGAATTAACCAAAAATGTTATTATCTGAATAAGAGGCCATGCTCCACTCGAAGAAAAGAGTGATTTATGTAAATGTATATTTTCATTTCTTCGCTTTGGTGACCAGGCAAATTCAAATTCAAAATATTCTTTATTCAAATAGACTGTTACTATGTAGTATGTATAAGCGTATGTTACGTATGTTATAAGCACTTTTGAATCGTCGAATGAACATATAAGCAAAAAGCTACCACCGGTTCGGAAGGCAGTTCTACTGAGAAAAGCCGGCAAGAAACTCAACAGTTGTTTTCAAAGTCAATGGTACAATCTATTACATTTGCTGGCAGCTATCCTGCCTGACATTCAATAGACATTAATTCCATACATGTTTATCCTCTAAATATTCTTGAACAGTGTAATAAGCTTTATTTGTTAGAATTTTTTTCAGATACTTTAAATTTTGGAAGTGGAATTTTATTATACACATGTAATACTTACACCCATAAAATATTTATTAACTTTTTGGAGGCGAAAACTTGGAGTAACAATCTTATCTTTATTTCTCGTTCCTATCGTATGACTGTCACTATGTTTACTATGACAATGTATATTTTGTCGGACAAAGAGAATATTATAGTATATTGATTGGGAAGCAACTGTAAGAATACCTGCATCTTTGAAAGCATCTCGCAGAGAATCTCGCGCTCTTAGGTTATAAATATAATAAAAAGCGCAGCGTTCTGCCACTCAAAATACAACGCCTCCAAAATTCGGCGGAAAAATGGGAACGGAGTATTTTAACACTAGGTTCCCTCTGCCTACCCTGCTGTATGCGGGATATAGCTGATGCTTTTTTTTTAAATTACGTACATATCAAATTTCAGTGTTATTACACACAAAGACACACACACACACGCAGAATCGAATTATACTCGTACATAAAGTGGCAATTAGAGAGCAGATGGTCATTCTACAAAAATCAACTTAAACATGCTTATAATTACTCATTACAGAATTATTTGTTTCAAGTAGGAATTAAACCTACGACCTCCAACTAATGAGGTTCATTAATAATACATAACTTACAGAGCAGGCGCTTCAAATCGATTTAGTCGACATAAACGTGAATTGTAAACGGATGTATCGGTCCCGAGCTTAATTTACCGCACTTATTACTTCCTCGACCCTAAACTTTCATACTAAGCGATTGAGCAAAATTACTATCATTACCAGAAAATTAGGGATGCAAAGTTGCCAGCGTAGTAAAAACGAGTGTCTAATTGAACTCGCGACAGCACTGGGTTCGAATCCCGTTTTATAAAATTTTCATAATATTTTAAATATGTCATTCCCTTATATTTAATATCCCTTTCCCTTGGCCTTTGAAAACGTCAAAAATGGAAACTGGAGTGACTCTCTTTGGTTACTCTTTATTTATTTAATTATTTTTAAAAGTACATATACATTTTAAGCGGAGGCTATCCGGGCGCAGCGGCACAGCGTGTGGCTGTAAACTCATTCGATGTGGTTTTGAGTCACACTCAAGGGAATGAATTATTTTAATTTACTGATTCTGTTAAGAAGAAGGAAAAATACAACGTTTCGCCACTCAACAGCCAATGTCTCAAAAATGACGGCGGTGGGTGGCGAACGGAGTGTCTTAACTATGCTCCCTCTGCCTATTCTGTACGTACAGGGACTGTACGCAGGATGCAGCAAGAGTATTAAACACAATATCGCTTAAAACCTGCTTTTATGCTTTTTTTTAGTATATAATATAAAAATGATAAATGGCTAAGAAAAAACCTGAAGATAACAAAAAAAACAAAACTGTACACAGCTTATTATTATAGAGCACTTCGCCGTCTCCTCTTATGTGTATAATATAAATTAAATTTGTTTACTTGAATCTCGAATGAGACATCAAATACTCTAGAGTCGTAAACACGACAAAATAACACTCAATTCAATTCCATTATTTTTATTCAAAATAAAAAAATCAAAGTAAAAAGAACCGGCGCAAGAAACTCAGCGGGACTTATTTTTTAGAAATCGTTATTATAAAACTCATAATGGAAAGCTTAAACTAAATGACTATTTTACTGATATTAGTATAAAGAAAAGATAAAATAATAGTTTCACGCTGTATCCCGCACAACGCACAAAGAGTAGGCAGAGGGGACTAACTGTTTAGAAGCTCTGTTTCCCACGCACCACCCAATTTTCGAGACTAGCGGTGAGATGATAAGAACTCATTACCTCAAGTGGGAATCGAATCCACATCGTCGTATTTACGTTAAATTCTTATTGGCTTCAGATGACTAAGATTATAATATGAATAATTTCACAAATAAATCTCCACACCGTCACAAAACATTAATCCATTAAAAGTAATTGTATCTATTAAGTGCCATCTTTTTTAAAACCAAGGCCAAGAACCAACGAGTGCTGTTCTCTTCTAGAGTCTACGAATAATAGTCCGTTGAAAACCATTTCATTAGTGAGTAGTCAGTAGAGGCGCGCGCACATGATGTACGCGTACATAAATACTAAGTGATTTATTACGGCTTTTACATATTAAAATATTGCTTCTAACACCATTATTCTTATACGATTTTAGTTTTGTGCTACAATTTGTTGGTAGCACGAGGCGTTACGTCAACTTGTATGGTGACGTGGGCATGTGGGCATGTGGGCATGTCGGCATGTGAGCATGTGGGCACGTGGGCATTGGGCGTGTAGGCACGTGGGCATGTGGGCATGTGACGTGCGAGGCCAGATCGCGCTATCTTATGCTTGGTGTGACAATTGGTTTAGTAAAATATATAAATAACCCCATACTGTAACTGTAGGTTTACGTCACGTAGCAGGCACGAAGTCGCGGGCTACAACTAGTTCCAGTTAGTCTGAAAGAGAGTTTTGATTTGTACACGTGTTGCTATTTAAAATAACAAAAAAAAACTGTTTCTTGGTATTAAAGGAAAGAAGAAAATAATTTGAAATCTCCGAGGCTTTTTTTGCCTTCTTTTTGTCCGTTAAAATATTATATATAAATTTGTAAATTACAATAATTGATTCTTTCAAGTGAGAATCGAACACAGAAGTCGCGTTTACAGACAATTGAGACATTCCGTTTCCTGCCAACGAATGTCACTATGACTATTATATAAGAAACTGGTGGACGCGCGCAGCTTTGCCTGCTTATTTGCACCCTTAGGGGTGAGTTCTAATAAACCATGAAACACGTGTTCAATGAAATATTTTTAAGAGTCTCAATTTCAAATATTATATATCAGTGCCCATATATTATATATCAGTGTGTGTGTGTGTGTGTGTGTCCATACAAACTTTCAACCCCTCATTTACACCTCTAGGGGATGAATTAAAATAAACCACGAAACATGTATTCGATGAAATATTTTTAAGAGAATATTTTCAAATTTTATAAAAATCGCTGGCGTTTTAAAGATTTTTCCATACAAACTTTTAACTCTTTCCTTACGTCTTAAAGTCCACGCAAATAAAGTTGCAATATAAAGAAAATACTAGTTACATTATTATGATTACAAAAGAACAGTGTCATGCTTTTCTCATATAGTACAATCTAGAGTTATGACACTCCGTTCAATTCATTGCGTGTTGAGTGGTGCAACTCAATGCGGCGCTTACACTACCAAAGCGGAGAAACGAAAATAATGTCATACGTAAACCATATTCATATTCCATATTTATTTGAAATAATGTACGAGAGACTGTGAAAGTAAAAGAAAAAATATATCTACTTAATTCGTCAATCTCACTTTATTCTACAGTGTGATGAGCCAAATTGTTCTGTCAGTTCAGGAAACACCGACGTCTGGAAGTTCAGTTTGTTGTTCCTTTTCACATTGTACCTGCCTGGGAATTTTTCCAGCAGAAGCGGGTGTAGGCAGGGTGTTTAGACTCTCCGTTTTTTTATTGTATTTTATTAATACCATTTAACAATACATAAAAAAATTAAACTATGTTCTGCAAAACTCTTTGTGAGTTTGACTGCAGGATCTCGAGTCTCTTATGCTTTAAATTAAAATTAAATTATAGTTAGATCAAAATTAAAGCATCGCACAACCGTCTACAGTCATTGCACCGCTATGCCAACCGCTATGCCACGACGGTCCCATAACTCCACCACCTGTGTCAATAAATTTTGGTCATTCCTTAGCCTGATGTATAAAGTTTTAAATAAAAATAATTATTTTCCATTGAATTTTAATAAAATTGTAGAATAAGAATAAGAGGAGAACGGAGTGTCTTAACACTAGGTTCCCTCTGCTTACCCTGCTGTGTGCGGGATACAGCGCGAAGCTGTAACTCGAATATGTAAAACAAATAAAAGGTCACTCCAAATTTACTTCCGTTGCGATAGGAATTTTGTAAAATTCTCTCTTAGCGCTCCCACATCCCTTAACTTACCTTCACGCCTATGCTCAATTTTCTATGTCCAGTACTCTCGTCTGTGCGGGGCGGCGAGAGGCAGCGCGGGGCGGCGCCGGCGGTCCGTCTGTCACTAATTGTTCGTTTGAAACTCGCTCGAAGGCTTCGTGGAATATTTTTATGGAGCAGTCATACTTCTCATAGATAGTTAAACAATATGTATATATGTTGTGTAGCTTCACGTTTGTTCCCGCAAGCAAGTTATGTTAAGACACTCGGTTCTCCCACTTTCCAAGAATTTTCGAGATATTATATGTTTTGTTTTGCAGCGGAGCAAGTCATTTTCCAAAAGTTATGAGTCATGAGGACAGAGTGAGAGAGAGAGAGAGAGAGGAGATAACGTCGCACAGCAGGAGAGAGCATGTCTATCAGAGATACAGTTATCGAATAATTCAATATTAGCTTATATGCAAATATGGCCACTGTCGAGTATCGAAGGGTATATTATACGAGTATATTGTTTTGATGAAGTGGAAGGTCAACAGTCACCATTTTTGTGGGTGATTCACGTTGTGTTGTTTTAGGACTTGTTTGTTACAAGCGTGTAGTATAGTGTGTGAGCAAAAAGGTTAAGGTTTAGTTTTGTGATCATTTTCGTACGATTGTTTTGTCCCCTTTTTTTAAAACCTGTTCTAACATCGTTTTTCCACTAAGACTGACGGCAGTTATTTATTATTTACAGCGGTAAACTGAACTGATACTGAACGGTATATATTTTTTTGGGTTTTATACTGTATTGTGGATTGCTAGACCAGCAGTGAGTGCACGTTGACTTTTTATTAATTTAATAAAAAAAATAAAAAAGATACAATATCAAATTAAATATATATATACAGTTGTTTTAGGATAATCATAACAAGTTTGTAAAGCTGCCAACTATACAAACACATTGGTATTTATAACCGTATTTTTAGTAAAAAATGCAAACATGGATGATTTTTTTACATAAGTGTAATATTTTTATAATATTTAAAGTGTTATACCACACTTTGGAGAGAGAAACAACGCGCGCGCCTATTGAAAATCATCCAAGAGGCGCGGATTCCCGTTACGTAAAACATTTTATACGTTTTTTAAATACTTAGCGAGCGCCGTATTGCTTAATATTTTCTTATCTTTCTTTGACGACGGAGCTGCTTATCATCTGACTGTAAACACGACGATAGTGCATTTGATTTTCACTCACGCAGTTTATTAGTTTAATTATCCTCGATCTGGTGGTTCGTCGCTCGTCGCTATGGAACACAACTGCGCTCCTCCTCCGTACTGCCAAGTAAGAAAAACCAAGTTTTTAAGCACTATGTTCTCTCTGCCCGCCCTGGTATATGCGGAGTAGTGTGCAGCTGTAAAACAATATTTCAAAAATATCTAATACCTGCCTCTAGATATAGGCTTTCTAATAGAAAAATGTCTACCATTTATGTCATTTCTCGAGTAGATATTGAAAAGACACCTTTTACCCTTTTCACCCTCGAGAACATCTTACATGATTTATGGATCAACCGCTTTTCATGCTGCTGTTTATGTTGTTGTACTACTTGACTGTCACGTATGTGCGTGCGAGTACGTATGAGCATAACGGAGGGCGTGTTCGTTTTGGAAAAGCTAATGTTCTTATATCATTTATTATAATAAGATTACACATTCTGGGTATCTTTTTAAAATAATAAAGTCATGAATAATGTTTTATTGACAAGAGAACAAGTTTTTATTTTGAAGCCTATTTCCTATTTGTAAAAACATTATTTTTGTAGCTTCACCTAGGAGGAATGAAATGGAGTGTCTTATTATTAGATTCCCTCTAGAACCTAGTGGCGGAAGCCAATGCCAGGCTTTATATTGTTACCAGAAAGTTTTTATATTAATAAGTATATGTACTTACGATTACAAGTAAGATTACAACCTAAAACTGTCATTTCATTCCGCCGAGTAGGAATCGAACCACAAACGTCGCGTTCTCATTCAGACGCAGTCGCACTGCGCCACGACAGACTGAATCTTATTTTATAGCTTTATAAAAAGAAACTATTAAAGAACAGAAATATATAGAGAAATATATTAAAGAAACTTGTTACTTCATTGTACGGTTTCATAAATCTGTAACCAAATCTCAGTGCTAATATTGTCTTTTATAATTTGCTTCGTTGGCGTCGTTCTGTTCTCTTCGTTAAATTTTCAGTTTCGGAGCATAATAGCCGGGAACGGAATAATAGTTGGTAACTTCATATTAAATATAGGTGCGAGTATGATGGGGTAGTAAGTAGGTAGGAGAGTTCTACTTTTTAGGTCCTGGCTTCGTTATCAGATGATGAGTTGATGACTCAGTGATGTTTAATTATTACATTATCACCTGAGCTACGCATAACTGCCAAATTCATGATACTACAATGATTACTCCCATTTTCGAGATAGTATTAGTTTGTTAATTTTTTGTTGCTATATTTTTATTTATTTTAATAATTGCTTAATTTATAATTTTCACTTACATTTAAATTTAGAAAAAGAAGGTCAGTAAATATGAAAGAAAGAAACCGCATATAAAATCTAGTGCTAAGACACTCCGATCCCTCCGCAGCGCCCAATTGTCAGCACATTGCGTGTTGAATTTATGACATTACTTGCGGATCTGAACGCCGCGCTTTGTCGTATAGTAAATAATTCTTTCTCCGGGTTGCTTCTCGAAAGTCACGTTTCCAGCTAGTCACTGCGCCACGACGCCACGACGGCGTCTGTAATGGCGAAAGAAATGCTTTAAATTACGACCGACCGACCGACACTTGCACTTATAATTCTAGTTATTATATAATTGAAGTGGATCCGCATTAAGGCAATTACGTTGTTCAATAAAAGCGAGTGGAATTGAAGATAATGAAACAAAAAGCATTGTTATAACAACTCCGCGTCAGCGACAGTGACTCGATTAGGGGGGATAAGTGGAGGTGGCCAACGTCAATTATACAACCATTATATCGCGTTTGAATTATTTCAGGATATACGGCTCGTGGCGCAGTGGTGTGTTCCGCTACTCATCATGTAATGTCTCGAATACTCCATTAGGTGATGTGTGGGGAATACAAAAATAATTTTACATATTTTAAACATTTACTTTTAAAAATAAAATTTTCCACGAGAATCATAAATATATATATATATATATATATATATATATATATACCCGCTTGGACAATTGTTTTTAACGATCCAAGTTTTTTCATTGTATGTTATCCGTACTCATTGTACGATCACGACTTCTGTAAAGGAGGAGTTCATTTATTCGAATGTATTTTGACTCAGAAGTGTGGTACTTCCTGTGTGCTCCCATTTTAATTAGTTGGTCTATTTCTAACAATGTTATCCATTAGAAAATCACATTAGTCTTAAATTTGCTTTAAATATGTGCGCAATGGACGAATAATTCAATATCCCGCCAACCAACTTCGATGATTCTTTTTTTTATCGTAAAGGATATTTCACTTCGAGGGTTCAAACAATCGTTTCTGAGATTCAAGAATTTGTTTTTTCCTATTAAATATATTATAAATTATTATTATTATACAACATAAATTCCTAAAATAATATATTCTATTTTCGTATGAAATAAATAATTTCATATTCAACACTGTACTATCTTTTTGACACTTGTGACACTCAAGTTTGGTTCTAAAAGTACAATAGTTTAAATGTGTTTTCGTGAAAGTTGGGTAACTGAGGTTCAACATTTAATTACTCTATCTACTTTATTATTCTACTAACAATTGCGTATGACACTTGACATATTCTAAGTGTCCGAGGTGACGTGAGTATAAAGAGGGAGTAGTTGTCTATATATAACCCTAGGCAGTTATTATAATGCTGGAAGAACAATCGTTTTAATAGATGTCTCTGTTTTGACGATGCCACTATACAGAAGTGGGATGATTGCGGCGTTAAGTTCCGCCACTCAACACGCAATGCCTTCCTTCCTTCTGCCTACACCCTACTGTGTGCGGGATACAGCGTGAAGCTGATTTATTTATAAAAAGGAAAACGGAGTGTCTTTTCTAGAGGGTCACTACCATCACTCTAGTATGTTCCCGCACCCCGCTCTGGCAAACGAACGAAGCGAAACTCGAAGCTAAGTTAATCCACTCAGCACATAACGTGCTGAATTTGAAAAAAATATATATTAAAAATATTTAATTCATTTTACTTTACTTACAATTCACTAAATAAAGGAAACATGAAATGAATCTAAAATGCAATAAGCAATAACAGTAAATAGCAGTTTCTCAATCTTCATATTCGTCTGCATTCATGAGATGCGTTACGCCGGTGTATCATTTGCATGGAAGCGGCGCGGAGGGACAACGTTTCACTATAAATGTGGGTTCGATTTCCATTCCAAGGAGAGAACAGAGCGCCGAGCTCTACGGTCTCTGGTCTCATCAACCTCTTCATGTATCTCCGAAGGGCTCTTATGCTTATTTGTGACTGTTTGTGACTTTCGTTGAAATATAGACGATCCCTAAAGTCTACCATTAAGCTTATATTAAAGGGCGAATTTATAAATATAATATTTTATGTAATAATATTACATAAATATCGTTACTTATTTTGTTATATTTCAGAATGTCTCAGCTCAGTTTAAGTTTGATTGACTCTGCCATGTCAATATTGTAATATTAAATTTTGTATTTACGTTGCGAGCGGACGGTCTGTCTGTCTCCATTTAGTAACCCTTACGATATAGGGTAAACTTGTTTAAACAACTATACATATATACATATATAATGTTGTACTTTTCAATATTTACTCGGTGAGTTTAATCTACATATATACCTACATACAGGCGTGCCTTACAATACCAGGAAAACAAACATATTACAAATACATATTTACTATATTTATATATATGGTAAGAGAAGCAGAGAAAGGTCTCGGTTGGTCTTCGAGGAAATAGCATCGATGATTCTGGAGGGCCACCGGAGGGCCGGAGGGTGTGTGTGAAGAGTTTAATGACAGTGGACGGGTTATATATTTGTTTGTAGAATAATCTGAAATCTCAAACTTAATTTCAATGTTCGCGCACAGCTAATGCATTTCACACAAAACTCCTTCCATCAGTCATATAAAAGCAACGTAAGGCATTAAACTCAGGAAAGCTCTGAAGCAATTATAACGACATACGAATGTACGACCTTTCCTAGTCAGCTGTTAGGCTTAAAACATCGAGTTATCACATAACATGAGGAAAGACATCTGCGCTAATGTAAGAGAGTCACAAATGTATGTAGCATAAAGGTTGGCAATGACGGACTTTATCTAGTTAGTATTGTTTTTAAATTCAAAGAAAATATTTTATATCCTCAGTGAGAAAATCATTATATTTGAATTATTTTCATAGTTTAGTAGTCAAAGCGTGGCGATGAGAGCTGCCACGTAACACATTAGACCTAGACATTAGACGCTCATTTTTGAACTAACCTAAAAATGAACTGCTTAAAAGTGTGTTATTCTTATTCCATGTATGTATGTAGGTGCAAGCAACACATATAAGAATGCAAGCAGCCGTCGGCTTGTTCTATAAATAGACTCACTACTCTCTGCCCTCGACAATTTTCCTGTTTTTGAATATATTTTACACAGTGTGTTAGATTAAATACCCTTATCATTTTCGAGCTTATAGTTGACTGCAAGCTTATTACGAGACAGGAACTACCGCTATCAACGTCTGACAGCGCGGCGGCCTTGTCTGCATATTTAGTAGTCGCGACGCGAGTTCAAATCTGCCTTTGAGCGTATCTAATTTACTTAATATTCATATTATTTTTTAGTTATATAATTTAATTCGCGCTGTGCCTCGATACTAGAGCACTACCTAAGAGCCCGCAACAAGCCGGCGCGGGCTCGCGCTATCTTATCACGCCATTACACGATTATCCCTCATTACATACTTGTGTACCACTCCACAGAGTTGTACGACTAAAAATAACAATTTTTATAAAAAGATAAATAAGTTACTTTACGTTTTTCCCCTTATATAGTAGGGTAGGCAGAGGGAACCCGGGGAATCTAGTTTAACGGCACTCCGTTTTATTATTAATATTAATTTACATTTTGTTTTAAAAAATGTAAATAAGCTTTTAGTTGCACATAGAACTAGTACGACAAGTACAGTTCTGCCAAACCACTTGCAATGTTTTGAATAATAAGGCGGAAAGAAGTGAAAAACGAGTGTCATAACATAAGGTCCACAATGATGCTCTACAGTCAAGTATTAGCCTCACTAGAATATTACAAAGACACTATTTTTTCACTGTGAAAAACATCTTTCGTAGTTACAATTAATAACTTAGGAAAATTGTAAGTGTTGCTCATATTTCATACTAACGAGAGGACGATTTGTAAACATCTTCATTAATAACGTGCAGAAGAACATCGCTGAAGTGCTGATTCCGGCTTTTGGAGGAGACATTTGTTTTCTTATTATTTGTTATTGAGGCACAGAGGCAGTGTCTCATTACTCGAGTGTCCACGCTCTCCGTCGGACTGTCGATATATAAACTATATACTTTATATGTGTATGTATGTCGAATAGGAATATATGAATATCATATATATTTATATCGTACTGGTCTCAAAGAAAACTTCCATCTGGGTACGATTCTTGATCGAACAGCTAAGCGATTACATCTTAAGATGTTGGTCGAAGCATCATCGGCACAATATATAGTCGCATTGACATCCCACAAGGAGGTAATCTCATGGGCTACGTCCAAATATTTAGATAATTTTTCTTTTTCGGCCTCCACGAGATTGTCATCATGTTGGATCCCTGCGCGGCGCGCCAGGAGTAAATATTATTAACATTTTTATTTATATAGCAATAATCCGAACTTGGCGCATCTGGCAGTAGCAAGCTTTTGCCTTTCAAGCAATTTAAGCTTCAGTCCTCAAATACTGGGATATCGAAAATACTGAAAGTTTATTGAAACTTTTATATAATTTTAAAATTACTTTTCTATAGAGTTTATTAAGAAATAGAATTTCTTGTAAGAATGGCAGTGCTATATCTGCTTCTATGAAATTAAAGTAAACGAAAATTCCGATTTCAGTTTTTAACTGTACTTTCTTGGGATCATTATCATTAACATAGTGATTAATTTATCAAAGTCTTAACATTTTTAATACTTAATGCCATAACGTTTTATCTATATCTTAATAACTTAATATTAAAATGATCTCATGTTCTTTTTTTTAGTTTCACGGTGTATCCATATGCATATAATAAGGTAGTCGGCATTACAAGCAGACGGGAACCTAAAAATCTAGTGTTAAGACACTCCTTTCTCATTAAGACCGTTCCTCACTTCAACTGAACGATGCGTACCACCAGAAGCGACCAGAGCGAGAAAATGAAACATAAATATTTCCCCAAATTCTGATCCCGATGTAAGTAAGGTACGGATCACTAAAAATGTATTCATTTTATACAAACAGAACTCTACACCATTACCAATGTAAGAGAACCGATAGGAAGTGCAAAGTTGGCTACAATTCAAGCATTTACATTCTGACTTCAGAAGATTCAAAACAATTTTTCCGATCACCGGAGTTAGGACGGTCGGAGCGGAATTTATACTGCATTTGTTTCCACGAACGAGGAAATACTTATGCACTTTGAATGTATATACAAACACATGTATAAAAGAGGCCAGCCGAGGCCACAGGGGCACAAAGTGCGACTGACTACATACGCGCCTGGTTGTGGACTCGATCTCCACTCGAGGAATGGAAATATTCATTTTAGATAGTATTCGGCAGGAAGTGGGGAACGGAGTGTCTTAAGACTGGGTTTACTCTGCGTACCCTGCTGACTTCCGTTATGAAGAAACTATTGGACTTAAGAAGTTGAATTTTGGCATGGTTAGGATATTTCAATTTCGCTACGTTCATACGACATCCTATCCTATTCTATATCTCATAAAACAAAGTCACTGTTCGCCTCTGTCTGGCCTGTCTAACTCTTCTTCTTCTAAACCATCCAACGGATTTTGATGCGGTTTTCACCATTAGGTCGAATATTTCTCAGGGAAGGTTTATATATAGTTTATAATTTATACATTCTTATGTAAATTAACATAAATATTAATATAGTAGTATAGTAATTGAGATTAAGATCTCAGGATACATACAAATAAAAAAAACAAAAAACAAATCCATATCTATATTTATACAGTGGGGTAGGCAGAGGGAACCTCGTTGTGTTGACGCACCACCTACTTCCTAGCGGGAATCGAAGCCACAACCGTCACGTGCAATCAGAGCCCGCCGCTGCGTCAGGAAGGCCTCTAATATTCATTGTTTAATATTACCATATTGTAGAGTTTCGAAACGGCATCAATTTGTACTATAATTAATTCTAACTGTTGAAACTTAATGAATAAATTACGTCTCAACTGTTCGTGACACCCGGAGTAAGTAACTACTATTGAATAGACTGTCGGAGCGTTAATCGACGATAATGCAATAAAGTTAACTTCTTGGATTATTTGTAAGAGGATTGACAAAAAAAAGAATGAATCCACATTCAACATACATACATACATACATACATAGCTTCACGCTTTATCCCTGGCGGGGTAGTCAGAGAGAACGGAGCGCCAAACGCAACGGTCTCTACGTACCTCTTTCACTTCGTCCACTGTCATCAACCTCTTCATACATGCCCTCCGGGGGATCCTCATGCTTTTTACCTGACCTTCCTCCAGTATCTTTGACACTGTGTTTTCGAAGGTCAACCGAGGTCTCCCCCTACCTCTCTTACCGCTTTCTTTTCATCACAAATGTGTTTCGCCATTCTTTCATCATTCATTCGTTCGATGTTCCCAAACCAGTTGAGCACGTTCTTCTTCATTTTCACCGTGACGTCCTCGCTAGTACCTGCCATTCTGTGTATCTCTTCATTGCGGATTCGATCACCTAAGCTGACTCCGCATATCCTACGAAGAGATCGCATCTCCACGGCATTCATCTTTCTTTCATTCTTCTTCTGTTATACCCACCTTTCGCTGCGGTATAACAACGTCGGTCGTCAACAACCAACACTGCATTGTGTACGGCCAAACGCGCAGCTGTGCTGACGTTTCGCCGTCTCATCAATGCAGCTAAGGCTCCGTTAACCCTGTTATCCGCAGCAACACACCTTTTCAAATCCAACTCGTATCTTCCATCTCTACTAAACATACCTCCCAAGTATATCACCTTATCCACTTGATATTGCATTCCGTCTTCTCTTCGTTTCTTTCAGGTGCCAGAACCTTTGTCTTACTCGCCTTCTTTCTTGTCTTACTCGGCTTCTTTCTCTTTCTTTTTGTCTTACTCGGCTTAGACCATTATTTTCACACCCTTCTTTCAGAGTGGTGACCAATGCCTGCAACTCGCATTCTGATGATGCAATGAGCACTGCATTAGCTGCGTAAAGCAGGTAATTCACATTCAAGTCACCTGACATCACATTTTACTCCCATATCACGTTGTTTCACATTCAAAGTGTAAAAATAATGTAATTGTTTCTATTTTTTTAGCTTCACCATGTATCCTACATATTGCAGGGTAAATAGAGGAACGATAAAGAGGAGAATGTTAAGACGCTCCCCGCGCACCTAGTAACCCAACGGCGCGCTTTGTCCTGTTACCACGGTGATATAATGAGGAACAATTCAATACCCAAAGTGGAAATCGAACCCACAACCATCGCAAGCATAGACAGACGCTGTGCCAGTGCGCCGCTACTTCTTCCTTTTGCTGTTTACTTCATAATGTCCATGAAGATTTTAGTCATTACGTATTTCGGAAATTTTATACATAAGGCAGCTTCTACATTTTAATAGATAACGCGCGGCGTTGAGTTCCACCATGAGTTTCAACACCTAAAGTGTTTAAAATTTGGTAGAAAGTGGAGAAAGAAAAGACTTAACACTAGGTTCTCTCTGCCTACTTTTCTAACAATCAGATACATTAATTTAAACCATATAGATGTATAACAATATGTTATTATAGAATTATGGAATAATATATCAAATAGTGGAAATTAATATTGTTATCAACTATATGTATATTTGTCCCCTCCCTCCCCCTCCCCCCGCCGCCTGCACAGACGTGCGTTAGCAAAATCAATTGTTTACTCGCTTTATGATTTAACTACACACGAGTAATACCATCGATATGAGCGTCTGTGGTGGTTATACGAGTATCATACTGATGAAATAGTAGACAGGGTGTAGGTTCGATTCGACGGTGAGGGAGAAGTGAAGTATCTTAATATGAGGCTCCCTCTGCCTTACATACAAGAGGCAACAGTGAATGGAACTGTAGACGGAATAATGTCTCAATCAATTACCCACTATACTTGCAAAAAACAGAAAAAATATACACAAAAACGTTAAATAATATCTAATCTCTTCTCTATATATAATAACACAGTAAAAATATTTTGTCTGTACATTTAGTATTTTTGACTTAAATGGATAGAGGAGCACTTACCTAAATAGAAAGCTAAAATATATATTTTTTTAATTTCTTGTCTGTCTGTCTGTATGTATGGGCCGCTAGTCTATTATATAATTCCTAAGTGGCATCGTCTGTTTACGTTTATGCACTTTAATATAAAATGACCTCAGCCACAAACAAACACGTTGAGCTAGCTTCAAAGGAAATCAAATTAAATACTTTTGTTCTCGACCACCAGTTCCAGCAATTACTATAACTAGGTACTTATCGGGTATTACTATACTATAGCGGTGTGTAGTCGCTTGCGCGCTCGCTAAGTAAATTAGCTAAAGGCTCTTTGGAGTTTATTCAATTATCTCATGGAACAATAGTTACACTTTTTGTGATATATGTTAGAAATTGGGGTTAATGTATCTATCATCATATTAGAGCAGCTTGGACACACATGCGATTTTTGTAGGTTCGATTCTCAGTTGGAGAAATGATTTGGTGTATTTAACTGTTTTAATTTCTGGTTCTCCGTTCTAGGGATATGACGTGTGGTGTTCTACTGCCGTTGAGTACGTATCTTGTTAGAGAGTAGAGAGGGTCAGGAACACCTGAAGCTCACTAAAGTGACTGTTAATATTAGTTTCTCTTGGTGGGTGTAAGCTTAAATCTTCATCCTCTCCGCCTCGTCTAATAATGCTCGTTTTTTAATAATTGCCTACACTCTTCAAGGATTCTACGCTGCGTAGTGGCTGTGCGTGGTCTGCCAGTCACTCGATAATGAACAGTATTAAGTTATAAATAGATTTACACGCTTTCCCCTTATCATACTTTATCGACATGCCATTTACCGTGAACACCATGTTTTTGACAGATATCAACTGCACTAGAAGGTGATTGTACTTCCAGTTACAAACATATTGTGACCTCAAAACCAACTTTAAATATGCTAATGGAGTTTAGTCTACAGTTATTATTGGCAGTCAGCCACTTTTCGGTTTAATTGAGACTACACAGTAAATATTGTAAATTCAATTTTGTCAATATAACGAACAAACCAAGGCATGGCACTCTCTTCAATATATATATTTTTATTTCACAATGAGCTCAACTAATTGACGTTTTTTTGTTCACCTATGAAACATACAACATGACCTACTTTAGAATACAGAATCATGAAAACCATCCGTAATTGGAGGAGTATTCACGTAACACACATACAAGAGACAGCTTCTGAGGGCATCATTGGACAACATATCTTTCTGAACGACGAAATTTTGAAATACTTTTTAAAGCAACAAAGAGGCCTTAATAAAATATGTATATACCTATTTGAGTATTCTGTGAGATGAAAGCTTAGATAAAACGAAATCTGAAGATGAACTTCCTTATAGAAATTAATTATTCATATTAAGACGATCATTTTTAGGAAGTTACAGCAGATATTTTTAGAAGCTTCCCTGTTCACAACCATTGGCGGTCGTATGTTCTAATCTTATATCTTAAAAAAAACTTTCTAGCTATAATTAGATAGAGCGGACGGTAGTGAGGAAACAAAATATGAGGATGTATTTGGATGTTAGAGAATGAATTATAGGTGTAAAGTTAATATTATAAATAAAGATAAAGACTTCTAATTATATTTTAGTTTCACGCTTTTTCTCGCATAGTAGGGAACCTAGTTTATTCCCAATTTTCGAGATATTACGTATCTGCTGTTGTGAGTGGCGGAGCTTGACGTCACGCTTTGTCAACAAGCAGGGAATTAAAAATAATTAAAACATAATCAATCCCCATGATGAGAATAGAACCCACAAACATCGTCGGCCTCAATTAAAATTATTCCCTATAAATATATAAAGTACTCGTATATTTGCACTCAACTAATTCTATCCAATATAAAAACATATTATATAAATATAATATAATATATGTAAAAAGTTGAAATAAGATGAAATATTTTCCTGGATATCATCAATTTGTTTGAAGTGGAACACTTAGGTCCTGGACAACTTTCCGAATCCCATTCCAACTGTCAAACGTATAATTATGACAGCATTCGACGTACATGAGAGTGGTTTGGAAAATAAAATTTAAAGTAAATTCTTTATGAAGTGCAATTTGTCTTGAACTTTTTAAAATAGTGAAATGAAATTTATTTATGAAGTTACGAAGAGAACGCAATCTTTCTCTTTATTTATGGCTCTTTTTGTTTTGAACTCTACAATTGTCACAGGTCGTGGGTTTAGGGGTTTTTGATATGTGCAAACCTGTATTTTAAATAAACTGTTACTTATTACCCGCACCTTTGTTGACATGAAATTATAGATTAAGAAAAAAACATTATCTTGTTCGCGTAGGAACTTCTCTTAGTCGTCCCGTACACTTACTAACATACCTTACCAGTAGATTGTACCTGCTTCGTCCATGAGCCACTCAGTAACAAGAGTTTTATTATTATTATGTTAACATGATAACTCTACAGACATCTCTGTATCCTGTGTTCTCTATAACATTATTATGTTTCTCTTTAAAGATTCACGGTTCCAAAAGAACCCGGTCCAAACATTATTATTATTATTTTAATTTCTAATATTTTAAATGATGTCAATCAAACCTTTTTATTTGCTCGACTGGGATTCAAACCCATGGCCCTTTTAATAACTGCAAAACAGTATATTAATAGTAATTTATCGTTTTCATTTGTAATATTCCTCGTGCCTATTCGTTCGAGATAATTGCTGAATAAATTCGTATCGAAAGACTTTTATCGCCTCTCGCAGCTCCCCTGCTGCTATTGAGAATATCGATAATATATTGAACAAATTACCGCATTCGTATATAATTAATTTTAATGTCCTTCTCTTATTGCTTATTCTTTATATTTATATATTTACTTATATTATATTAATATACGTTGACAATATTTTGCTTGTTTAACATTATTAAAAAGGAATGGTTTACACTTTGCGATGCTTATCTTAGACCAATCGTGGCGCAGGTGCACAGGGAAGGTATGACTGCTAAAAACTGGTTGTGAGCTTGAGAGCGTTGAGTCCCGCTATTCACCACGAAAGCCTCCAGAATTTGCCAGAAAGTTAGAAGAAAGGAAACGGAGTGTCTTATCACAAAGTTTCCTCTGCCTACCCTGCTTTGTGCGGGATACAGTGTGAACCTGATTTTATTTTTACGTTTATCTTTATAATAGCGACTGAAGCGCGGCTTCACCCGCTTAGACTTATTGTCATACAGTAGATAAATTATACAAAATCTTTACATACATTGTAGCTTCTATATTGTTCTGATATATGACCTTTATTTTTTTTTATAAAGTTCCATCAAAATCAGTTCAAAAGTTTCTGCGTGAAAGTCGAATTTGCATCTATCCTCGCAAACTTTCATATTTATATGCCAGTAGGATTTTTTTCAAATATAGCGTTCATTGTACGTTATTGTTGTCCAATTTCGAGCAATGCCTTAGAATGCCTTATATATATATATATATATATATATATATATATATATATAATCGTAAATGGGTGAAATAAAATTCCGACTTAAAAACTACCCTATCTGTTGCTGCTACACTGCCTATTAAATGAAGTTTATTTGTAGGCAAATCTAGTCTTTACAACTTTACTTTAGATACGCAGACTAACAGGCAAAAACATAAACATATGTATGTCAAAAAATACATATCACAGATCGACATTTCAATTTTATACGTAATCTATGTACAAGACATGAAACACTAAAGCAAGCTTAACTCCCAAACTAAATTCCACAAATCTGCACGACGCGACGCCTCTGGAATCCATTCAATTATAACTAGGATATGTCCGTACTTATACTCTCTAAAGGGCAGGTAAACTCGCTCAGGTCTACAGCATCAGTGTGGAAGTGGCGTCAGCTAGTTGTTTATCTGAGATATTGTTATTATTTACGAGTATGTCCAGTTATTAGAAATACGTCGTAGACGATGTTTGTGTGTATGAAGCTCTGTGTGAAGCTGAAAAAAAATAATAGAAATGAATTCTCACTTTTTCATTTGAAGAAGTGAGAATTCATTTCATTTCACTGAAGAAGAAGAGGAACTTGTGTCCAGTAACAAAGCTGGATCGAAATTGATTCGCGATATTACCTCAGAAATGAAAAGAATAATAAAAAATGAGTTTGAAACACTAAAAAAAAAATTTGAAGTTTCGCTTAATTTTCTAAGTGATCAAATTTCAAGTATCGAGGAGTCTTTTAAAAAACATGAAAATAAAATAAAAATGCTAGAGAATAAAAATATTGAACTTCAAAACAGTAACAAACATCTTGAACTTCGCGTTGCGTCCGCGGAATTCAAACTACATGAAATAGAACAAAAGTCCCTCGGTAGTTCCTTAGAAATATCGGGATTACCAGAATCTGCACTACAAAAATACCAAGAAGTCATAAAATCCGTTGCTATAAATTTAAAAATGGACGACGGTGACGTTAAATGCACTCGCGTCGTCCAACCGTATAAAGAACGACCCGGATCTCTTATGAAATGAAGAACCAGCACGTCAGGGATCAATGGTTAGCGGCAAATAAGCAGACACTCGGTGATATTGTGCAAAGTGCGCCGCGTGAACTTACAAACACTCCCATATTTATTCGTGAAGCACTAACGCCCTATAATAAAATGTTATTATATAACAGTAAAAAACAGCTGAGTAATAATTTTGAATTCGTATGGTGTAGGAATGGCAAAATTTATGCAAGGAAAACAAAAGTGAGTAAAGTCCATATTATAAAATGTTTATAGATATTGAAGCAATTTCAAAAATTGAAAAATAATTTTTACTTGTGTAAATTTTGCTTTTTCTCATAATAAATAATAATAACATGGATAGCACAAATAACTCATCAGGAATAATAAAACTAAATAACTGTATAAATTGCAATAGCTTTAAAAAATACCTAGCAGTCATATAAATCTTTTATGTATACATATAAATATTCGATCAATAGTTAAAAAATATTCAAAATTATTACAAATTCTAGACGTAACATTATATCCTATTGATATTATAATTTAAACGGAGGTAGGAGTGTCAGATGAAACTAGTAATTTATTTAACATTCCAGGATGTAAAAAAGGTGGCGGTATAATTACTTATATAAAAGATTATTTAAAGTTCACAGTTTATAACTATAATACATATTTGTTCGAGTCACTAGTAGGCACGATTAAAACTCCTTTTAACCAAGCTTTCACAATATGTGCAATTTATAGACCTCCCTCATATAATAAGCAACTTTTTGTATCTGAACTTTCACTACTATTAAAAAATGTACCTGCGTCATTAAATATTGTAATAGCAGGGGATATGAACCTTGACTTAAAAATATCATCAAGTATAAGAGATAATTATCTTGATCTGATGGCGGAGAACGGACTGTTATGTGGCATTACAGAATATACGCGTATTGAAAAGAAATTAGAAACAATTACGAAATCGTGTATAGATCACATATTTGTAAGGTCGCGCGGGATCAGTCCGTTCACCGCTGCAGTCGACACTGTACTAGCGGACCATAGGCTTACCGTCGTTGCACTATGCAACGTCTATGAATCACCGGTCAATAATTGTCAATTTAACAAACAAATAAATGTTTACGACTCTGTAATATTAAGAAAGGAACTATGTAATGCAAACTGGGAGCGCGTTGATGATTTAGGCACACCACTGGAAATATATACATATATTAAAGATTTATTTCAATCCGCATACTCGAAAGCTAGAAAAACTATTTGTAAAACTAAAAATAACTTACGCGTTGCACCCTGGATTAATAAAAACATTATTAATCTGTCTAAAAAAAGAGATAAGCTATTTAACAGGTGGAGACGTAATCCGTATAATGCTTACCTAAGACTACAATATAATAAGACGAGAAATAAAGTTCATAAAGTTATTGAATACTATAGAAATTTATATTATAAAAACAAAATAAATATGAATTATGGGAATACTAAAAAACTGTGGAATATACTAAATAAAATCTCGGGCAGAATATGCAAGTCAATTGACGAAGTAGTGTTGTCGGCATTTAATTGTACTAATTTGTCACCGAAAAAGATTGCACAAATCTTCGCAGTAGGTTTTTCGGATGCCGTTAAAAAAATTATCCCAAATTGTAAATTAAAATTACTAGATAGTACAATAGATAATAATCATCCATTTGTAGCATAAAATTTAAAAAAGCATCTGAAAATGACGTGTTAAAATTAATTAAAAATTTAAATGCTAATAAAGCCCCAGGTATCGACAGTATAAGAGGTTTTGAAGTTAAAGCATTGATGAAAAAAATCTGTAAACCTTTGGCTAAACTTATTAATACTAGCGTTGAAATGGGCACCTACCCGGATGAATTAAAAGCTAGTTGTGTGAGACCTGTCTATAAAAAAGGAAAACAAGATGATGTCAGCAACTATAGACCGATCACGGTAACGTCTGTGTTAAATAAAATTACTGAAAAATTTATAAGTACTCAAATTCATTCTTTTTACGGAAAAAATGATATAATGAACAATACACAGTACGGTTTTCGACCAGGTAAAAATACGACAATGTTATTGTCAACATTTACGGACCAAGTCAATACGTGGTTGGATCAGAAACTACATGTTTTGGCGCTGTTTATTGACTTTTCCCGTGCTTTTGACACATTAGATCACAAAATACTTGCAAAAAGATTAGAAAACACCGGAATACGGGGTCCATTGTTTAAATGGTGTGAAAATTACCTTAGAGATAGGAATTATTGCGTAAAAGTAGGCGACAGTTTTAGCACTAGCATAAAAGTCTCGGAGGGCACGGCTCAAGGCTCTGTATTGGGGCCTTTACACTTTATAGCTTATATAAATAATATGAGTAAAATTTCTAACAATTGTATAACTTATCAATATGCTGGCGATACTTGTATGCTTGTAGCTGCTAAAGACGTGAATGAAGGAATAACGTTATTACAGGAAGATTTCGATATGTTAAACAAATGGTGTCATGATAGTTATTTATGATTAAATCCGCAAAAAACTAAATTGATACATATTCATTCTCCAAACCTCAAAGCAGGTAGCGATATGAATTGTAGTCTTATAGCTCACACTCACTGCTGCTTGCTTGGACGACGCACCCGGGCATACATGGTTCCTAACTTAATAAATAATTTAGACCCTAAAATACGAAGTAAAATTACTGAGAGGAGCTTAAATCAATTATTAAAAAAATATTATTTAAATCTATAATTAAGGCGAGTTATGGTACTCGAGACAAACCTTCGTGGTTTTTTGTAGTGCCTTCATCAATGTAAATATATAGTTGTATGGATATTTGATAGAAATAAATAAAAAAAAAAAAAAAATGAACGAATTCTATCGACGAACCGTTTTTTTAAACATATGAGTTGTGTGCGCCACAAGTTTTGTTGTCTCCACAAATCGTATCTTCCTTGTTCCTCTGCTTTTCTTAATAAATTTATTGTTTTTGTAAAGTGAAAACTGATCGGTCTATCAGTAAAGTTGACTTAACATCGACGTATTGCTATCAGAACGAATCTAGTGATAAAACACTCGGACGGAGTGTCCTAATACCTACTGGGTTGCCTCTGCCTATTGTGCTATATGCGAGATTGCCTCACAGAAAGGAGATAAAAAAGATGTGAAGTACGTAGCATACTGCTCATGCCATATCTAACAAAACATATTGGTCTTAGTTTCTAGCCTCTGTTGAGTTCCATACGCTGTACTCGGTCGGAATCCATTGCTAGTAACTTGGAAAATTATATTACAATTTTCACTTAGTGTCTGTTCACATTTCACTCTATAAAGTTAGAGGGTACTTAATATGCTTGAGGTATGACACTTGAAGCGCGTGGCGCATCTGACTGACTCAGGGGAATGATTATATTTCAATGAAATCCATCTCTCCGCACTGAAAGATAGAGCGCGCCGACGTGTGTCGCCCGCGCCCGCGGTCTACATACTGTATATCACATTATATATATTTGTAACCAGTGTTGTTTTGTATTTCAGTATACGTTGGATGGACTGGTTCCAAATTTTAAGGAATTCCGAACTCGAAGACCCGAAAGATATCTCGGTAAGAATATTCGTATAATTTTTCCACTTGTGAAACCTAGTGTTACATTCCAACTTTTTGCGAAATTTTCGAGACATTACATGTTGAATGTGGAACTTAACGCCGCAGTATTATAAGCACAAAATTGAGAGACAGAGGTTTCAGAATTCAGGTTTTAAGGTTTCATTTAAAACAGACTTAGAGTTTATAAATATCAATATTTGTTCGATGAAGCAAGAGCATGAGTGTAATGTCGTATACCCTACATACGAGTATGAGAATAGCTTCTTCGGCTTTATTGTATTGGTAATGATATAAAAATATTGTAAACTGATTTTTTATTTTAAGGTTTAATGTGTATTTTTTACGCGAAAAAGGTACACGTGATAAGGTTGCTTAAAGTTGTAGTCAATATGCACCTTAAATAGAAAAACGAAACATTATAAAACTGTGGAGTTTGTTTGGTTGATCACGTTAATCTCAGAAACTACTGTTTCGGATTAAATGAAAAAATATATAAAATAGGAAAATTTCCTGATATTAAATACCATCTAGTCCATTCCAGATGTAATATAATACGGGGTCAGTACGAACCAATTACACCGAGCAGAAACACGAGTCGATGAGTGTGAATGGTCACGTGGCCTGACAACACTGACAGGTGTTGCCATGGCGACGAGGTCAAAATATTATATCAAATATCCTTAAGAATATCTTATTAAAGCAAAAATTATGTAATTAATTTTTATTGTTGCTAGTGATGTTCTTTTTGTAAATAATTTTCTGTCACCATATTAAAATATAAACCGCGTCTTGACAATTGGGCGTAAGTAGTGAACGCAGTGTCTTAACACTAGGTTCTCTCTAATATCAAAGTATAAGCGGCATTGTAGAGTACTCAGATGGAAAAAGAAGAGTATGGCGGAACTCAACGCTGCACTTTTTCTTGTTACTAGAGTGAATAAAAGAAAATAATTAATTTCGCCGAGTTGGAATTAACTGTTGTCTGTAACCTTAATACCTTGCATTCTCTTTACTGTATTTTTATTTAAATGGATTATTATAATTTTATTCCACATAAATTATGCTTAACTCCATACAGACAATACAGTTTGTTTAAGTCCTGACTATTTATCAATACTATTATAATAATGATATATATTTTAATTGCAATAAACATGTACATTACGTGTAATTTTCCATTCGCAAACGCAATTTCCTGAAGCCCGCTGAGCCCGCCGATATACTCCCGTTATGTTATTGTTAAACGGAACTTTGTTTTGCGATCGCTTAATCGTATTGTATGAAATTAACTTTGTATTTTAAACATTTGTTCATTATATTTGCTGGCATCGTGGTATAGGTCGCAAGTTTATTGAACGCGATGGACGTGGGTAGTATGGGGCATAACCTAACCTGGAAACCTAGTGTTAATCCATCCCTATTGAGACATTTAAAATCGATAATTATAAATTTTTAAATAATGTTCAAATTACCTTATTTCAAAAAGTGGTTTTGAAATAACTTACACAACACTTTAAATATGTTAAAAAATATCCAGCTGTACGGCCTCTTGAAAAAAAATAACTCTTAAGTGTACACAATGAATAAATAGATTTTATAGCGTTTATGCTTCGTTTTCGCCAAAATTCTGATGAAATTCACGGTGTGAGAGCTACATTTATTATTAAACGAAATGGAAATACCTAATGCATATCTCAAATATATGATATGATTTAACCTCATATTGGTTATCTCCACGCATTAAGCATTTCATAGAAGTAGGAGCAATACCTCGGAGGCAAAACAAACATAAACTCTACAAGTTCGTAATGATCGCAAACGTAATATCAACGCTTTGGTGGTAAAAGAGTTAACCCACACATTACAAATTTCAAGACAATGAACAACTAGCGACCTAAATGCGGCTTCACCCGGTTATGCTTATTATTGTATTAAAATCAAATTATACATAAAAAATGCATATTAAATTGTAGCCTACATGTGCCATTGTAACTGATGTATTATTTATATAACTGTAAAGTTCTATCAAAATCTGTTCCGATGTATTTAGTGTGAAAGTGAAACAAATATCCGAATAAACGTGGAACGCTGAAATAAAACATTTTTTTTATATTCACGTTGTATCCCGGCTGTTCCCCCAGCAGGGTCCACAGAGGGAATTTAGCGTTGTGATATTCCGTTCACCATTTTTCGCTCAATTTTCGAGACATTCACGTTGAGTAGCGGGATAAAGCTTTGCAATTTGTCTTATTTCTAGAGCGAGGATTTAGAAAATAATTAATTCCGAGTGAAAATGAAACCCACAACCATAGTGCTTAAAGTCAGACGCTACGCCGTTGCACCTCGAGAGCCTCCTATAGTATATAATTTAAACTCTTTTTCAATGACTTATAGTTTAGAATTTACACAATATAATAATAATACGCGGGTTGGTTCTCTTTACCATCAAGGCGACTACGTACAGTACTATCGACTCTATGATAGTCAAAGATCTATGTTGACTTATATTTAATTATCTTGCTATTAAATATTTATAAATCTATACGTGAATGTGAAGTTCAGAAAAATGTTGAAATGTTTTAAATATATCATTACTTCATTCCAAAATCGATCTTACAACAAATGCCTCAGCAAACAGGGTATTCGAATAAACTAATCAACAATGCAAATGCAGTTTGCTATTCAGATCTGAAGCGGAAGCGCGTAATGTTTACCAATCATAAATATTAAATGAGCCTTTACGGTTTTAGTGATGTTTTCAGCAATACTCAGTCAGATTATTTTTTCTTCAGCTTCCCGCTGTATCCCATATATAGCAGTAGGCAGAGATGAGCTAATAACAAGAAACTTCGTCTCCGCTTTCCTTTCAATTTGGAGACAATGCGTGTTCAGTGGCGGAAGTCAACGTCACGTTTTGTTTTTCCATTTATATATTTAAATATTCCTTTTCCGTTCCTTTCAGTCTCACGCTGTACGCACGTGTGAGATTTATGTTTATATGCTTTAAGAATTTAGTTATAAGTAAATAAAATAGCAAATTAAGGTTGTTGAAGTAAAAGAGGTTATGAAATACACGTGTTTATTATATTTACCAGTGAAGACACAATACATACATTAACCACAAAATTATAATAAAAGGACTAGTTTATAATTAATTTATCCATCTAGAGAACAACTACACATATTTACCTAATAGTTGGGAAAAAATAACAACTTAACTTTCAATGACTGATCGCTTAGCTTCAACAGAGGGAAAAGAGGACGATCCTTCTCGAACCCACTATTTAAAGCTTTTGCCATAGACAAATATCAATTGCCTTTACTACTGACCATAAATAAATATCTATGGTAATGATTCTATACATATATTTCTTATTATTAAAATATCATATTCATTATAATTTTATAGTAATTATTTAAAGTATTTTTATCGTAATAATATAACTTAAATATAAATAAACATTTCTGATCTATAACTTAATCATCCAAATTATATACATGTCTTAGACACCAAATTATAAAAAAGTCAAATGTCAATTCATTGTCAAATGTAATAGTTATATGTTTATCTCTTTCTATTTAAGTCTATAAATCTATTACACGCATTAGGTAAAGGGAATCTTGTGTCAATACACTCCGCTCCTCACTATCCGCCGAAGCCTGAAGGCTTTGAGTTATCATTGAGGTCACTATAACGTCGTAGGTTCAACTTCAGTTTTTTTAAATTCATAGGTTTTTATACATAGATAAAAATGGAGAATTAAGTCTTACTATACATTTTTTTAAGTGTCTACGTTTGGATGAGACAATACGTGTTGAGTGGCTAAACTTTGTCAGCCAAAGGGGGAAATGATATTTATTATTCCCCTTCGTAAGGATAGCCCCCCACAACCATAGCGATTACGGCCAGGTGCCATACCGGCCTCAAAAACTAAACTACAATATTTTTTCATTAAGTCAACAATACAAATAACATAGGTTCACAGCTCAAGTGCGTGCCAGTTTAATCGCTTAAAACAATTAAAACAAAAATATTATTAATATTTTCAAATTTCCGTGAAATTCTATATTTTGTTATTAACTAATTCTGTGAATGCTAATTGTTAGTTTTCACGCTAAAGTTTATTCGGAAATGGAACAATATAATTCTGGCTCTAAAATTAAAATTAGATAAAAGCCTTCGTGGCGCAGTAGATCTGACTGCAAAAATGACAGATGTAAGTTTTCATTCGTATAATGAATATTTTCGTCTTATCACTCTGAGACAATAAGGCAAAGCGCGGCGTTAAGTTCCGCCACTCAACGCGCATTGTCCCGAAAATTGGACAGAATGTTATGCGGTGACAAGCGTGGTGTTAAAAAGCCACCAAATATATGAATATGTGCATACGGCAGAGCGCTCCGTAAGCTGCGACGATCATTAGAGAACTGGAAGTGTCACATAAAGCAGCGGGAGCGTCGAGCTTTTGTAGCATAAGTATAAAGTTTTAAGAGATACACAAATAACATGCGCTATAGGTGCTATAGGTGGAGGGGGAAACTTATGTAGTTTGTGATGGAACTTTGTATCAAATAATCTATATAAATAATACTCCGATGTACATATTTAGAAAAGATGTAGCAAGATGTGAACCAGCCTTTTATGCGTTCTCATCAAGCTAAGTTGAAATTAAAACATAACGAAATATAATATATGTACAAAGATACATTATTAATACATTTACTCACGTTTAAACGTTTGTAGTAACATAAATAAGTTGTAACAAGCGAATTTTTATAAAAAATAGACATGAAAATATTTTTATATATTTTTTGTGTAATATTTTTAAAAAATGTTCAAATCAGCATTTCGCTGTGAAGTGTGAAACGTGACGGTGTAAGCGGTTTGCGATCTCTTTTTAATTACAAGTCCAATGTTATTTATGTAAAAATATAATACAACAGGTTCAATGACCACTCGGACATGGAATGTACTTTTTAATTCAGGCTCTGTTGAAAAAAGAGTGATAAAGAAAGCGATTGATCCGATCAAAGAGTTTCCAATTAAAACACATATTAGGTGAACAATCTGAAAGAAAAATAAAAAAAGCAAGCATCATTTAAAACGTAGACAGAGCAAACACCGCACGTAAACAGAGCCGTGTCATGCCACTGGTGGTGGTGGTGGTGGTGGGGTGGCGGTGGTGACGTCACCGGTGTCAACATTTGATCTAACTAATCAATGCAATCTTGTCACAATATTTACAGCTGGCCTTTGCGTGTACTCTGTGCACACATTGTTAGCTTCTACAAACAATGGAGTCATGAAAAAATGTTACTTGTGTATATAATTATCAATACTAATAATCTATATATATAAAAGGACTTGTCCTCACTGACTGAGGTACGACGCACGCACTGCCGTAACCGTTGTGCGTAGAAACGTGAAATTTGGACAGATGTTTACTTTCGTAATCTGGACATCCACTAAGAAGGGATTTTGAAATTTTTTCACCCTAAAGTAGTGAAATAAGGGTTGAAAGTTTGTATGGAAAAAAATGTAATCTGCACCGATTTTTATAAAATTGTAAATTCAGACTCTTAAAAATATTTAATTGAATACGTATTTCACGGTTTTTTAGAACTTACCCTCTAAGGTTGCCAATAAGGGGTTGAAAGTTTGTATGGAAAAATCTTTAAACCGCCACCGATTTTTATAAAATTTGAAATTTAGCCTCTTCAAAATATATCATTGAACACATGTTTCGTGGTTTATTTTAATTCATCCTCTAGAGGTGTAAATATGGGGTTAAAAGTTTGTATGGAAAAATCTTTAAATCGCCACCGATTTTTATAAAAATTGAAATACAGGCTCTTAAAAATATTTCATTGAACGTGTGCTTCGTGGTTTCTTAGAATTCATCCCTAAGAGTGCAAAGAAGCAGGCGAGGCTGCGCGCGCCCACTAGTACTATTATAAAACTGAACTGTTCGTTTGGTTTAACGCTCAAATCTCATTACGTACTGCTTCAAATTTAAAACTTCTTTTTCTGTCGAAGAGTCCCTTCATCGAAGGAGGCTGCAGCCTACAGGCTTTATTGTATTATAGCGTTAATCGTTTCGATGTAATCGACAGGAACTCAGGCTTGCACAACTTATAGTTATTTTCAATCCGACACGGGGGTGAAGATGTGTAACATCACATACATATGCATCAATATCACTGAACCCATCGTGACGTTGCAGAGACAAATGACAAAATGAATGATATGATGGATGGATGATGTTTTTTTCAGCTTCATGATGTCGCTTTTTTCTGAAAACCTCGTGGGCAGAGAAAAAAATTCTACTATTTAAATTACTTATAGTTTAGTTATTTGTTGTAGTTGGTCTACGTTATTCGCTACGTTGTCAAGGCCTATAGAATATTTCCCGTAGATGTACTTATTGAAAAAGGCAAGAAATAAGAGCTTGCAGTACAAAATAAAGAAGATACTAAAATTGGAAATTTGTATTATAGATAAAAACTGTTCATACAAAATGAGTGCATATTCATTTCAGACAGAGTACAAACTTCAGTTTGTCAACTTTTAATTTACAGCATAACATTTTTATTATTTGTATTTCCCTACATATATGTACGTGTTCCCATCTGAACAATGAACGTGTATCCGCTAACGACGTACACCGTTGTTGCCTTCATGTATTTGTTGACGAAATAAAAAATACATTTTGTAAGGGAGGAATTCTGTTTTTTTTTAATTCAAATAAAAGAAATCGTCTTAGGGAAGTATTTTTTTATATATTTTTAGGTTCCGTGCCTCAAAAAGTAAAAACGGAACCTTTGTATAGCTGTATATCCGTCTGTCAATAATTTTTCTGTAGATCGCGTGCAGGTATGAAATGAAATGTCTATGGTTAAAGCAAACAAAAGATACGAGCATTTAGCCATAGATTTTGCTGCATTTTTTCTATTTTAAGAAGACATTCTGTTTTCTACTGTCCGGTTATTTCAGATACATTATCTACAGTGGTGAAGATTAACGCCGCGTATTGTCTAACTACATGGGGTAGGCAATAGAATTTTTAAATATAATAATAATTTCTCAAAATAAGAATCAGCCGTTCATTTTCGTCGTCGTCGTCAAAAAAGTCGTTCAATCAGCGCCAGGAAAATGTATAAAATAAAATATTCAATAATAATTTTATTTCAATACGCTAGAGGCTTAAATCTATATTTTGTTGTATAAGTTGAGACTGACGTAAGTTCTTTTTATTTTGTTATAAACATTGGGTTAAGTTTACATTCTGTTTCTGGGAAAGTTTACTCTTCAAATATTTACTTTTTACTTTTCCAAGTTTTAATGTTCGTTATTTCAAAAGGAAAGAAAAGCTCTTAGAGAAATAACAACAGATTTAGCAGTTTTGAACGTGAATTAGTAAAACGCTAGAAATATTCACAAACGAGTTGCATAATTTACTTTCATCAATATCTTCTATTTCTCAATGCCAGCTGTCAGTAAAGCTTCGTTCGCAAAACAAAATAAACTGGTGCGACAATCGTTTGACTTTTTAGTAGAAATATTTAAAAATTCTCCACTCTTCGCGTAATGGAGTAGAAGTAATGCGAAGAACGGTTGTGCGTTCAATTCCCACTCGAGGAAATAAATTATTTAATATTTGAATTTTCAGTAACAAGACAAATCGTGGCGTTTAGTATCGGCGCAACACGCAACGCCTTAAAAATTCAGCCGAAATTGGGGAATGCGAAATACAACAGGAAGCTGATTTTTATTTTTAAAAAATATCTTAACGATGTTTTTGGTCGGTGTCAGTGTGGTCGTCTAAGCTGTTGATTTACGACGTCTCAGCGACGAGCCAGGCCGCGCTTCATCATTTTGACGGATGGTCCGCGTAACTGTCTTATTTATATTAACACCGCTTATTGTGAAAACGCTTATAAAACAAACATCGATTAGTTTTGAGCCTTATTTTGTTTTCCTACACACACTATGTAGGTAATCTAATTTGAGGTTTTGGTTGCAAAATTAATATTCCGCTTAGTGTTAATACACACTGTTTACCACTCTCCGAAGATGTTTTAAGATATTGCTTGTCGAGTGGTAGAACCAACGTTCTTTATAAGAGCGAGGAAATGAAAATAATTTATTCTCCCGGAATTGAACCATAAAAGTTACATTATAGACTTTGACGGCTTCTGTTGTTAAAATATTTATTTTAAAATAATTAAAGGACACTTATAATACAAATGTTCGTTTTTTTGGTTCAGAAAATAATGTGAAAATATTGCGTTCTCTAATAGATGATATGAAACGCCGTGTTTTGTTGCACCAAATCATTAAATTGAAAAAAAAAATAGCTTAAGCTCGTAGAGCGAGGAAATAAAAATTCTTTCGAGTGGGAATCGAGTCGACTATCGTCACGTTTACAGTAAGACGACATCAAAGTTTTATTTATATACGGACAGTTTTAAGAATTCAGCCAACTCGCAGGTAGTATTGCTCAATGAGTGGGGGACTGTAGGGGCTGTCACTATATTTATTCTCTTTAAGCTCTGTAGAAACACGATAGGCTCAATGAATATGTAAAAAAATATTAATTTACCTGAGCAAGGAATTTACTTAGAGGAAATATTAAAATCTGGATTAATTTTGTCTTTTATGAAAGCTGAAAGAACGCTAATTAAAATTTATATTCGTCTATGAAACTATAATTTTCGGAAAATATAGTACATTTTTACTTTATTAAAATGATATTGAAACTGACGAAGGGCGCAGTGGTTACGTATCTAACCAATGAATGGGTTCATTTTTAGTTTCAGATTTTTTAGAAATGGGTTAAATATTATTCGAATATATAATGTCACTTTCCTACATAATATGCAAACGTGAAATAAAAAAATATGTTTTCTCAAAAACATTATAAATACCATTCTACAACGATACTCATTACGACCGATACGTGCAGCCGTAAGTACGCGGCGTTGATCGCTGAAATTTGGCTTGTAAGTTATTTGAGATGTTTGGGGGGGTACTAAGCTCTCTTAATACATTCCATAAAAATTCCTACGCAAGTAAAGTTGCAGGCCACGACTAGTCTTTTATATATATATTTTATAAGCGCCTACACCTGCTATATGAAAAGAGATTAATATCGTAATTCCGGGGACAACGCTTTGTTTATTTGTCACACACCACTGAGTGTGAAATATATCCGGGACGGAATGTTTAGTACATTTTCATTTTTAAATATAATCTTTTATAGACTAGGGGAGTTGTTTTCCTTGATATTTTATAATTAATCAATGTTGTAAATGCGTTGGGCCTGTCACTAAGCTCGCTGTATCGAGCACTGGGCGGGAAGTGGCGAGCGAAGTGTATTAGCACTACATGGAAAAACGCAAGGAGCTCATTGACAACAATATTTCAGTGAAGTCTTTACAATTATTTACGACATTTTCAATTACGCTTAATTTGGAACACATAAAGTTGTAATAATTTAGATATGAGTTTTTGTTTACATCGCATTTGAGATGGCTCTAAATGCACACGACAGCTGCGGGTTTAAATATAAATTAGTTTCAAAAGACAAAACAACGTCTTAATTTTTTTGTTAAAATTGTTATTTTGACTAAACGCAACTTCATTTACGTGGACTAATTTACGTAAAAAATAAAATACCGCTTTTGTCCGATCCCGTAGGGATTTTGGTAAAATCTCTTTTAGTGCTGCTCTGAACTCCTCAAGAAATTATGCTGCTACTTTGTCCGCTCCGTCCGCGGTCGTCAGTCACTTAGTGAGGGAATATTGTTATATAATATGTATAGATTGTCTGAAGAAAATATAAAACTACCGAAAGAAGCGACAGCTTATGAATTCAATGCCCACTCAAGGAATATTTGGTGTTTTTATTTTCTCGCGGGTTTCGCTAGTTAACACGCAACGCCTCTAGATTTCGGCGAAAAAATGTCAAAAGTCAAAAGTGTCTTAATGGGAACGGAGTATTAACACAAAACTCAATGATTGCCTCTGCCCACCCTGCTGCGTGCGGGATACAGCGCGCAAGATTAGCTCATTTTAAAAAAGTACAGTTATTGAATCATGATTATTGGAAAGTCTCTTTATTTGTCTAAAATCGGTTGCCCTGATAATGTCTCTTGTTTTATATTCAGTTACATAGGATCTATACACACGCATTCTACCTTACTACCGTATGAGCAGCCTAAGTTGACAGCCTGCAACACATACTATTATTAACTAATATCGAGCTGTAATATCATATTTTACATAGAAATTTGAAGTTTTCAGAGGAAGTCTCCAATGGAACGATAAGTCAAAATTATATGGTATATTACATAAAATTACAGTTTTGGATGCTGGTGCTTTTTTCTTGTAAATATACAAAATATGAGTATATAGTTTTTTTTCATTGCTTCACTCTGCATCCCGCATCTAGCAGGGAAGGCAGATGGAAGTTTGACACTCCGCTCCCGACTTTCCACCAAATGTTAGAGTGGCAGAACGCATCGCCGCGCTTTGCCTTTGCCGAAGAAACGACAATATTAATTCCCGCTAGTGGGAATCGAACCCACCACATACGTCGCGTTCACAGTCACATTGTTCCGCGGTGACGACGTCTTCAATCTTCTTTTCATATAAATATGAAGCTTATAAGTTATAACACAATAATTAAAATGTTTCCACGAACTTTGGCAACGACAACTCAAGGGCACCGCTTATCACTAGATAACACCGCCCACTCGATGTTTCTAATTAAAAATATATCTTATCGCCTAAACTTACCCACATGGATGATTAACACAGCTACTGTCCATAGTAAAGCAGGATTTGGCACATTATAAGAGGCTACGGTGGTTCCAAACGCGGGGACTGTGGGTTATGTCGAAAGGAATAGCGCCATACGAGTGTAGTGTCGCTTATAGCTGTTCCTGAGATTAGCGCGTTCAACCAAACGAAATCTTCAATTTTATAATATTAGTATACACATGAAGCACACGAGAGCGGTTGCTACAATAGTATTGTATTTGGTATCAGCGTCAGATAGCAAAGTGAATTTCTGCCACACGTGGGCGGCTGTAAACGTGCTGACTGTGTGTTCGATTCCCACTGCAGATAATAAAATATTTTCATTTCCTCACTTTGGTAAGAAGACAATACGCGGAGTTGAGTTCCGCCGCTTAGCAGCATTGTACCTAAAATTGGGCAGAATATGGTATCTATATAGCTATATGGACTGATATAGCAAATTACTTGCATCCGACATAGTTCTTGGGCCAGCGCGTAATCCGCTACGTCACGGACTCCAAGACTATCACAAATGAATGGGTTGCGTATGAGGTCAGACCACGTTACGCCACCTCAGCATCTTCATTTCGGTGACGTGAACCTTAGGGGGCCGAGATAGTGCTGATCAGCATTCGCTGCTGTATAAAAGAACCAGTCGAATGATGCTCTTGTATATTAGCCCCGTTAGTTCGGGCGGTGTCCTGACCTGACCTGATCACGGACCACAACAAAGACCTCTTGCCATTTGGCATTTAATCCCAAATTGATAGAAAATAATAATAAAATCCGAGATTCAAATTCACAACTATCTTATATACTGTCTGCAGTTTTTAACACTTGCTCGTGAGCGTTACCGCGGTAATGGCCCACCCACTTCCTCTCATACACGCTGTTGTTTCGCTAATAATGACATTTGGTCGTCTTTTTTCTTTAAAGGACGCACTAATATTTAAAATCGTAATACTTTTGTCTGCTTATTATATTTTTTTAACTATAGTAGCTTCTTATTTTCCGTATATAACGCCGCAATGGAACCCACAATCGTCACGTTTATAGTCAAATACTGTGCCGCTGCGCCGCGATGGTGCTTGACCTCTAATATATAACACGTTTTGTAGAATATATCTGAAATCGGAACATACGCCTCCAGAAATCCGTCCAAGCACTCTAGCCAATTAAGTTATTATTTATGAGCGTTCTTTTCGCGCGATATTGAATTCCTATACCCATTGTACTGAAGCTCAGTGTATATGTGTGAATGAATTTTATTTAAATTCTTGTTATTAATAAGGGTTTTATTTAGTAAGTAATATTTGTGTTTTATTTCGTTCAAACATTCTTAGCGGAATCGTACTTATTATAAAAAATGCTTTTTAAATCATTTCTGTAACCGTGACGTATTTCCACAAAAAGGATTGGCTTCAGATGGAGGGTGAGGGAACTTTTCAATTATAAATAACACAAACATGTTACTTTAATATACCTATATAAAAATATGAACCCCTTACCCCCGTACCCAGCCGAGGGCTGACTTTGAAAGAATATTAATTAAATTTAACTTTGACTTTAAATAAATGTTGTCCTTAAAAATTTTGTAGTCAGTCTAGGAAAAAATAATTGTAGAATAAACATAGAGCGTGAGGTATTGAATTATAGCTCTAGTTGAAAGTTCAAGCAAGGGATTATTTATATTAACTGAGAGCTATTTATTCGAAATAGACGTTAAGTTTTTTTAAAAATAATTAATTTTGTTCACTCAATTCTGAATCTTTTCGCTAAGTTCCTTTTCAAAGTAAAACTTAGAGTCGAGACAGTTCATTTCGTAGAAAAGTTTCAGAAAAATTTTCACTTTTGTATTGTTACACGTTGAAATATTTTCACACTTTTAATTAATGTCCTTATTTATTACTTTAGAAAGATTAAATTTAAGCGAGTTATTTGTTATGACGGTGAAGCTTATTTTACGTCATTGTTTACTGGAAATATGTAATATGTAACATTATAACACCTAATGCTTATGAATATCGAAACGCCACGCGCGAAGAAAATAAAATATTTATAAATAATAATAATTAATTTCCCCGAGTGGGGATCGAATCCACAATCGTGGATCACGTTTACACCCTTGTGGGCACAAGGGTTGCGCTATATATATATATATATATATATATATATAAATACTAACAGTGTCTGTCCTCTATAGTATTTAATAACCACTTGCGTGATGTTCAATGTCTATCAACCTCACGGAGCAGCTGAATCGCCAAATGGGTATTTGATACGATTATCTATACGTGATTAATTGTTGTTATACGTCAGGCTAGCTGCATATTGTTCTAAGTCAAAGGCAACAGGTTCAATTCCCGTCAATTATTACTTCTTTTAAAAAAATCATGACATTCTTTTGAATATGTAAATAATAAAAATAATTTTCTGTTGCTAGACTAGAGATGATATCTATTAGATAGTATAAGCTACCCTTGTCTTTTAATATGGCTAAGAAGAATCGCTAACGCCGCTACTGTCGTATAGAGTTTCTCAGCTATATAGAGAGATAGGCAGACGGAACCTAAAATACTCCGTTCTTCAATTCCCGTTTCAATTTCAAACTGCGTGTTGACTGATGGAACTCTATATCACATTTCACATAATAATAAAGTAGTTTGAATCGACTACAATTGTATTTACAGCCAGCCGCCGCCCCACTGTACCGCGACGACCTTATTTATTGATAAATATTGTTGCGATATAATTTAATTTCTCTATTTACGTATCCCACATTCAATTTCCCTATATCTATTTCTCCATTTAATAGCAGTGCCAAGTCCATATAAGTGTCAACACTCAAATGATCCTACGGGATATAAATCAAATAAATACGCAATAACGTGATACTCGCAGCATATCTCGAACTAGCTGTTCCGGTCCACATCATATTTAAGTGGCAGAATATTTATTGGTTGTTACTTATTCTTTATACGTTCTTTTTTTATTTCTTAGACGCGTTTTTTTTGTGGTAAAGGGGAATTTAATATTGAGAACGAACGACGGTTGCGGGTGTAATTCCCAAGGGGGGATATGCATATACACATAGATAAATATGTAGGATAGATCTACATAATTATGTATAAGCGAAGAAACACACTGTTATCTACACTAATATTATAAAACTGATTGTTGGTTTGGTGTAACGACCTAAGCCCAAGAACTACTGGTTGGATTGAAACAATATTTTGTATTCGACAGTCAATTTACTTTTATAAAATTACGTTAATCATTTCTTCTATATAACCCACTGGACCATGATTGATTCGAGACACTGTGTGTTGAGTGGCGGAACTCAACGTCGCGCTTTGTGCCACTACCGGAGCGAGGAAATGAAAATAATTCATTCCATCGAGTAGGAATCGAACCCACAGTCAAACACTCTTCAACAGCACGTGTATACATTTCCCGTCATTGACAAGATTATCTGTTTTCCTTGTAAATTTTTTTAAAAAATTTTAAAATTTAGTTTTATATGGATTTTTACACAATATATAAATAAGTAAACTTAATAGTAAGTAACAACATTAAACACAAAAGATTTTATTTATTTTTTGACATTAAGCACTACGTTCAAAAATTCGCGGCGGTCGTAAATTCTTATTAACAGAACAAGAAAATGGAAATAATTCATTGCCCTGAGTAGGGTCATTTCTTTAATGCTAAGTACAAATAACTTTTTCATAACACTCCGCTATGGCAATACATAGTGCGGTAACTATATATCTACTATTTAATCCTTCCGCTGATTTCAAATATAAATGACTCGTATAAGATCACATCAGGCCATGTTACACTGACAGGCTATTTTCTTTTTACTGTTTCACGAAAATGAGATCAGTTTTTATAGCATCTTTATAGCACTATACACCTTTAATTGTGAACAGTGGCCTTAATGTATTGGATTTTGCTTAATGAATACCTCTCGTGTAATATGTTGTTATTATTCCTTTGTTTGTTTTATTTCTATTTTAGTTTCCCGCTTATCTTCTTCTTCAGTTTCGGAATTGGCCTTGTTACAAACGCGAATTAATAAAAATATTAAATATTATATTCCACCGAGTGGGAATCGAACTCACAATCGTCGCATTTTCAGTCGCACGTATGTGCCCCTGCGCTACAATGACGTATAAAATAATATGAATATATTTTATTCGAAATGTTATAAATTGTGGTAAATTCGGCTTATATCTAAACGCCTACTCTTTCCGCGCGTAACGAACGTGTCTCATAATAATAATAATAATCATTAAGTAATCTTATTTATTATTTTTATTTTTTATCACTTGAGGCAGCGCCTGTAAATATGATGGCTGTGGATTCGGTCTCTACTTGGGGGAATGAATTACTTTCGTTCCATCGTGGGGAACGAAGTGTTTTAACACTACGTCCCCTGAATGTCTTAGCACAACTGCCAGTAAAAAGTATTGAGATAACAAATATAAAAAAAGTACACATGTATTTGAATTGATAATCTCCCCTTTCACAGAATTCGGTTGATAAACAGTATAAATCGTTTAAAAATTAAAAATAACTTTTTTTACTGCAATATGATATTGTAAGAAGACGTTATATCTAAAACTACTTTAGTTCAATTTCCTATAACGGTCCTGATACCATCACCTTAAGTTTCAAATGAATGAAATATTTTTATATTTTATGTGCAAAGTTGGCGTCCCTTTGAAAACCTATTAAGTACGTGGCTAGTGGCTGACGGCTTGTGGCTGGTGGCTGTGCTCGGCGAGTTGATCCAATGAAATGAGATTCTCTTGATAAAAGTTTAGTGCCCGTAAAAATTGTTTGAAGTGCCTTTTTAAAATGCTACGCTAGCAATCCCTCCTGGCTTTACTTGATAGATATGTAATAAGTAATCCAACTTCCGTGATTATGATTTATCGGTATACTCAAATAGATATAATTAATATATGGAGGGAACCTTATGACACAGAGACACTCCTTTCCCCCCCACATTCCGTCTTAAATTTGAAACATTACGATTCGAGATCTTGACGGAATTTAAACAACGTTTTGTCTTGTTACTAGAGCTAGGAATTGACCCCAAAACCGTCGCATTTATTATTTCATTTACTTTGACATTATCTTTTTGTATAATTATTGGATATTCTATATATGTATAATTGTATATAAAAGGACATGTTTCCACTGACTGAGGTAAGACGCACGCACAGCTGCAGCAACCGCTGTGCGTAGAATCGTGAAATTTCGACAGATGTTTACATTCATAATCTGGCCATCCACTTGGAAGGGATTTTGAAAAATTGAACACCTAAAGGGATGAAATAGAGGTTGAAAGTTTGTATGGATTTTTTTTATTTTGGTTCTTATAAAATTTTAAATTCAGACTCATAAAAATATTAAATAAATATTCGTATAGTTCAAGCGGGCGAAGCCGCCCAGGTCGGCTAGTATACAACTTTGATAATTATTGTAGCTTTCTTACTTAAATAACAGAATACAATACAAATATTTCTATTCTGTATAGGTTTCTTTGAGATAATAATGAAAGTGGATTTTATTTATTGAATATAATTTCAATAATTTCATTTCTCGTTCATTTGACAACGATAGTAGTAATAATATATGTGAAATTGTAATAACTTCAATTTTCATACAGTGTTATTTATAAATTTACTTTGACAAAGGTTTTTTAATGTTTTAATTTTTAATGTTTAGTGTTTTATATTAATGACATATATTTCTCAGCTTCACGCGGGTTCCCGCACGCAGCAGGGTTTGTTACCCATTTCCCGCCCTCGCCTTAGTTCTGAGGGCACCGCGTGCTGCAACGTCGCAATATTTCATTTCCTCGAGTGGACCCTTGAATCGTGAAACACATACACACAACGTCTTAAGACACTGCTCCACTGCACCACCAAAGTTTTTACAATATTTCCTTCATCAATTCACTAACTTACAATTTTGTTGACTAGAAATATATTCAGCATTTTATCTCGATCTCTTACTATTTAAGCGCGGCCTCTCTCAAGGTAGGGGCAAAATGCTCAATGTTATCAAACCATCAGACCCGACCGACATCTGAAGATGTACTTACAGAGATTCTCTTACGATTGTATTACCATACTTACATATTTATAACTTTAGATAAAGAAAATTGTCTATTGATGAGAGAGACTAGAGGTATTCTGATGTGCTGCCTGCTATTGTACAAGTTTCACGCGTATGTTTAGTTCATCGTAATGTAGTATTTTAGCGAGCTATACCTATTTACTAGACAGGTGAAGCCGCCAGTAAGAACTAATATCTAGTATGAGCGAAAAAAACAAACTCTAAGCTATATACAATATACCATATACGTATCACTGTAAATATAATGGTTATTTCAGATGATGCAATTAATGTAAGTAAAGAAATGTTTTATACACAATTTTTTTAGCTTCACGTTGCATCAGCAGAGGGAACCCGGGAATCTAGTATTAAGACAATCCAATAAAGACACTTCCGTTCCTCGCTTTCCGCCAAATTCTCCTGAGTGAAATATAGTATGTTTTTCTTCTGTTAAAGTATATTACAATATATTAATTTCTTAAACAACTTTAAAGGTAACTCGATTGAGTTATAAGGCATAAATGATTGACTATTAATGGTGGTTTAAAAAGCGTAACACGGTTTGAGTCTCGCTCAAACCCGCACCTAGAACGCTTACTGGTTCTAATCAATTAATCCATGTTCTTATCGGCCGACATACGTTCAAGTCCTATCACGTTATCATTCCTCAGCGTGGACTTCAAATATGTTCAAATATCGATAGTACAGCGCGGTGTTCCGGTAGTTAGGAGCTTAAATTTTGCGATTTGGCAGAACTACACCGCGCGCTATTTGGATATTGGCCAATATTGCGTAGTTGTTGTTAGAATGAGGCTTTAAATGTACCTATTTGTTGCGAGTAAACTCAGACACTGTATGTGGAGAGCAGAGATCTAAAATATGTGCCAGTTTAAATATTTTGTCTTTGTGAGAAAGCTTACAAATTAAAAGGATGTCTTTACATTTTTATTGTAAACCACAGCTTCACAATTTTCCCGTATGGCAGGTATAAAAGGTAGGGGGGAGCTGAGTTGCCCAATTTGAACCAATTTTAGAAACTTTGAGTGTTGAGTGGCGTAACTCGTCGCCGCGCTCAGTCCAGCACATCGAGAAAATCGACCCTGTCATGGCACAGTCGTCCCACTGTGTCACAATGACATCGATTATTATATTTTTTTTCTTTAAGCCCACGAAAAAACCGAAAGAGCTTAAACTCGATTTTTTGACTGAGTAGTTTGATTTTAATAATAATTTGAAAAATATCGAACTTGTATCTATCGGCAAGCGTAGTACTTGTGCATATGTGTGTTCAAATAAGCTTTAGTATGATATTTCCAGCTCAGTAATTTCGCAGACACGAATAGCTCTCTTGAGACCAATTCACGTACAGAAAGTGTCGATACCTGAGGCTAGGGACGATATATTATTTAGCTACAGTAAAGTATTGTAGTACCCTCACGTATCTTCCTTTGTCGGCGTTGAGTTCCACTAGTCAAGGCACAACGTCTTGAAAATTGAGCGATGCATGGAGAACGTAGTGTCTTAGCCCTAGGCTCCATCTGCTTACCCTGAATGAAGCAAGAAGCGTGAGTACTACCGACAATAAGATGCAAATATCTAAATGTTTCCATATATTAATTAGCATTATGACTTCAACTTTAGGTACGTAAATCCGATTGTTCCATACGAGTGACTTCTTGTAAAACGGAACATTAAGTATTTCCAGATTTAAAATATCCTTTAAAAAGTTTTCATTGACGGAAAAATATATGTAAAGAAGTTCTTTTACTCTTCATTCAATTTTGCTTCAAAAAGAAACAACAACAGTTTTTGCTTCTACATATACACATATTAAAAAACAACATCAAAAGCTATTGCTTCAAGTATTATATATTACAAGTTGCAGAAACCACGTTCTATTAATTAAACCCGGAGTCAATTCTTCTAACCACGCGGTTCTAAAAAATGCCCATAAAGCAAAGTCCTGCCATAGATAGTATTAAGGCGTAGGAACTCTAAGGTCATGAGCAGACTATTTAAATGGAATGGAAATGTTAACATTAACACATTAAGTGCTTATCTCGATAAGTAGTAAGCTATGCAGTAAACAGTTGTTATTGTGTTGTTTTTTACGGTGCTTTTACTCGCAGGTAGGCCCCTATGAAGTAGCAGTTAGGGACTGTAGAGGATCACTAATAGACCATTTTTCCAAATCATTTTCGGAGCATTTTGAGGAAAATTTCATAAATCATATTTTCATTTCTTCGTACTGATAACGAAGCAAAACGCGGCATAAATTCGCCATTCAACACGCAAACTTCTAGAATTTGGTGGAAAGTAGGAAACGGTAGTGTTTTAAAGGAAACGGAGTATCTTAACACTAGGTTCTTAGGTTCCCTGTGTCTATCCTATTGCCATGTACGAGATACAGCTTGAACCTAATTAAAGTAATAGTACATACAGATAGACAGATCTAGTGCGGGAATACCGCTAATACCCGTTAATAGCGTCTGAGTGTGGTATAATCCTTTTTTCTACGTGCTCGTGTTAAGTCCAGACAGTTTAGGGCTCTTCTTAGAAGAGGTTTCCATAATAGATTTTTTATATAATTCATTTCCTGTATGTAAAGATTTCCTGTATGTAAAGAGATTTTCCGTAATTGCGTCCCGTCAATGAACACTCAATGTCTTGAATCCGGGCAAACAAAGCTAGCTAAGTATGTCTTGTTAGTTTGTTCAAAATATATCTGATCAAGTGATCAATATAAATTAGATTGTGGATTCGTTTCTCGTTCGAGGAAATTATATATTTGATTTATTCTTCTCCGTGATAACGAGGCAAAGCACGCCGTTAAGTTCCACCACTCAACACGCAATGTTTCGAGGAAATCGGAATCGAAACGGTTCCCTCTGTCTACCTTGCTATGTTCGAGAAACGGCGTAAAGCTAAAAAAATACTATAGATATAGATTTATTTCTCACAAAGATCATCCAATTGATTTAACTAATTGCAGACACTTTAGTTGAAACAATTAAAGTGTTATGCCGTTACTGGCTGTTAAGACGTGATTTATACGAGTACAGAGTATTACGGCGTTGTGAGAACAAAGCTATAAAATAGTTATAGGAAGAGGCAGTGTACGTGCGTACAAACAACAATCGTAAAATGTCTTCTCACAATAGTCTATAGTCTGTCAGTGGCTCTCAACTGCTGGCGCGATGATCTCAGTGTGTTGACAATGCACAGCCAGAACTGTTAACGTAGAATACTGAAATTTGTTACTTGATTCTTGGGTAGTGTAGGGCTATCTCATTAAGAAAGAATTTCTCGAAATTCCGACAAGACCAGAAAAATACTGAAAATCACGCATTTTTAACCAGTTTTTACTACCCATAGTATGGACATAATAACCAATAAATTATATTATACATTTTTTTTTCAATTCGAACCAGTAGTTCCTAAGATTAGCACGTTTAACTGAACAAAGCCCGTCAGCAGCTTTATAATGTTAGCATAGATATTGATTTGTCTTTATCCGATTTTTAATTAATGTTTTAAAACGATTTGTCTTTGTCTTTGTATATCGGAAAAGAAACAAAAAGTTTGAGAGCTTCTGGTCTGGATAGATCAGACTAAGTGTTGACAAACAAACTAAAGTATACAAATAAAATAATTCAAACTAAATATAAAACCTCTCGGTACTAAAATATACTCGTTTCTGTCTTAGTAAGTGCTAAACAAAGACATTTGATAGCTTATTATTCAGATTTTTTATACACCTTAAGGTGCTTTGAATTAAAATAAAGAGTAATAATTACTGTAAATAAAAATTCAACATACCATAATTAATTTAAAGATCTAATAATTTCAATGGATACAAAACTAAACTTTATTCAATATATTATGTTATTAAAAAATCTAAGAAAACGGTCAAATGATAAATTTTATAGCTCGGAGTCATGTTACTATGACTCATTTTACTCTCTTACGGAATCCTAAATATTTTTTGTGGAAATTACTACAGTAGGTAGATCGATCCTTAAGGTAAGATACTCTCTTTCCCATTTTCCGCTCAATTTTGGGGACATAGCGTGCTGAGTGGTGCTGCCCAGCTTCATGTAGGATAAACCGTGAAATATAAACAAAAATATTTAAATTTCGGTCATTCAACACCAAATTCAGTAGGTACGAGGCACATTACATTAAATTACAATTAATTGTGAGCCGTAAAGAGGGAATACTTAACAAAAGGTTTTAAAAGTTAAAAACTTAACACTCTTCTGGTTATAGATGTCAGGAATTTAAACGAATCAATTTCTCGAGCAATTCGAGATCTTCACTGCACACAGTTAATATACCGTATTTAATACGTAGCCGAATACAAAATGTAAAATCCCGTTTATTCTTGTTTCCGTAGGAATTTCGATAAAGATTTTTATAAAGTTAGTGCTTCCCTATATTTCTAAGAAACCTATATGCCAAATTTCAGCGTTGTACGCCGTGTAGTAAGAGCCGTCCCTCAGCGACGGACCAGTTCTATATGCTATTAGATAAATTCAGTCAAAAGTACATATACGAGTATAACATTTATTTTATTTATCAAAATAGATTTAAATATTTTATTCAAAACGCTTATATAGCTGACGTTATCGGTCATTGCATGCGCTCAACCATACCATGGCGTAGATTTATCTCCATTACGTGCTAGCATTTGACATTCCCAGGACAGAGCATGTGGGAATTGTATAAATATGTTTATATTATTGTTCTTTTGGCTCTAACTACGAAAATTAATAGTGAGTGTAATATGCTTCAAAGAGATCGCCGCCCGCGCCGCCAACGCTAGCCGATGTTGACTAAATGTTATGTGTATTTAGATCAATCTGAGCAAAACATCGAGAAAGTAGTGTCTTCATTACTAGTTGTCTTCTTAACAGTGAGGAAAATGTTTTTTTTAGCACGTTGTATTCCGAACATAGCGGGGTAAGCAGAGGCAACTTGTTCCCCACTTTCGGTCGAATTCTGGAGGCATTGCGTGTTAAGTGGCAGTATTCAGCACAACGATGTGCCTCGTCACCAGAGTGAAGAAATAAAATATTAATGATATAATTTCCCCGAGTGGGAATTGAACTCTTAACTGTCGGGTTTGTAGTCAAACGACTATCTTAGAAACATACGCGTACACGTATGTAGGTCATCTTTTGTTCTTTCTTATCACATTAGGTCTCAATCCGTACGGTCAATAGCGTCCAGTGTTTAAAAACAATCGATCATTTTGACGTTCCATTACGCAAAATGAAGGGCTATGAATGTACGTTTATCTTCGCAACGACGTCAGCGCGCCCGTGTAATTTGTAATATTGTTTTTATTGCAGTTTCATTGTTTACTTTATTTTAAGGAAAAACGTCTATGCGGCTTTGAATTTTGTCACTCAACTAGAAAATTGTGCGTAGCGAGTGTCTTGACACTTCTGTTTCCTCCGCCACTTGCGTGATACAGCGTGAAGCTATGGTAGCTCAACCACTTTCATCAATCTGGATTTTCATAATTTTCAATAATTATAAGTAAGTTTCGCGTGTTTATTATTATTTCTTTAAATGCTTAAAAGAATGCTTGTACTCCTGCGCCAGGACGGCCTCAACAGACCGTGAACCGACATGACAACACTTTAAATGTTTACAGTGTCCTAAAGTGTGTGTACGTCTAGTCACTAGTGCTACATCAAACTAAAACATTTTAAACACTTCATGCAATTTTATTACAAACATAGAGATAGTTACTGCTTTATGGACGTTTAGTGCGCTTTTATTAGAGACGCCTAATGTCTGACCTGCTGTACACGTAGGACCGTCGCGGCGCAGCAGCACAGCGTCTGACTTGAAACGCAACGGCTATGGGTTCTAATTTAGCACTAGGGAATTAAATACTTCCATTTTCTCGCTCGCGTAAAAAGACATGTGTGGCGTTGAGTTCCTCCGAGCCACATGCAATGACTTTAAAATTGAGCGGTGGTATAGTTTATAATATGTAATATCTTAGCCCTAATTTCCTCTGCCTACTCTAGTATAAGAAGAAGACAGATGAATCTGAAGAAAAAGATTATACATAAAGTTTGGTCAACAATAATTGAATATTGAACTGTCAGTGTTGTTAGTTAGGCGTGTAACCTATATCCTCTAATCCACTAATATTATAAATACGAAAGTAGTTTGTCGGTCTGTGTCTCTGTGACGTCACAGCCGAAACGCTGATCCGAATAATATTTCATATCTCTATATGAAATACTTGAAAGACTTGGGATGAACATAGGCATGAGAAGGAGGAGGCTGATGAGACATGAATCGTGTGTGTACAAGTCAACTGCCAAGTCACTTAAAGGTTAACTATACTAATATATAAATCGCAATGAGAAGCCTTAGAGTTGGCTTGGTTAAGATTTAGACCTAGAGAATTCATTGATTTTTAGCCAGCTGTTCGGGTTCTTCATTAGATACTCCAGACCTTCGATTTTCGTACTTTAGTATACATATAATGCGTTATTTAAATAAAATCAGCTTCAAGCTGTCTCCCGCACACAGCAGTGTAGGCAGAGGGAACCTAGTGTTTAGACGTGTTATTTGAGTCTACGTATAATTATCAGTAACTGAAAATAACCGAAGTAACCGAGAATTTAGGTTTATTTATTAAATAAACTCTCCCTAAGAAGAAGCTGTTATGATAAAAATTTAAAAGCTCGCTGATATTTGCTTTAAGCGAAGCTAGAGGTGATTTTGTTCATGCAACTGGAGCATGAGGTCTATTTTAAAATTCAAATTTTTAGTTTCTTTTCCAAAGAAAATTTATACAAGATTTTACTAAAAATACGGAATATTTGCTTCTAAATATGTACTAAAATACTAAAAACAATTTAATTAATTCATTAGTTGGAAACAAATTATTTTACAAGAAAAAAAAATACAACATTGAATCCTTTTTGTTACAGTAAAGAAACTTTTAAATTGAACATTTTATAGATATTTTTTGCTTTGTTCTATTAGATTGTACTAGCTACTATCAAGAATATATTTTTTTATGTATTTAAAGTGCTATTCTATATTTGAGAAAGGAAAATACAGATTTAGAAAACGTATAAAATGTGAACACAGCGGCATTTGAACCTATATACCTCTTGGAAACCGGCGCGGGCTCAAATCCGCTAAGTTCAAAGAATATTGCTCACCGTGGGCCATAAAACATAATATTATACCTGTTAACCTCTGGCATATAAATGGGGTGCGGAGGATCTTAACACTGGGTCCCTCCCGCTTGCCCTCCTATGTGACATATAACTGTTCACTCATTTGCTTGAGACGACTATTGCGTGTTGTTGTAATAGTTCAAGCCGCAGCAACAAATAAAGGCACTCCGTTGGACGATGTACGGCCACTCCCGGTATTATTAGAACATAAAATATTCATGAGGGAAATGTTTATATTTGCGGATCGCGGCTTGCGAAACGTCAACACTGTAATAACTAACGATTATATTAAAAAACCTCCTACGGCCCAAATATTAAATGGAAACGAATTGGGGAGATTCATTTCTGTTTCATTTTTAACTGATCTTTGATGTGCAAGAGAAGAGTGCCAGTGTAGGAAGGGGGAAGTGGGGAATAAAGTTTTTCAATTATAGGTATCCCATGCCAACCCTACTATATGAAGAACTATAAATAAATTAAACCTTTAAAGCTAAAAAAAATATATATAAACGAACATTTTGGTACTTTTATAAAACCCTATTTTTATAAAATAGAGCGAAGGGTCTCTAGTGTAAATCACAATTAAAAGCTCGAATATTGATGTTCAATATATTTATTTGCAACATTTTACACTTAATTTTGTTCCATTTGTATATTGTGTACATTGAGTTGACTCACAGAGTATACAAATAAATACTAAGAAAGAAGTTAAAAATTATAAGGCCATATTTTTTTATCCCCATATAAAAAAAATCTGTTTTATTATATATTTTTTAGCTTCACGCTATCGTAGCAGGGTAGGCAGAGGCAACTTGGGAACCTAGTGTTAGGACACTACGTTTCTATGGAGACACTACCGTTCCCTACTTTCCGCCTTATTCTGGAGGCATTGCGTGAGATGGAACTCAACGCTAGTCTTTGCTTCACTTCAAATTGAAATATTAAATATTCATTTCTTCAGCTGGAAAAAAAAACCCACAACCTGTCGCATTTACAATCGCTCGCCAGTGCCCGAGCGCAACGACCTCATAATGATAATAGATGGATAGAGGCATATGTAATAGAACAATAATATATTGTCAGCGCACTTGTGTAAAGAGGGTAGATGTAGGTGAAACAAAACTATACGATCAGTGGAATTGTGTCAATCAAGAGCAGTTGCTTGTAGGCGATAGCCCTGTCGGTAGTGGTGTTATTGGGTGATACATAAATCACTTATTACAATTACGTGGAATTTCTTTCCTATAAAGACGCCTTCCGATTTCTAACAATATATAATTGTCGTCCACACGATTTTTAGTCCCCTTTGTTGCGGCTTTTAATTTTAATTTTTTAAAGATTTATTCAGAAAGAGGGAAACTATTATAAAATTTATTGTTATTGTACGTGTAATCTGCTTCTTACACTGAGACTAAAGTAAGAATAAAAATGCAAACATTCAGCATGCATTTTAATTCATCTTTACATAACGCCCTGAATTAATTGTGAATACAATACTAAGTTGGAAAATATTTCACATACTCGCATAAAAACAACGTAAATAGGACAAATAAACGCAAAGCGCTAGTCCTGATAATGCTGTGGGTTCCGTATTAATATACGCTATGCCGTTTCTTTACATTCGCGCTGTATTATATGTATATACTAGTGGACGCGCGCAGCTTCGCCTGCTTATTTGCACCCTTATGAAATTCAAATAAACCATAAAACACGTGTTCAATGAAATATTTTAAGAGTCTCAATTTCAAATGTTATAAAAATCAGTGACGATTTAAAGATTTTTCCATATAAACATTCAACCGCCAATCACACCCGTATGGGATGAATTAAAATAAAACACGAAATATGTGTTCAATGATATATTTTTCAGAGTCTAAGTTTCAAATTTTATAATAATCGGTGGCGATTTAAACATTTTTCCATACGAACTTTCAACCCCTTATCTGCACCCCTAGGGGATGAATTAAAATAAACCACGAACATATATTCAATGAAATATTTTTAAGATTTAAAGATTTTTCCATACAAACTTTTAACCCCTATTTCACCCCTTTAGGGTTAAAGTTTTTCAAAATTCCTTCTTGGTGGATGTCCAGATTACAAAAGTAAACATTTGTTCAAATTTCACGTTTCTAGGCATAGCGGTTACGGCTGTGCGTGCGTCTTACCTCAGTCAGTGAGGATCAGTCCTTTTATATATATGGATAACTTATCTTTAAGATGGGTAAAGGACTGCTCTACCCACTTTCCTCCCATTTTTTAAAGACACTACCTTTCCTCTGCCTACTCAGTTGTCATAAATGAAACACAGCGAGAAACTGGAAAGTAAAGAAAATAATTACGATATCTATTAAAATCGATAGATAAACAGTATGATACAGACATTAATGAAATTCAGGCTATTATTGCAAACTTAAAAGATGACTCTGCTGCTGGAACAGACGGCATTCCTACTTTTATTATCGAAAAGGCTAGTACTTATATTGCTCCCGTTCTTATGCATATTTTAAATTTATGTTTATCAACTGGCGTTTTTCCGGATATCTTTAAAGCTAAAGCTCAGGTTCATCCTATCTATAAGTCCGGTGACAGAGACACTGTGGTCAATTACAGGCCAATATCAACACTCTCGGTCCTATCAAAAATTTTAGAAAAGCTTTTGAATAAGAGAATTGTAAATTATCTGCAACACTGTAACGTCATTGCTGATAAACAATTCGGTTTTATCAAGGGTAAATCGACGGAAGATAATGCGCTACTGCTTACTGAAACAATAGTTAATGAAAATGGACAATGCATCAAAAGTAATCAGCGTATTCCTCGATCTATCCAAGGCCTTTGATACCGTTTCTGTGCCACTATTAATAAACAAAATGGAAAGTATCGGAATATGTGGCAGCGCTCTTGAAATCTTTCGCTCATATTTATCAAATCGCTCGCAATGCACGAAAATCAACCAGTACGTTAGTGACAATACTGCAAACAGTTTTGAGGTACCAAAGGGTAGTGTCCTTGGACCTACCTTGTTCATATTATATATTAATAGCTTATGTGCCACATCATTACCAAATTGTAACATCATTGCGTATGCGGATAATACTGCGCTTGTGGTTCATGGAAAAGATTGGAATGAGGCCAAACACTACGCTGAACATGCGGTCAGATGCATAACATGCTGGTACAATGCTTATCTTTTAACTCTAAATATAGACAAAACCAAATACATCGCGTTCTCTCACCGCTCCCGTTCCCAGCCGCCCCCTGAGTTGTCGATTAGAGTACACACACATACTTGCACTCTTCTGGATAACTGTAATTGTCCTAGCTTACCTCGCGCTTCTAATATCAAATATCTTGGCCTTACAGTCGATTGCTACCTGAACTGGAAATTTCATATCAATCCCATAACTGGCCGAATAAGAAAACTGATTCTTATTGTTAGGAAACTTAGAAGTTCAGCGAATTTTGAAACCTTACTTCTTGTTTATCATGCCCTTATTCAAAGTCTGGTCATCTACTGCATCTGTGTATGGGGGGGGGGGGG